>VZTH01011156.1:519727-564261 GCA_013397815.1 Aleadryas rufinucha
CCAGAGCATCTTACAAGGCCTAAATTATTTTATTTATATTGGAGAAGCCTAAGAAGAGAACTCCAAAGAAGCGTTCAAAGAAGGATGGGGAAAATGGTATAGCTTTTGTAGTATTTTAAATTCATGTGGGGAATATGAACTTAGTTGTTTTCTTTTGACATGCAGGGATTAACTATAGGAGAATCTATTGATGCCGTGTCTCTAACACACTCTGCAAAAATATTCCAAATAATAGGCTGCCTTAGAAAGGTGAATCATCACATTCCAACATCATTACCTTTCAACATTTTAAAAAAACACAAATGCTTTGCTTTAAGAAGTAATTTTTTTTGTGTAGGCAGAATCCTTTTACAGTCCTGAATAAATGTGTATACATTCTGAAGATGGATAAATTGTAGGATACATTCTTGTTGGCTAACGAAGTAACTTATGACCTTAAGCTAAGACAGGGGAGATTCAAATTAGATATTGAAAAACATATTTTTCACTGTTAAGGTGGTCAGACATTGGAAAAGTTTGCCCAAGAAGGTGGTGGAGTCACCATCCTTGGAGGTGTTCAAGAGGCATGTGGGCCTGGCACTGGGTGATGTGGTTTAGTGGTTTAGGGGTAACAATGGTAGTGCTGGGTTGACGGCTGAAGTGGAAGGTCTCTTCCAACTTTCATGATTCTATGATTCTTCTTGGTGATTCCATTGGATCCCTTTCTGAACTCTCACCATGCACTATCCAGGTTAGTGTGCAGACCTAGCAGACAAGAACTATGTCTATTTCTACCCCACATGGGGATTTTGAAAACAGCTTGTCATTTAAAGCATTCCCAAGACCCAGCATTATCTACACTGACCTTGTAAACAGAGCTCAGGCTGCCTGCAAATGCCACGTGTGCTGGCATGTAGCAGGCTGTACATATATACATATATATACACACACACACATATACAGTGACAAGATGCTGCCCAAATGTTTTTTTCCAAGATGAAATACATGCATTCTGCTATGGCTCTCTGAAAAGGTAAGTTGTGTTAAAACTAAGTTGCTAAAAACAAAACTTCATGTATTTTGAGTCATGTTTAAACTTTAAAGTATGTCTGACCTAGCATCTGAAGATGAGCAAGTAGTGTTTTTGTATGCAACTTGCTGAAGTCACAGTTTTTTCCAAATCTGTATTTTGTGACTTCAGTCTTTAATACAAACATTGCTGTGCTAGTAATTAAATTAAAACAATGAAATAATACTTCTTTTTGTACTTCATTGTCAAAAATGTTCCTCTCCTTTTAAATACAATGTCTTGTCTACTCAGAAAAAAATGGATTGAATTTTTACATATTTGTTGCTGATTTCTTTATATCATCTCACCAGCACATGATGTAATTGATAGTACATGAGTTATTTAGCAAGTAAGCAGAGAGTATCATTATTTGTCTGTATGCCTGGAAATGCTGAAAGGTTTGTTGCTTTACTCAAAAGTGAGAATAGAATTGGCAGTATGGTATTGATATGTTGTTTGTCCGTGTTTGTCCAAAAATAATTTCTTTTTTTTCTTTGATAGGTTACTTGGCTTCTACAAAGGAATACTTCCTCCCGTCTTGGCTGAGACACCCAAAAGGGCGGTGAAGGTAAAAACCCCATGCTTCCTCCCTTAAAAATATAAGTAGGGACAGTGGCAGCTGTAAAACATTTTATTTCTCCCCCACTGACTGAGATTAGAATCTTAAACTTATTTGGCATATTAATCCTCTGATTTTTACTAGGAGGAAACTTTCCTGTTGATAGCACAATAAAAACTGTCCTTGATTAAGAAGTGTAGGGTAAGGCTCGTAAATGTTAAGCTAATTTCGACCTGTGTATCAAATGTAACTGAAAAAAAAATTGCAATTATTTTATATTTTCAAAATCAATAAAATAGTTTAAGTTATATTTTAGCTTCATAATTGCCTCTGGTTTAGATATTTTGTTTTACTGAAAATGCCTAGTAACTTGCAAAACAACTAACAGCTTAATAAATTAACACAAGAAACCATTAAAGAAGCCACTAATAAGTACTTACTCAGTAGGTTTGAAGTGCTGCCCAGGGTTTTCTTGTGCTCCAAAGGGCACTCTGCTCCATACTCTAACTTTTTTAAGAGATTGAAGATCGTAATGGATACAACTCCTCATTGTGCAAAACATTTTACTCCAGCTCTCTTACAGTTGTAGATGCTAGCCTATCAAAGTGTATTTGCTGTCAAATGCTGATCTGATTTTCTTTTATTATCCTTTTTTTTGATTTGTAGAATAGGATTTTAGTAACATTCCTAAGCAAAATACTTCAATACATCCATTTTTTCTGTTGAGCCATTCAACCTTTTTAATTAAAACCTAATTATTAAGCACTTTATCCTAAAATTCTAAATCTATCAAAGCAGCCATTGTGTTAACAGCAAATGTTTCTTTGTCTTTTACTTCAGAACTTTGAAGTTTCCGTAGTTGCACCAAATGCGTCTAAAAGCAATTATTATACAGAATGTCTTGATTTTCCTTTCTTTCTTTTTGTTGTTTCTTTCTAAAAAGGCTGCATATGATTCTGGTCCTTAGTCTGCAATTAATCACTCACATTCCAATTCCTTTACAGAGGAATAATATTTGTATAAAGTGACAGGATGTGACCTTGTAACAGAATCCTAAAAGAGTTCTGGTAAT
The DNA here is from genome assembly GCA_013397815.1 of Aleadryas rufinucha. Lineage (NCBI taxonomy): Eukaryota > Metazoa > Chordata > Aves > Passeriformes > Aleadryas > Aleadryas rufinucha. Next base: position 522,407 of record VZTH01011156.1, read on the forward strand.
GTCATCTTCTTGTTTGCACTGGCATTTTAGATGCAAGTGACATATGTCACTTATCTCAAAATTATTTAATAAAACCAGGAAAACTAAAGTCATATTTATTAACAAAGTGGTAGTGAAGAATAGATGGATGATATTTAGAAGATTCCTAATAACTGGTTTTCTTCATACTGTGATGTTTCCTCTGTCTCGCCATTTAATTTCATTTGAAACAGAATAAAGTAAATCTGACTGTACTTTTTAGATTCCAGCATGTATGTAGTTAAAATATCAACCCAAGTTTGATTTCTCCTACCAATTTGAGTCATTCATAAACTTCAAATCACTTTGCTTTATTCAAATTGATTAAATTGGCTTAAACCCCATGATAGTCAATATAGTTATAGAATCATAGAAAGATTTTAAGTTGGGAGGGATCTCTGGACTAAAGCAGAGTTAACTTCATGATTAGATCAGGTTGTTCAGATGCCTTGTCTAGTTGAGTTCTGAAATCTTAAAGGATGGAGACTGCAGCCTCTCTGTGCTCCTGCTCCAGTCCTTAATTGCTTTACTATGAAGAATTTTGCCTTATATCCAGTCCCAAACCTCCTGCTGCAACCTTTGTGTTTTGCCTCTCATGCTTCTGTTGTCGGCCTCTGACAAAGTCTGACTTTCTTCTGTATAAACTTTGTATGGTGGAAGACAGAGCTTAGATCACCTCAGCCTTCTTGTCTCCAGGCTAAACAGGCTCAGTTCTCTCGACGTCTTGTACGTCATAAGCTCACAGCTCCTTTATTATCTTGCTTGTCCTCTCTTAGTAGGATGCTTTCTGCCTAGTTCTTGAACATGTGAGAGCTGATTTTTCTGCAAACATGGGAATCAAGTTTAAATGTTAAACATGTGAGGGTTTTTATTAAATAGTTGAATTCTTTTATTATTTACACTATTCCTTTAAATTTAGTGCTGTTCCAAGGACATCAGGATGGCTTTAAGTTACCTTGAGACATCAGCTGTATTCTACATTAAAAGAATTCAGTAACAGAACAGGACTGGACAGTAATGTCCTTGTAGGAACCTGTATAATGAAGCAGTTCAATGCGAGATGTCATATGCCAGTACAATTTTTAACATCCAAAGTGGAGTTTGTACCCATGTTTTGACCTGAAGAGAATCCAGCCTATCTCAAATTTCCACTAACCTTATTTGGCTGTGACCCCAAGAGAAAAGTCACTGCTTCCTTTGGCCCAGTCTCCACCCTTTATCCTTCTAATAGTTTTCCTCATCTTAACAAGCCTCAAGCTGTCCCTTCTCCACTGCCTAAATGACTAGTGAGATTTAGAGGAAGACTACATCCAGGCCAATGATTCTGAGATGTGAGAAAGCACAAAAGGCAAAGAGGCATGTTCTAGGTTCCAGCAGCCTTGTTTTATGTTTGTAATGACCTTTTTTGAGAGCTCCTATTTACAGTGTCATAAAAGTGCGTAGAGAATGGACAAGGGAGATTTTGTACTAAGAAGAAATGTACTTGTGCTACTGGAACACTATTTATTTGGTGTGTATTTTTGCAAGTAAAAATAAAGCTATTAAAATGTAGCTATTTAGCCCCACTTTTTCAGTTAAGTGTTGAAGATACAGATTCATTTTTAGTCAACTATGTTCTCATGTCTGTCTTGCTATTTCTTTTTTTCTCTCTTTTTATTTCCCTTCTAAAAAGAAAGCTGGTATTTCTGGAAGATGAAAAGTCAAAGTTTATAACTTTCTGTTAGATTGAACTTGGAGGAAAGAAATGATGATGCCAATACAATGGTTAACAGATGAACTTTTGGGGCAAATTTATATTGCTCATGTGTTCCCAGACATCTTGTTTCAAGCATATATTTTTACCTTAGAGTTATTGAGACATCTGGTAAGTACTTTGGCTATTTTCTGTGTAACTTCAATTAAAGTGTATCTTTGCCAGATGGACAATATTGGTTATTATATATACAAAAGCAAGTTTTAAATACATTTATTCTGAGAAATTTTTTTTTGCACAAAGCTATTAACTTAATACAACTGTAAAGGAAAAGGCAAATTATGCTGTGTTTTTAAAAACATTTTGGGTGGACATACATTATATAAAGTCATGTGATACAGTATGAAACCTTTTTTTGCAAAATTGTATGTATACCAGCCACTCTACTACACCCAGCAGCATTTATATTAAGTTTTATTGCTATTGATTTGTTTTCTTTTAAAAATTATATATAGCATAGTTACTATAAAGTAGTTATTTTATTTATGACTCTAGGAAGCTATTGATTTTTAAGGTAACATTTTAAAGACAAAAAATTGCTAGGCAATGTATTTCTGCCTTTACTACAACTATTTTACAGATCTATAACACTATGGAAAACATTAAGGAATACCAGAAATTCCATTAAAGGTTAAGAGGGTAACAATGACTAGAAAGATGCTGGAGAGAGAATAAAGCAAATTTTATCACAATAAGAAATTAATTTAGTTCAGTGAAGCAGCTTACCCGCCCACTTTGTCAGATTTTTACCTCTATAATACCTTCAGTTGTCCAAAAAGATAGACCTAGAGTTTAAGTAACACTTCTATCTTTTCTGGTTATTGTCAAGGCCAATGCAAAAATTTTAAACATATTTGCAAGATGCTTGCAAGGTTATTGTTCAATCTGTAAATTCTTTGGAGGCAGTTAAAATCTGGGCCCCGATTCTAGGATCTTTTCTGCAACATGATATAATAATCCCGATTGAGGATATAAAAAAGTATCTGTCCAGTGACCAGAGTATCAGCCCATCAATTTTCAGAATTTAACAACCCAATTTTGCATTATGTATACATATTCCCTCTTGCTTTAAAACAGTGGCATTATTAACACATTAACACCCAATTCTCTGATGGTTTCGGTATGATTCCAGTGACTTTTCATTTGAAGCAGGTCTTGACTGAAAAATTTTATTGACTTTACCATAGGACAAGGTTCTAAACAAGTTCAAATGAAAATGTGGTGCTTATTACTTATGTTCCTGTACGTGTCGTTTATGGAAAAGCTGGTTTGTTCTGATAGGTCTGTAGTAACTGAACCCTGAGGGACAGAACTTGTCTTCTTCGGCTGGGACACAGCACAGGTCACCCAGTCTCTCTGTCTTGTCTTAAAAACTCTATTCCCTTATGTTTCTTATGATTCCCACATCTCCAGTGGCCTCACTGGTCATTGCCTTCCTCTCATGGTGAAACAGTTTGATTGTCTTATGTATGGGCAGATGCTATGTGGAGGGATCATAGCCTCCTGTGTGGTCACAAAATCCACAGACTTTCAGAGGATCCCACCTTCATTTGAATCAGCTTTCTCTGAACTAATCAAATGTTACAGGTCAACACTGGAAAGCAGACAGGAAAGTTAAAAGTTCTGGCTATTTACTTTTTCTAGACTGGGATGTGACAGCTCTTGTTCTAGGAGATATGAACCTGCACTGGTGCAGTCTTGCTGGAACTGTGAGAGGTTTTTGTTCTTCATTCCCATAATACCAGACATGCTGTGTAAAAGCCACTTCATTTTGCATGCAAAGATGTGAATACTTCTTAGGTTACAGGATTCAAAAATAGTGAGCTGTGGTTAGGGGCCCTGTGTTGCTCCATGTGAAAATTATGTGGAATAACACTTTTGATATTTTTGGTTTCCCCAGAATTCAGGTACCTATTCTTTATAGCCCGCAAGTTCTGCCATCCTCCTGCTAGAAGATCATTTTCACTGCCCTCAGATCTGTCTTGATAGCCACTGAACTGCTTTTTCAGTGGCTTCAGCAACATATTTGCAGAACACGAATTTAAGACACTATGGGGTTTGTTCTATAATCTCCTTCATAAACTTGTCAAACCCTGCCGTGCAAGTCATTAAGATTTTTCCCCCATTACTCTTACAGGAAGACTGTTTCAGGACTCTACTCCTTTAGTTTCAAGAAAGCTTCATCAGATCTCCAACCATATTCTGAGTATATTTTACTTTTGCACCCAATTTCTTTATATTACATATCTTCCTTGTTTTTCAGTCTCTTGCAGCATCTCTTTTGCTAAACTGAACAAGGAAAGCATTTATTCTCCTTCAGTCTTCATTCTTAAAATAAGCTCTAAGTTCTCCTTAATGGTCCTGGTAGCCTTGTTTTGAATATGATATAGTCTTGAGTTCTTGTTTTTTAAATAGTGACCTAGATTGTGTGCTGTATTTCAGAGGCCATCTTTCCAATAATTTGTAAAATGTCACTTATACTCTTTCTTTAGAGTAGATCTTGACCCATGCATCTTAGACCTTGTGTCCACAGATGAGGAGCTAGGCAGTGAAAGTCTGTCTGCCTATGCCAACAGGAAGCTTCTTACTGACTTCAGTGCAGTCAGAGTTATTCTCAACCTTCTTCTTGGAAGAACAAATCCATTCATTTATTATTCTTTGATTTTTATAAGAATTCACAGAAGGTATTCTGAAAATTAATGGGTTTGGGTGGCAAGAAATGTTGCAAAGTGAGCCATTTGTAAATGGTTGCCTTTCACCATGTCGGTGCAGGTGAAGCTGATCCTATTTCTTTCTTGAACTTCAAACACCCAGGAGTACAGCTTTCAAGACATCCTCTAAGGAATTGCAGATGCTCAGGACTTCTAAGCACCACTGTTTGAAAGCAGACAATTGACTGAAAGATTTATTTGTGAAGAGAGAACAGAAAAAGAAGTGTGCCTGTTGACATTAGAAGATTATAAAAATGACAGACTTTCCATCTTCAAAATCTACAATTATATCTCTCTGATGAGGAGCAGACTAGTGTTTGAGAAATGCAAAAGTGATTGCAGCACATTATATTAAGGATGTGGGGGTGATTTCTAGGGAAAATTGTAATATCTGCTACTACATTTAAACTAGCATGTGAAATTTAATGCCAGAGGAAAAGTTTATAAATTTAAAATATGTCCTATATGATGTAAGTGAACTCTTAGATAAATCATTACTTGAATTGCACTTACGCTGCTATTATGCATGACAGACTAATAAATCTGAAGCCTGATTGCCTACTCTTGCACATCTAACACTGCTTCAGAGAGTGTGAAACAGAAGTGGCTTGTGTTTGTTTTGCAGAACTGCATGCGGCTGCTCAAAATAAGAGGTAGTGAAACTCCATTGTAGTCTGCTTTTTACTAATTTGCATAAGTAACTAATAACTTTTTTCAGTGCAATTTCAGTCTAACTTTTATTCACAGTTTTTCACCTTCGAACAATACAAGAAGCTACTAGGATATGCGTCATTACCACCAGGACTGGTATGTATGGCTACAGAACTTCATGTTCTAATGCAATATGTGTCTGCTGAACAGTCTGTCTCATCTGCTTCCTCCCATAGAAGAAGCACAAAATTACAGGGTCCACCGCAATCCAGAGTTTTTCAAAACAGACTTGTCCCTTGAAAACACTGATAAGAATTTATCAAAATTGATAAATGATGTTTTATATCAAATGTCCCCAAAATAATTCCCTACAATGTCATAACATTTGTTAACATGGATAACGACAGCCACCATGGAAGAGTCTGTATACAACTTGTCATTCTGTGTTCTTGCAAAATAACAAAAAAAGTTGAACATTATCAATATTTATTTATTCATGTCATAGTGACTAGTTTCATACTTCAACCTCAAAGTGCTATTCTCCAAGGCACAGTACAACTATAACAAAAATACAGATCTCAGTCTTATTTTAAAGACTTTTTAAAAGAAACATAAGTTATTGATAAGAAATTGCTACCTCCTTTGAAGTAAATGGCAAAACTCTCTTGTACATCAGTGGAGTTAGGAATTCTTCTCAAGAAATAACTAGTTTAAAAACAAAATGCAGGACATACATATGTGCAGAAATGTTTTAATGCTAAGATGTAGGTTGCATGTGTAATCTCCATTCTCACGTGTAGAGCATAATTCTGCTATTGTGCATTAGGAGTAAAATACTTTTTATTTTATATACTTTTTTATTCCTGCAGTGTAAGAATGTAAATCATAGTAAAGATCTATTTTTCACAATAATGGCATCACAGCTTTAGGAAACAATTGATCTTTTGATGGCTGTGCTATAAAGGTTTTGGAAATTTCAAATCTCTTTCAAAGAGCATTGCTTCCATTTACATCTCCGTTTCTTTGCAGTGAGTGAATGGTCATGGAATTCTATTATGTAGGTTAAAGCAAGTTTCCTCTTCCTCTTAATTATTCCACTGGCCCTATAGCTGTTTGCAGTGTCTCCTATTTCATCTGGTATTTTTCAGCAGTTCTTATCCTTCAGTGTAAATAGAGACTGATACTTGTTCTCTAGCAAGTGGAAAGAACAGAGTTGAAGGTTCCATGGCACCCCAGCACTTTTTTGGGGGGTAAGGAAAATATACTGAAACCTTTTAAACATGCAATAGCTGCCCAAAAGCTGCTCTGATTCGTGTAACAGATACAGCAATGATTAGAACCATCAGACACCCCTCATATTTTTGGTGCAGTACTGTTACCATAGAGGCATTTTTGACCCTAAGGTAGCGAGGGAGAAAGAAGACTGAGGGGGATTCTGGTCTAAGCTGGGCAGAATGTTTCTAGGTGCCTCAACAGACCTCATATCAAGGCAACATTTATTATTAAAAGACAGACGCATACATTAGCACCATCTTCCTACTGGCTTCAGTCTCATAGTTGATGATGAAAGGTTCTCATCTTAACTGGAAAAATAGATTTGTTGGTAACACAATCTTCTCCAAAGGCAGTAAGACTGGCGTTTGCCCCTACCCTTCTAACTTTCCATTCTTCTCTTTCTTGAGCTCTCAAGAGTCCCTGCTCATGTCCCTCTGTGTTAAGTAAGTTTTTTCTCACTATTGGTTTTTTCCTTACTGTTGGTTTCTCAATTTCAGCAAATGTACTCATTATCATGTATTTTGGTCCTGGGACTTTTTTCACCACCTAGAGAGATTGGGGGTGTTAAGTGGAGGCAATAAATATGTAAAGTGATCATTAAATTTAACCCTTCTGAATTTTCTCAGTTGACCTAAATATTTTAATACTATTTTTTGTCAAAAACAAATTAAGGTATCTTAAAATGCTGTACCATGGTGGAAAGCAAAGCAGTGAGTATCTCCATATCTATGACTGAAATGTACTACCAGCTTCTAAGTAAAAGGAGTTAATTCATCCTTGCAGTGAATACTGACACTTCCCTGTGTGCCACTCATTCCCATAGAAACCTTTGTAGGGTTGTTACCTACTAGGTGAACATTCTGCTTGTGCAATTTGCTTAAGTACTGACCTATTTTAAATTTTTACATTTATTTTTAAGTTAATATGTTAGTGTTATGTGCTTAATGCGCTGTTCAGAGATTTTTTTTTTTCCAGTGCTGCATGACTACACTTATATTTGTGTTATTATTCAGAGTCCCCCCAAAGATAACATGAGGACATTCTTTTTCTGCTTTTTCCACATTTGCATAATAGTTTGGTACCACATTTTTCCTTCCAGCTGAAAAGAGAATACATGGACATGGAGTGCTATGACATTTTATTTTGGTTGTTTTGGAATATGTTTTATGGCTATTGTCATATTGTCTTCATGAACTGTCAGCATCTAATCAGAGGCTAAAGCTGTTTAGTAATAGAATACTGCTGCATTACTGTAGTCTTGCAGTTTGCATTGTATCACTCAGTTTCACAATCTGATGTTCAGGAAGTATTACTCCTTAGTATTTAATTTCCATTTTAACTTTCCTAGGCATTTGCAGTTGCTGGCTTGGGATCTGGGTTGACAGAGGCAGTTGTGGTTAATCCATTTGAAGTAGTAAAGGTTACCTTACAGACCAATCAGAAAGCCTTCACAGAGGTAGGAAAATTACTTCATTCTCCTTTTTCCACTTTATTGGGCATAATGTACTTCGAGGTTCGTATTTAGAGCAGAAGGTCTATAATATATTGGTTGATGCAAATGATTTTCGCACAAGCATAACAGAAATGGAAAAGAAAGAGACCGAATAGACAATGCCTTCATATATGCAGAGCTGCATGCAGTATTGTCAGACGCATCAGAATCTCTGCTGTAAATATTCTGTGCCTGAAGTGCACCTTCATCCCTCCAGAGCAGCCAGCAACCCAGCACTGTGAGGAATTGTACAGGGGTACAAACCTGAGCCCCTTGTACACAGCACATTTACCCCAGCAGGCTCCAGACTTCAAGTGAGCACCGAATGTGACCATGAAACACCATGGCCCTGTGCCCTAGACAGAGTCCCACTGCTGCATTTTATGCTGCTTCTTGGGTGAAATTACTTACAAGACTTCACTTTTATTAGCACAAACTGGAAAAATTGTTATATAACAAGTACATTGATCATTTAAATTCTTGCTCCACTTTGGAGTTTTATTATTGAAATATTGTTTCATCCAAAGAAGTCATTGTGCAAAACATTATCTACGATTCTGGGTAGTGCGGAAAGGGGAAAAAGATTAAACTGGGAAACAGTGATTCATGAAAATCACGTGTTTTCAGGAATGCACTAGCTTCTATTAATTTTCATGCAGAAGATGTTCCAGGATAAAGTGAAGGAAGGCAGTAATACAGTTCCTTTTTTCTTTTCTCATTGAATAAAAATAACAATTGTCAAATCATCTTTTTCAAAATCTTTTGAGAAATCAGCTGCGTCATGGTAGAAGTGCCAAAGCACATAAGTATCACATGAAGAGGTTGGCTGAATCCCTGATGGGACGTGATTTTTGCACATTCTACTAAGTTTTGACTGAGTTAATATTTGCATGCCTTGTAGCGCTCATCTGCACAAATTGAACCCTTTTGGGGGATGCACAGTAAAGAGATTTATGACCTGGCCATTTACATAAGCTGTTTGGACTGAGCTCCTCAGGTTCACTCTGGAAAAGTACTGCTACTGATTTCCAAATATCATAGAGTAGCTGGTACCTACTCCATAACTCATCTAGAAAAGCTTTTTCTTCCAGAATAAATTTTAAAATGTTTGGTAAATTTCTGTTCGATTCTTAATGCATATGAAAGACATGTTTGTTTGCTGCAAGTCTCCAGTCTAGACATTTTTAAACTTGGGCAGCAAAGCCACTGAAACAGATAAATAATGCAGTACAGGAGTAAAATGTTTAGGATCCTGGAAGGAGAGAGACTGAAAGTGGGAAAAAGCAATGTGTGAGAGGATCTCTCTCTCAGGAAGGTAATATGATAAAAATTATGGACTACTACTGCTCCAGCAGTAGTAAACTGAGCACATATTCTGGATCTTTCTGCTTCACAGTTGAGAAGGTGTAACTCTCCTAGCTTAAAACCCCCTCTGCTTTTAGGTATAAACAAACCAGTGTTGTATTTTGAACAAACTATTCCTTGTAAAATTGCAAAAGATCAATGTATCCTTTCACTTCATACGTTTTAATTTTTTTCTCTACTGAAAAATTTATAACAAAGTCTGGGGTGGTTTGGCTTGTAAATTTTATGCAATTACTTCCTTTAGTTACGGCATCCCTTCCCTGGTGACCTTCAGAATACTACAATAATCAAACTGTAGCTGTCCAAATTCATTCTGAGTTGATTTTGTTCAGGTAAATATTCTTTAATTTAATTTAAATGCAAAATTTCACAAAATCCAAATAATAGTGTGTTATCGTACAAATAAAATTGTGACAGAATGGTATTTGGACTCTACTAGAAACCTAGGTTGCATCAAAAATATTAACTATTTGCTCTAGGGAAAAAATCCAGGGGAAATTAAGTTCTTAAATCACAAGGATTGTTATATCACAGACATATTAATTTTTAATATATCTTTTAAAAGTGTTGGAATTTCAAAATTTGCTGTGAATCAGAAAAAAACTCCAGTGACTTTATACCTTATATCAAGTTCTCATTAAGAATATATTGAAGAACATTCCACACTAAAGCATGTAAACTCAAGCCTGTTGGAAGAAGCATGTCCAGAGGTTATATTATACAGCATTAGGCATTACCATGCGCTGTTTTTCTGAAAGGTTTAAGTAAAGTGTGTACCTATCCCATTGTGGAGCTTTCATACTACATGATGAAACCTAATGCAGTTTGCATATTTCTTTGACTATTGTATAGAAATAATAAATATATCTTGTTTAAAAGGAACAAGGAAGAGCATGAACACATACACTCACACCCAGAGTCCTGCACACCCCCAAAGCAAATATTCACACCCTGCGGTGACAGCTGAATTGTTCTGTGGTAGCAGATCATCTTTCGAGGGTTGATAGATTTAAAGAGGAAGGCCACTATAAATCACATATCAGCCCTTTTGTAATGTGGATTGCTATGGGTAAAAATAATGGTGACTTTTTGTTAAAGTAAACTGTAAGAAGGCCCAACACCATGTTTTTTGGTTTTCCTTTTTTTTTTCCTTTCCCTGTAGCCCTGGATAACTTACTGGCTATAGAAGCTGGTGTGATGATTAAAGTCTTCTCACCTGAAGTAAGAGTTACGATTAATTAAACAAATACAATTTTTGGCTTTATGATGAGAAGAATCTGACTCCAGATTCCACTGAGTGGGTCTGTATTAAGTAAAAGTCAACAGCTGTGTGAAGTGCATTAACTCCAGATGTTTGTACAATAAATTCCTCTAGCTGAGGTCCTTCCATCATCAGTGATGAACCGCAGACCTTCTATGGCTTGATCAGTTGACATGATGACACCTACTTTGGTAAAAGGGAAGTGCTGCCGAAGAGAGTCCTCTCTGTTACTAAAGGACTGAAAAGGGAAGGCAGGTGTAGACATTGCAGGTGTCTATATTTGGATATGAATCCCATCTCAGGTATTCAGCAAGTGACAGGCTTCCCCTCTGAGTCATGAGTAAATCCATGTTCAAGAAAAGGGGTACCAAGGGATACCTTACTATTGAAGGTTGCTCTATGATTTCTCAAAGATCTAATCTCCATTTTTGGAGCATGGAAAAGGACGTTGTTGTTAGTATCCATGTTGGGTGTTTCTATTTTAGAATAGATTCTGACTTAAATTCTTGGGGATAGTTAGAAAAGTAAACTATAGTAAAATGTATGCAGAGCATTAACAGTATAATATTAGTTATGAAATACGGAAAAAAAATGAAACTTTGTATTAAAGATTAAACTTGTCAGTCACCTAAATAAGCACTCATATGCTCTGTCAGATATAGTAGCATCATTTGGCTGATGCTGTTGATCTACCGCAGTGGTATTTTGAAATGGAAAGCTATTAAACAAATAGATGTATTGAAATTAGTGGTATTCACAGTGGTGTAGTCAAAATTCTTCTATATTTTCATGTTTGAACCTTCTAGTGGAAGTCATGTTTTGCCTTTCTAATTATATATTTGGTTACCAAGAGCTGGCTTTATGCTTTGGAAAAAGCCAAACTTGATTCAACAAATTTTTGAAAGTAACATTTCTATAAGGCTGCTAAAAAAATTGTGAAATATTGAGAAGGGGAATAGCTAATTCTAAGTATCATGGTATATTCGAAAAAAGATCAAAGGTGCATGAATTTAGGCAGATTCTGTCTGCTATGAGGCAGCTTCTTCCTTTTTGCCTTTTATTAAATGGAAGTCTGTTACAATGCTACTCTTTTACAGTACTCGAGTCCTGCTTTCATCTTATTCTGCAATCAGAAAAATGAGGAATGTTTTTTTAATTAAAGTTATGATTTTTATATGGTCACAGGAAATGGAACATAACAAATATGGTAATACTTAATATAAAATTACAAGATTTGGCAACACTGTGTCAACGGGATGAAAATGATGCTATGTTTATTGTTTTCTTTTTGTAAAAATGATCTCTTCCTTCTTTTGCTTAACTTGTGTAGCAACCATCTAGCTTTGTTCAAGCTCAGCAGATCATTAAAACCGGTGGTCTGGGCTTCCAAGGACTCAACAAAGGCCTTACTGCAACCCTGGGCCGTCACGGAGTTTTTAACATGGTTTACTTTGGATTCTACTTCAATGTGAAAAACATTCTTCCAGTCAATAAAGTAAGTTCTTCAGACAATGCAGTAGACAATCAGATAAGAAATTTGACATTTTAATTCACAGTGTATTTTTCTGTGCAAAGCTGTGGTATTTAGTGATAAACAGTGACTAACCTAGCTCTGTTTTGCAGAAATCCATAGTATTTTAATAGAAGCATATTAAGGACTTGAATTTCTCACTTTTTAAGCAAAGCTGAGTATTGTCATATTTGAATTATCATTTTTATGAATTTCCCTTTATAGCATGGTAGCAGTGTGAGAAGGCAGCAATTGAGATACAGAGATGTTGTTCTTATGTTGGGGGTATATGCACTTTTTTTGTGGCAAACTGGCTTAGGAGAGAAAAATCAGCTTCCAGAACTTCTTTCAGTATTCACAAAGGGGCTAAGCTTGCAGAGATGGCCAAGTTCCAGTATACAGGTTATTCTGGCCAGGCACTGGACCCATTTACTCAAAAGAGAGTTCAACCTAGTGTTGAAGTATGACAGGGAAGATTCATCCACATGGGGGAAAGACAGCCCAAAACAGGATGCAAAGGGTCATGCACAGGGACTTTATATCATTTATAGTTTAAAATAAAAAGAATCATTATAGCTGTAATTTCACTTGAAGAAATTTTGATAGTCCTACATTACTTTAAATAACAAAGGAAGCATTTCCCTTTACAACAGAAGGAAATTTTACTAATGAAAATGTGGTAATATCAGCAACTTTCTAAATGACTGTGTGAGAAACAACTAATGGTTTATTAATGATTCCAGCATGCTACTTACTAAAGTGTGTTTTCACTAATGTGATTTTTAGATGATGACAGTTAAACAGTCACAGATGTAATATGTAGTGATATACATGTAAGAAGGTGCAATTCACATCAAAAGGGATCGTTTCCTATTCCCAGATGAAGTAACACCTCTTTTTTCTGCACTTCTGAGTACCCTGGTATTTTTGTTGGCAGCGTTGTGTAAATGGAGAAAAGCTCCACTTCTTATTTGCAGATCATTACAGTAAATTGAATTGTTCAAGAGCAGCTGACCCACAAGTTTCTACAAGTTTCTTATAGTGTATTTAAGCATATTTTACAGTGTACTTCAGTCACACATTCTAAAAAGTCGAGGCACAAGCATAGCTTGATACTAAGATTGGAGTAAACACTTCTGTGTTGATCAAAAGATGAAAAAATTATAGTCAGTATGCAGAAAATTCAGAAAAATATGCAGGTAAGGACAGAGACTCGTGTGCAGCTTCTATGGAAATCATGGGAAATGTTCTTGCATAGCAATTGAATAGTAACTGTATTTGGCATAAACATGCTTTCCTAGCCTTTCAGATTTTCAAAAATAGGAAACAATTACTACATTATTAGAAAGATTCAGACATTTATGATCTAAAGGAAATTAGTACTTTATACAGATTTTGTGTGATGCAGAAAGATTTTAACATCTACAACATAGGTTTAAATATATGTAGAAAACAAAAGAGAAATTACTTCAATGTCAGCTAGTGGCCCAGCTGTCCTCAAATATTAGCAAAATCAAAAGGCAATTTAATCAATGTGGGATTAACTGCAAATAAATGGAGAGGTTTGCCTTGTGCTTGACCAGTGCACAGTACCGTGTATGGTGGCTTGCACAGTGGCTACATCTGTGCTAGTAAACTGAGTAGCAACACTGAAACTCAGCCGTCTGTGCTGTTAAACACTCCCTGGCACAGCTTTGGCCCTGGCCAGCCACCACAGTTCCTGGGTACAGCTTAGGAACTAGTGAAGACAAGGAACCCTTCCTAATGGGCTGGTTTCATGCAGCCAGTCTGTTTTGAATGGTAATAGCATTCTATAGTGCTAATAAAGTTAAGAGAACTCTCTAGGCCAGCCAGCATCAGTGCCACAGACAGTCTGTACAGACAGATATAGCCAACAATTCTGATCAAACTCCCGTTAAAATCAATGCAAACTTGCCCTGAATTTAAGAAGACAGAGATCAGGCCTCATCTGGCTTGTGCTAGCCAACGTTATGTCTCAGGTACTTAGATGCATTGAATTTCACTTCAGTGACTGCTAAATGGAAGTATTTAACAATAATTTGTGACCTGTAACTTAAAACTCTTCTGTCAGGGGGCAGGTACTAGAGGCTGAGAGTCATCAAACCCAAACTTGTACAAGGAATTTGGTAGAAACTGGTTTGCAGTTAGTCTGAAAAATGTTAAACAGTTGTTAATTTGTCTAGATTTCTCACATACTTGATTTCATTACAAAATCTTGTTTGTTAACTTTGTATATATTGCCAGAAAAGTCTTAAAGCCAGTCTTGCAATATTGACAAATATTAAAAAATTATATATAAAAATTGTGAAATAAGAATACTACACTTGTGAAATAATTTTGACTATTGACTATGTATTTGCTGTTCACCATATGTAACATAAGTGGAAAATATATGAAAATCTATGAATTAACCTTTTAGCTGTCATCTAAACTATGCATTAAATTTGCATCCCAATTAGGGATGTTTGCAGCCTATTTTGCCAAAAACAATAAATCTTGTAGGTTGAGTGGTCAAATGATATCAATTACATATGTGGGTTGTAAATGTCCATCATGAATAATTTTTCCTGGGTTCAGTCTATTCTGCTAAACAGACCATTTACAGCCAACCTTGTGCTCTGTTTACTGAAAATGGAATCTGCCAGATTTCTTTCAATTGCCACTAATGTATCAACCATAGAGAATTAGCAGCTATGCCTCTGCCCTAGCAATGAAATTATTTTGCAAATGGCATCTGCTTTTTTAGCACATTTCATAGGTGTCCAGCAGCTTTCACTTTTCAGTTTTTTATCATAATTAAGTTTGCTTTTAAACATTAGTTTCATTAAAACCTTTGCTCACTACCAACTCTCAGTGGCTGCCACATTTCTTAATGGGATGAGATTTCCTCACACCTGTTAAAAGCCCCCTTTGAAATGAGGCCAACTGCAAAACTCATTTCAAGTCGGTCACTGCCAGCCCCAGCCACCGCAGATGTGCCTCCTGTTACAAGGGCTGCTGCATCAGGCCGTGGGTGCTGAGCAGTGCCTTGTCTTGTCAGAGAAAGGGGCCCTGAAATTCTATAGGCGAAGAAGAGATGGGAAACCCAAATGGGCTGTTCAGCTTGGTGAGTAAGTGAGATAGCAGACAATAATTTTACTTTAGCAGCTTTCAGATCCATGCCAACATAGAAGTTCTATGTAGGAATAGAGAGGGAAAAGTGAATGTGGTGCAATGGACTTGAAGAAATAGTAAGCCAAGGTGATTTAGGAGAAGACTGGATCAGAATGAGTAGTGGAATAACCTCAGAGCTACCATCCAAACTCAGGTTTCAGAATGACCTGGGGATTAAAAAAATTTAAAATGGAGTTTCTGTATCCAGCACAACATTACAAGTGAATGAAGTGGTCTGTAGAGGAAAGCTTTGGAGACTGAAGCTGATAAATTATAACTGTCTCGAGTGGGTGACACTTTTATACATGGATGTGTGTGTTCCAGATTTAGTGCTGCAATTTTCTGTTGCTGGAAATTATGGAATATAAAAGAAGGAAAGAAGCAGCATTTGATTCGGGAGGCACTTATTGAGTCTCCACTTATTTTAAAAAATTATTAAAGAAGTAATGTATAAAAACCAGGGAGATAACATCTCAAATTTTTTCTCCCAAAAAAGGCAGGGAAATCCAACAGGACATGCATAGATATGGCATTTATTAGTGATGCCTTCTTTTCTCTTTGTTTTTAATGGCTGCTGGTGCTCCCAGCATGGGGACTAAGGTGTACAAAGTAATGTGATTGTGAAGAGTTTGGTAAAAAGGTGAGATGATCACAGATTGTTATCCAACCACAGCTAAGTTATTCCATTGTGAATGAGCAAACAGATATTTCACTTCCTTGTGGTATACTGTTTTGTGGTGTGGCACCAAGTTTCCATTCTATATGTTCTGCTCATCCTACGTAAAAAATGGACTTTGCTTAAAAACTGAATTCATTTATGTTCTTCCTCCAGTTTTGCTATTTATGAAAGGAAGAGGAGCTTGTCAGAATCTTTTTTCCTAACGTACAACATATGAAACATATAATATTTGGTCAGTGAGCTGCATGGTGCAGAAATTAGTGACAATACTGTGATGATAACTGCCTCTGCTAACCAGTTACAGCATTAGCACTAGACAGATACCTTATCCTTGAACCTTCTTCCATGGAATTCTAGCATGGGAATATTTTGGCATTGTCCACAGGGCAGAAAAAGGACAGACTTAGGTGTAAAAAGAAAGGCACTCCTTCATGATGGCACCAACTTGCACCTACCTGATAGACAGACAATGTTCCTTTGCCCATGTAAGCATTCTAGACAGAGGCAGAAATTATGTTTGGAAATCTCTTTTTCAATTGGAAAAAAAAATGGCTTAGTGCCACTAAGCGATGCTTTTAGAAAAAAACCCAACCTTTTATTTTTGACAGCTGAATTTATATTGAGTCTGTTATACTAATGAAATTACCCAGATATTACAGTGATGAATTTCATAGAAAAACATTTCCTATTAGGTTTATAAAAAAAAAATCAAGTTATATCAAAACTCGTATTTACTATGGTACATTTGGTTGGAGTCCAGTTTTGTGAATGGGCAAAATGCTTCAAAAGAATTCTTCTTTTCTTCTCTAGATACCAGAAACCTTGGCTTTATTCTATTTGCATTTAAATCACTGTATGTACAGAATGAACAGAAATTTCTTTGCTAAAAAAGTGCTACAATTCTTGTACCACAAGCCATTCTAAGTTATTACCAGTATGTTTCATGTTTTATGAAATCAAGGTGTTGAGTTTTTCTGCAAGTAATAAAGAACTGTGTTGATTTTGATATTTCTTTCTAAACACCTGTATGGGCTTCATCCAATGTATATTATGAAAGTTTTAATTTATTTTTCTTCTTGCTAATCTGGAAAGGAAAACTTCTTTCTTGGTTTCTTTTTCATTCAAAACCATACAGGTTTAGGAAACAAAAAACTGTCTTATTTTAACATTGCGCTGATGTTATAACATAGCAAGATCATTTGTTATTTTAATAATGATTTTCTATAATTAAAGCACCTTCATGGCAGAAGTGAGCTGCATATATAGAGCCTGATGTAGCAAAAAGGTGTCCTTCTGTTGAAAACCAATAGCAAAACCGAATTATGTGCATAGGAAATATCCTGTAACATGCTTCCCTGTGACTTCCATTACTTAGAGAAATAGGATTAAACCTGCTTCAAGGGACTTTGACTCTCAGATAAACTCTGGGTTCTTTGATGTCATGGAAATGCTAAGGTAGGAGGTCTTTCTAAAAGATCAAATAAAACCCAGTTGAACTGTGAACTGTGAGTGAGCAAAGTTTTTAGATGCACTTCTAACCTACTTCTAACTTTTACCGTGTGCATATAGTAGGGTTCAGAAACAATCTGTTGTAAATTCTTCAGCCAATTAGCTGAGTGAATTACCACCGTTTAAAATGCACAGAACGTGGAGGCTCTCTTGCCGTTGTGCCAAGTTGGATTGTTAATAACAGGAAGCTAGCACTTCTCAGTACAGTGGATCAGCTACATGTGAAAATAAATGTAAAAAACCTGGAGGGGAATGGCAGCAGACTGAGATTAGTCTTTATTTAATTTAGCATTTGGGGGTCCAACTCACAAATGAGTGTTTTAGTAGGCTTCATGGTGGAAGTTGCTGTCATTTGTAAAATATTCTGGCCAATTAGCTAATAGTGTGCTTGGATTTCTCCTGTTTTGATACAGTAATACTAAGTACATTGTGAAGCCCAATTATACAAATCATCCCCATATGCCATACCAGTCTTTCTTTATGAACTGTGTTTATAAATCCTGTGTGAGGAAATGTGTACTTCAGCAATTTAGACCATGTGTAAAAACATAGCCAATAGGATTCTCAAGAAAACAAGTTCCAGCATAGGAAATCCTAATGTGTTCCGCTAAAATAACACGAGTGTGTTGTGTGAGTTTTCTGATTAAATGCTTATTACTTTATAGTGCTTAACCTGCACAGGTCTTTCCGTTTCCCTTTTTATTCTTTCTTTCCTCTTTTTTTTGTAGGATCCAAATTTGGAGTTTTTGAGGAAATTTGGAATTGGGCTAGTCTCAGGAACAATAGCCTCAATTATTAACATTCCTTTTGATGTTGCAAAAAGTAGGATTCAAGGACCACAGCCAGTTCCTGGAGAGATCAAGTACAGAACCTGTTTTAAAACTATGGCAACAGTCTATAAAGAGGAAGGGTAAAACATTCTTATTTTAATAAATGTCCAGACCTCTGTTTTAGTTCATATAGGTCCATAAAACCACGTTGTTATATTTCAGATTTGACGAGGACCATTAAGCCACCCTGAACTCACATATCAAAAGAGGCCAATGCAGCATTTGGAAAATTTATTTTAGAATTACAAGGAGATATCTTCCTACTACATATGAACTTTTACAAGAGTCTTACAAGATGATTATTGGGTTGTCAAAATTTACGTTCCACAAGTAAATGCTTCATATATCTCATGTGTCATTTTTTCAACTCTTCATTTTGTAAAAGGAAAATATGAACAGAAAACAGACTATTTATCAATTTAATCTAATTGTAATTATATATAAGGCCTCTGTACCCTTAAAATTATTGCTGAAATAATTAAATTGAGGACAGATCCTTGTGGTAATAACGTTTTCCAACTTTTAAAAATATTTCTCAAGTGGTGACTGAGTTGTAGCTTTGATATTCAATTAGATCAGTCATTTTGTCCCTGTATGCAGCTGTTGTTAACAGACTTGTCTTGAAAGTAAACCTATCTCACTGATTAAAGTCGTATTTCTCATTGGCTAGGCTCACAACATTGCTTTTGTGACTGAACATTGATTAACTTTTTCTCTTCATCTGATCTGCCTCTGTAAAATGTTAAAATCCAGATACAGCCTGCTATTGAACATGTGTAATTTCAAATAATTGCCTCTAAGTGCTCTGCCAGCATTTTAACAAACATATGCTACAATTCCGTTCTTCTTGTAGAGCAAGAATATTGTTTGAAATGTTTTGTTTGTTATTCTTGTGCTACAGATTTCTGGCTCTGTACAAAGGCTTGCTTCCCAAGATCATGAGGCTGGGTCCAGGTAATTTTCCTTCTGTCATTTCTATTTTGCTTTTGTTCTTGCTTTCTCTTCCCATTTTTCAGTTTCTTGAGAAAATGTAGTGAATATGAGTCAAATAAATGAATCAAAATATCTTTCACTTTGAATGGTTTCTTTTTAAAATACCATAATCTAATAGTATCACAGATGGATTTGGCTAAATATGTGTCTAAAAAAATTCATTTAGACATATACATCAGAGAATTGCAGATCCAAATAACTGCTGGTTTGTGCAATTGCTTTATTTATGAACAAACCAAAGTGCTTGCAAATGACAGAACTGTAAAACTTTCGGAAGTTTCTTAAGGCTTCCTATTCCTTCTAATGTGATCTTTTGAGATCACTAGGATTATTCTATACGTATATGAAGCCAGCCTAAAATGCAGGTTAGAGTCTCTCCATAAAGTGCACTCCCCTAGTCAAAGCACAGCCCAAGCATACCGAATTCCAGTTACTTTCTTCTCCTGTGCTCTATGGGGGCAGACACTAAAAAGCTGCTAGCAGAGCTGGGAAGAGACTTATATGGCTCTGGAAAACTGAGAGGAGAAGGATATCTTAAAACTGGGGTTGTTGTTTGACCCCTTCTTACTGATTCTTACTCCAAATGTGGGAGCACAGTGGTTGAGAGCTGTATCTTCTTTGGCTTTTAGAGTTTTTTTCCCTTACTGGTTTTGATTAATCATGAAAGCAAAGCACTGGGCCCTCAGATTTTGTCAGCCTACAGAGGCAGTCTACATCAAAAAGAGCAGAAGCCCCAGTTTGAGCAGTATCCCATTCCCGTGAAAATGTACTTCCAGTTGTTCAAGCTGGTTGTTTAATACGCAAGAACGCACATAGGTAAAAGCAAGTAGGTACAGAGCCTGTTCTGCAGTATAAAGGAGGCATTAGGTTTGTCTATAAATGTTTGCATATCCAATCCATCTGGCTAAGTGCTAGACCATGCCTGGTTATTGTGCAGGGTGAAGAGGAAGGCAGGGAGGGGAAACAAGGAGCTCTAGAGCTAAAAGCCTTTTCCCTCACACTCCAAAGATACTAGTTTACATACAGGACAAAGAGAAGGCAGTGTTTAGCTTTCCCAGTACCTCTTAGCACAGCAGATTTTGGAATAAAATTTTCCATCTTACAAATGACTATGAATTCTGGCCCAGATCCAGCAAGTCAGTAAAATGTGAACTGCATTCCAAATACTTTTGTAGTTCAATTGACTAACTAATATATAGGTTTGACTTTCTGATGAAACAATAATACAATCTTTGTTGTGACTGGGAAGGTAATTCCTTCTTCCAGCATATGAGTGTTTACAGGAGAAGAGATACGCAAACAGATCACACAGTATGAGATTTGGAAGCAGCCTTGATTTGAGTTCAAATCACATCTTAGACATTGTGTCTATGATTTGTTTGTTGGTCAAAGCCTTTTGCAAACTTCTGCTCTGTCTAGCTGTCTGTGAGTTCCTTTTCATAGAGGAGGATTTCAAGTCTGATGATGGTTCCTTAGGATGAGTGATATGGAGAAACTCACATGGTAGTTCTGTGTGCCTGGTTGTCTGAGCCTATCCCCAGCAAGGTGAGCCCAGTTCAGCAGCAGACACATTTGTTAGAGGTGCCTCTCCAAGCTCCCAACTGAACCAACAGGCAAAGGCAAAGGAAAGAAAATATTTATACCCCAGTGCTGGCACCCACAAGTAATGTATGTTTACTCATGCAGCCCGGTTCTCTTTACCCATGTTCTCCAACTCGAAGCTTCTCTATGTGTTTAGTTATATATATACCTTCTGAAACGTTCCTTTTTTTATCTCATACAATAATTACAGGCCAGTTACAGTCTGGCTTCACTAACAGTAAAGATATTTCATGGCTTTCAAGATGGGATTTTATACTGTTATCAATTCTAGCAAATAATGCCATTTCATTAGATCAAAACTTTGCCTGTGGATTTGTAGCCAGGAAAGATTATACTTATTTCAATACCATGATTTTCCACTTTAGACATGGTGAAAAAACAGGTGAAAATGTCTCTCGAATCTTACCCAGAAGCATTTTCATCATTCTGGAGATGAATTTTTGTCATTCCACCATTCAAGTTGCTCTTTCATGGCCAAATCTAACTAAACAGGCACACAAATATACACATATTCAGATTAAAAGTTTCTACTTGTAGAAGAACAAAGAAAAATATTAATCTTGAAAAAGCATTAGGAAAAATCACACTGAGGGTGAATTTGATTTAATATGCAAGCTATTTACATCAACTTTATAATCTAATATTAAGTAAAATTGGTACAAATTATGAACTGGTGAATTTTTAGTGACCTCAGGAAATAGTAGAATTATCCATTTTGCAAATAAGGCTTTGCCATATGCTGGTTTATGTTACACACTAGAAATGCTCGACAAAATCTTGGAAATACTGAATTTTCTATGTAGTAAAATAATATCTTTTCTTCCAGGTGGTGCAGTGATGCTTTTGGTTTACGAATACGTTTATGCTTGGCTTCAGGACACAGTTAATCACAAGCAGCACTTCTGAAAAATGTACTCTTTAAAATTATATGCATTCTAAAATACACTATAATAAAGTAAAAGTGATTCTTATCCTCTATAGTGCTGAATACCCTCAGATTGCACTGATATTAATACAGTTCAAAACAAATATGGTCTTTAGGTCCTGATCCAAGAAAACATTTAAGCACCTGCTTTTCTGTAAATGCATAATTAAATAGCAGTTGACATTTGTAATTGTTTTGCTGGACCAAGAGAAAATATAAAGCAGACATAAGAATCAGTTGGTTTTTAAAGGACAAACTGGAATTTCTTGACACAGAGTCATCCGATGTAATCATACACTTATTTAAAAGTTTCAGCTGAAATGGCAAGATGAAAACTTTCAGGGCATTTTAAAGAAAAAAAAAGAGTAATCCTGGGGGGGCAGATACCAAGCTATTGTAAACTGACAGCTCCATTGACTCCACATTAAGAAAATGACCCATACTCTGCAACTCTTGAGTCAGTCTTGGGTCCAGTTTCAATTCAGCCCAGTATGATTTCAGCATTCCTAGAAGAGCTTTTCAAGTTCTTGGGAGTTTGGATAAAAAAGGCCAGCACAAGTAGCCACAACTTTAAAAACATACATACTGCTAAATATCCTACTTGTTCTTAGCCATACATACAATATAAACCTCATTCAGAACACAGAAGGTACTGAAAATAATTAGTCTGCATCGAGTTACATAAAAGTGCAAAACAACGTGGGATTCGTAGAAGAAATGAGTAAATAAATTAACAGGGAAAAAAAGTAATTTTAGGCATATGAGATTTTACTGCAAATTTTTTATCCACCTTGATATACTATTCCCAAAAGAGCTGTCTTGTGATAAAAATGTTCAGTTCACCCTGACTGCCCCCTTAGCCTTTCATTTCCAGCATGGAATGGTGAAACAAGGTTATAGACTGATAGCACATCTGCAGTTGTAATTAGCTCACCATATACCTCAAAGAAATGTACCTTTCTGTAGATAAAAAAAAAAAGTTGCTCTGAAGCTAAAATTTTTGCTTTTCCCAGTCACTGTAAATATAAATATTTCAGGGAGGTACTCATGTTCTTACTAGCCATTCTAACTCTGTGAAATACAGTAAATTCTGCTATGCTGACTGAAGACATAGTTTTAGTTCATGCAGTTGTGCCATTCTAAATTTTCCTTTAAAAAACTCTGTAAATAATTTAAAATCACACATGATTCTGTTATAAAAATCTCTCCATTATCTAACTTGGTTTGTTGTCAAATGAGCACATCTTGCAATTGCTGAAAGTTTCAGTATCTCCCCATACTGCATTCACACTGTTAATGTTAAATGTTCTTCCCCTCAAGGAGGTACAAACCTTTTCCTTAGCAATCCTAAAGAAGTATCTTTCTGCATTTTTACTTGCAAATGGCAGTTCACATGTGAAGTCTCATTTCACGAGTGTTTTTAATGCATTGGAAAAGCAACAAAAAGCTAAAAATAGAAATGTGTTTTCATTGCTTTCAAGGATGCCTGTATCGACATGCTCAATAAGCCTCTCTTTTGTCTGAATCTGGCAACAGTGGCTTTTCATACCTATGCTATTTCATAGCTGAAATCAATAAAATTAGCTCTGTTAAAGTCCATGGTTTTAAGACAAGTGTTTCTCGTTGTTGCATTTTATTGTCAGTTCTTGGTCAAAGAGAAGACACTATTAAGATAATTTCAAAAACTAAAGCAAACGGCTTTATAATTTGTCTTTTATTAATTTAGGGCATTCAAAATATAAAAATAAAAGGCTTTAAACGTACTTTATATACATATATAGACTTCGGTTTTACATGCTTTCCAATATGATTTTTTTTCAGTTAATAGCTCAGCCTGATCTTGGATAAAAGGAGATACAGTCAAAAACAGAAAACATCATGGTATGGGAAAACAAATCTATGAAAGTACCAGCCAAATCCCACATTACTCCTCATGTAAAATGGGCTGAAATTCAGTTTTACACCAAAGATCTTCTGAACTGGGGCCATGCAAACACAGTTTGGCTAAAGGGAGTATTATTAGGCTTCACTGATTTCTTTGGAAACATTTAACACCGTGGGAATGAAGTTTAGACTTTTCAGATTAAGAACTTTAATTCTGCACCCACATATACTGCATATTTCCCAAATGCATCCATTCACCTCAGTGGGTTCACTTCAGATTTATACTCTTGTACTTGACAGCAGCAGTTAATCTTTATTTATTATTTTTTAGGAAACAATTCCCTTTTTCTTTTTACTTCAATGTAATATGGTTTAGAGTTGTGTGGTTAGTAAGCTAACATTTTGCAGTTTTAAGTTTACCCATGAGTATAAGCAGTGAAATAGTCCTTGGGCAAAGGAGTGTTCTACATCTTGGGTTTACATTTAAAAAAAAAAAATTTGTGAAACTTCACACCAAAAAAAATCCATCACAGGCAGTTCACCAAGAGCCAAGGTCAGGGACTTTTGCTCACTCTGAGCAACACTTTCTGCACGCAGCCCCGCTGACTTCCCATTCAGGGGTAAGGTATCATGTACAGCAGGCAGATGCGCGGAGAGCTGTACCTAAACAAACACAAAACAAAAATGGTTTATGAGGATGTATCCCATGGGAGGAATAATTAACATAACGTCCTGTCCTTGCTTTATAAATTATCCTGATTTAGCTGAAGATAATGCAAATAACTGATACAAGCTAAGGATCTGTCTGTCTGTCTGTCAAAACACACTAATTCCTCATTGGAATGTCAGGAAAGACAACTTTTATTCCAGAAAGGACCTCATGTTACTTAAGAAAATTTGGAAAACTTTTAACACAGGCACACTTTGTTACAGGCTTGTGAAGCCTTGAAGATCAAAAAAGCTGAGCTTTGAAAGGGTCCTCTTCCTTTATGTTTTTCTTTTCCCTTTGGTGCCCCTTGAGTTCTGTGGAAAACAATAGGTAGACTCACTCCATAATTCTATAATCCAGTAGAAGGACTAAGTTGAAAGCTAAAACCCTCTTGCCAACTTAATCACTTATCTACTTATGATATTTTTCTTATCTTTTTTCCCCCTATTTTATCTTCAGTGAAGAGCTTGTCTAGTATTAAAGTGATTTCTTTTTCATGGTGTTGAAGCTCATTTTATTTCAGCTATAACAGCATAAAGGCAGAATAACATCCGTCATGTCACTAACAGCACGGCAGAGTGGAAATGCACTTGTGTGTGCTTCACCTTTAGTGGTTTCAAAGAAACATTCTTAAAAAAGTGTTCTACTGAATAACAAGGGTTTCAGCATCTCATTAAAGCTAAGCAGCTGTTGAATACATTTGAGGCTGAAGAATATGAATCACATCCAAGATCAGATCTTTCTTTCCTTGGGGCCAAATGTGATATCTGTGTTCTTTATAGAAACGCAGTTCTGTTAATTATTTTTTAGTGCAAGGAGCAAAGGTGGCAGCAGCCAATTGAGTCCATCCATATTTCAGTGGACATACTGTACATGACATAAGTCCTGATTACTTAAAATGTTATGAAAATTTACCCACAGCTGTCTCGGTGATGAAAGCTGGAAATCCACAAAAGGGAACTATATTTTAAGAGGGACTGTATTTTACTTTCCCACTGAATTAGTATTTTTAATATGGGATGCAGACAGAGCAATATATGAAGAATGATATTTTCTCCTTTGCTTTAACTATGTATACAGTAATTTAAGTTATTTTTAAGCAAAACATTTTTAAAAATCCACAATATATTAATAGTCTATGATGGATATGAAATGTCACACCAGGCTTTTTTTTTTTCCACATTCATATTCTGAACATACCTACAGCATGGGAAAAGCATAATAATAGTCAGAACTTTATTATTGCCCAAGGAAAACAGGTAAATTTTCAAAGATCAGAATGTTAGCTCTCTTGGGATTAAAGTTTAAAGCAAAATAACTGGCACAGAGTACTTGCCACTGCATACAGAAATGTAGAAAGGAAATTTGCTAATATTAAATAATATCTGTTTGTAGCACCACCACCAGTATACCTATAAGGGAAAAAAAATGCTTCAGAACAACAATGTAAACTTTACCAAGAGCCATACTTTACATTCATTAAAGCAGAAATTGAAGACAACTTTCTGTTTAAAAAACTACAACATAATTTTAGGGCTGGACACAAGTGAGCTGAGAATGATGGTATAATTCTGTTTCTCAGTGGGGTTTTTGACTGACAGGGCTTTGTAAGCCTCTGTGCACAGGTTGCACACTAACAGCATTTTCCTCTACATTTTTCAGTTTTGTTCAGATATTTTCCACCCATTTCTGTTTGTACACTTCATATGAATGTGATGTTTCATGAATCTGGGAGGCTGGGTATGACTGTGGAGATTAGCTGGATTTCTGCCTTTGATTCTTCTGCCAAAGAGATAACTATTTCTTAAGATGTTGAAGCCTCCACTGTGGTACAAAAACATGACCAAAAACCCCTACCTAAACCTCATCACCTGAGGCTATCACCCCACCATGCAAAGACATAAAAAGTAACTAGAAATCATCTTCTTAACTTAAAAAAAAAAAAAAGGTAAGAAATGTACTGGAAGGTGAAAACAAATGCTGTCGAAAGCCTCTATTTACAAATGGATAAAATCACAAAGATCTTACTGCTGCCTGATGATGGCAACATGCCAGAAGAATCGGAAAGCCGCCTATTGCCTTCGTTCTATATTTGATTACCAAAACCCAATAAAACAACAAAAAAAGGACCTCTTAATACCAGTGGATTGTATAATCTCATCGATTAAAGGGTTGTTCTCTAGGCAATTGGCAAGCACTTCCCATTCAGACACCTTTGCTGATTCAAGGCATAGCAGAATTTTCTGTGGTGATTTTTCTTTATTGATTTTTGCACAAATCTTAGTAACAATTGCACATTTAGAAAGTTTGTGATGATTAAGAATAAATATACGTGGTTTGACCAGGAGAGAGTGGAACGAGGCTCCATGAGCCCTTTGAGGGACACAAAGTCTTTAAGAGCGCAACACCACACTTCTCTCAGTTTCTGATGTTGTCTTCTGCTCTGTCAATCCCAAAAGCCTTGGGGGAGACAAGTCACGAGGAGAAATGCCAAGTATCACCAGCATGAAGAGAGCAGTCCATGAGCTAGGCTCAGGGGATGAGGAGCCAGCGAGCTTGTGGTGCTCCTGGACCAGCTCCTGCATCAGAGAGCGGAGGCCGTGACAGAGTGGCTGCCCTCCCGGGCTGTCTGCATGCCCTTGAATGCCAGCGAGGCAGGGATGTCACAGCTGTGGGGGGACAGTGGGGTGCCCCCGGCGTGCTGCCAGCCATGGCTCGCCATGTAGCTGGATGGAGTGGCGCTGTACGTCATGTAAGGTGACACTTGGGCTGGTGTGGCGTAGGGAGGCATGGCTGGTGCTGACACGAAACTGCTGACGGCTGGGAGGCCATTGGGTGCCTGAAAGGAGAGGGAAGGGAAAAGAATTTCTAAGAGGGTAAGACACATTGGGTCTGGCATAAAATAAGCTGCCCTCAGATGCTGCTGGGGCTTTGTACCAAAACTAGGGCCAGCAGGGACACCAAGAGAGAAACCCATAACCATTCCCCAGAATTTCTGTGGCTCAGTGGCCCCTTTTGCTTTGCTTTTAAGACCAGTTACCCCACTGTAATCAGTGCTTCACACTTCTCCCAACAGCCTGTCCCAGACAGGGACCAGCAGCAGATGTTTAGGGAACACACATGAAGAGCAGGGCAAGAAGTGCCAAGCCCCCTGCACATCTGCCTACCTTCCTGCAAGCTGTTGTTGATGGATTCCTAAAAGCCCGTGGTTGCATCTAATCATTACACTTGAGAGCTACTGGAAGGATTTGTAGTGAGTTTCTCCCTTCTCTCTCACTGAGCACCTTAATGCACTTGGCAATGACTTCAGCAGGTTTGAGTAGATGAACTGCAACATTTACCCACCTTTCCCAAATTTTGCACAGGGTGTTGGTCACTGTGGCAGGCCCTGCTGGGTAGTGCCGTGGCAGTTTAAGCTGGGTGTGTGCAGTGACCACAGCCATCCCAGCGGCAGGAGAGAAAGACTCATCCCTGTGCCTCAACCTCTCCTGGCCCCGAAGGAGGGTGGGCTCAGCCCTGAGCTGCCACAGGCAGGTGCAGGCACAGATCTGAAAGCAACACTCCCTGGAGTGAAGAGGTAACAGTGGCTGGGGGAGGTGAAACATCTTAAACTGTTTGGTAACTGTTTGTTCAGAGCATGAGTCAGAACTATAGTCGTAGTATTATTGATGGTGTCTTTTAAAAATCTGTTTTCTAGATACTTGGGATAAAAAACTTGTAAATGTTCTTTGCTCATAGCT
The DNA here is from genome assembly GCA_013397815.1 of Aleadryas rufinucha. Classification (NCBI taxonomy): domain Eukaryota; kingdom Metazoa; phylum Chordata; class Aves; order Passeriformes; genus Aleadryas; species Aleadryas rufinucha. The sequence continues at coordinate 550,488 of VZTH01011156.1, forward strand.
TCTCCTGGTTTCAGTAGGGCTTCTGTGCACAAAACAATTGCAGGGCTGGGTCCTTTCCTGCAAGCTGTTTTCCTAGGTCCTTCTGTAGGCTGTAGGGAGAAGGGTTTCTATTTAAATAGAGAAGGGAGAGTCCTTCACTCAGCCATGGTATGATTTCACAATTAATGACTCCTTATTTAACTAAAAAGTGTTTGGTGGTTTATTTCACACCCATAAATGTTTCTTGAGCACAACAGGTACAAACCCAGATCATTTATGTTGCTTAAGTTTCAATTTGTGTAGTGTTTGTTTTAGGATTTGGGGTGAGATTTTTTTCTCAAAAATGTTTCCTATCTGGATATGAAAGAAGAGTGTTGATTCAGCAAATTCTGTAGCATCATCACATGGTACAACTGCACCCAACCTGAACAGTGCAAAGTCAAGAAATGAAACAGACTTTTATTTCTGCTAAAACTTCACATTATGTTAACATTTCAGTTGTTCAGTTTCTGCCTGGATTGCACCTGCCTGATTTCCAGTATTTACTTTCATAAAGGGCACTGGCCTGTTTTGAGGCTCATGAGTTTCCTACCCATGTAACTCACAGTTCACTGTCTAGACTATCCCCTCATTGTCATTTGGGAAACAAAGCAGTAATTCTGCTGGACTCCATCAATATAAACCTGTACAGCAATCTAAAGCAGCAGGAGACAGCAGTGGGATCCCAGCCACAAGCTTCCAGTACGAATATTAATTACTACAAAATATACAGCTGCAGCAGCAACATAATTATCATTCCAAATCCATAAATACTTTGTTGAAGCTACACTTGCCTTATTCTTTTGAAAATCCAAATATGTGATTTGACCAGTAACTCAAATTACATGCTCCCTTCTGTGACTCAGAATTACACTTTAGCCTCAGCTTTAAGTATCAGTGTTTGCAACAATACTAATTAAACAAACCTGAAAATAATTGCACTGCAAATCAGTACAATTCTTGAATCACATGGAAAATTATTTCATTGAATTTACTGGAAAGTAAAAAGTATAACTGGCCCTAAAAAGCTGCTCTTCCAATGTACAAACATGAAACAAGAATGAGCACCTCTGTTTTTTGTAACAAGCACCAACAAAAAGCTTTGCACAAGGGGCAGTAGAGCCAGGTTATAATGCCGGGACATCAAGAGCCACAACCCAAACGTATTCTGCCAAGGGAAGTACAAATACCCTGAAGGGGTGGGTGCTGGAAGGAGGAAATGTATGGGACAAGTCCCTGAAGTCTCATTGTCATTGAGACAGTGCAAACCTTCAGCCTCTAAACCTCAAAAGAGGTTTTTTGGACTCTCTGAATTCACCCTGTTCCTCAGGCTTTCCCACTCCCAAGGAGGTTGGTACCAAGCAGTGGGTTCAAGGCTGTGGCTGGAAGCCCCATTTTAAGTAGGATTCCTCATTATGAGTGCTCATGTTCTGTGAAACCTTAGCTGTGCTTTTGGAAGGATGTGTTAGTAGGTACGGGGTAGATCTGTGCCAGGCAATGGGCCAACAAGGCATCTCTTTGCTGGTCCACCAATGTTCAAGCCCATGTCCTGGCCTCCTGCATCTCCTACAGAGAAGGCCACCAGGAGTTCCTCAGCAATTGTAAGCAGATGACTTTGCATGATCTGAGGCACATCTGTACTCCTGAACAGCTCACATTAATGCAGACGTTGATAAATATTTTGTCAACAGGATTGTTGATAAATATTTGATCCAATCACATATATGTTCTGTGGCCTTATGGTACAAAGTCTTCAAACTATAAATAACGGAGAAGCCCAGGTTTCCTGTTGAATTGTACTGTAGGTGCCACTAGGGTTGTTGTTGATAAAACAGATGGGAATTGACTTAAGATTCACTAGTTTTTGTAAAAGCTTAATTTAAAAGAACACCTATACTGATTTATAACAGCCAGAACAACCCTTTTACACACACACACACACAAACACACACACACGCACAGACACACACACACACGCTTATTCAAAATACAACTGTGAAAACTGTTGTTTTTATAGTCTATTCTGAATGTCAGAAAGATCTTGCCCCAACTACTGAGGGCAGGATGTGGAGGCACTTGTGTAGGGACCACCAGCTGCAACCTGTAAGAGGCCACCAATGCTGTCTGTCATCACTGCCTCACTGAATTGGTGAATCATTCTTATTTTTGTTGCACTGCTACAAAGCTTTACCACTCAAAACCATGATTCTGTGGATGCCACAGATGCCCTCAGTCAAGCAGACGGCACTGGAATGGGTAGGAACTGGCCCACCAGGGAGTGCAATTCTGCCTCAAGGGAGGTTTGAGCCATACCCACAAAGCAGTCAGAGGCTTCCTCTGACCTGAATTAAAAGATGAGGGGATAGAGAAAATCTCAGTTTATGTGATTTAAAACTATGCTACTCAAAAAAAGAAAAAAGAAAAACCCCGTAGTTTTCATCTCTGACTTTCATCTGAGAAAGACTTGACCTAATAGTCTTGACACAAGAGTTTTTACTTCCAAACAGCTTTAGATACTAAGTGTAGGTTATCAGAAGGATTGAATCTTGTCAGTCAATCTGGCACTTTTTACAAACATGACATTCACTTAAAATAAATGGAGGGGATTAAGTTCCATGACCCTGTGTATACTGGATGAATAATTCATCCTGCAGTATTTCAATCAGAGGAAATGAACACCAAAATCTAAACATTCATAATTAGGAGTGCAAGAACCCCATGGTGTTTATGGATTTTTAAAACCCTAAGAATTTGTTTTAAGTGCAGAGGTTCTTGAACCTGGTTTTTAAGTTTTATAAATATTTTTTTTCTTAATTTGAACCATCGTTTTTCAAGGGAAACCTAATTTTTAAAGCAAACAAACAAACATGTAGTTCTAGCTGAACAAGAACCTCTGCTGTGTAAGAGATAGGGGTTCCCATTTGAAAGTGCCTACTTTGTGGCTTCTACAAAGATCAGAGAGAAACTTTTGCTCTGAATTGCTGCTTCTATCAATGTTTTGAGACAACTGACAGAATAAGTATTTCCAAATTTTAGAGCTGCATTTGAAACCTAGAACACATGACCTCCCACCGACTGACAAATTCATTTAAACATATTCTTGCAAAGATACCCGCAAAACAACAGCAATTGGGTAAGGATCGCAAGCTGGGTTGGCTGCCTTTCTGCCGAGTTGCTGCTGATACCTGCCAGTGACAGTAGAAGGAATATCCAGGCAAGAAATCAAAGCCAGGTTGGACATAAAGACTTGCTTTAGGTCACACAATATGGTACTGCTGAAACAAGCAGACTGAACATATTTTCACCGGTAAAGGAGTTGGTTGAGTAGTTTTAACAGATGGAATCTTTAGTTTTAGCCACTTTAGATACAACACTAACTAGAGACAACTTTTTTGTCATTGTTTTCAGTCTGTTTGTGATTTGCCACACAGAGGGAGTGGGTGGATGAAAACCTGGTCTAGAACCAAGCTCATGTGGGACTGTCTTTGGAATAAGTAATTCCATTAGCTGCTTGGACTCCTAAAAGTCAGAACAGTTCCTCCCCAAACCAGAGGTAACCACCACACACACCTTCGTATCTGTTTTGAAGAAACATGCAAGCTAGATTTCACTTTTGGTCCTCGTGGTATAAATCCAAATTATATATTGTAGTGAATTGATATTATTTTTTTTCATTCCCTTCCCTACTTTTCCTTCTCTGACTTTTGCTTATTAGATGTATGTTCTCTCAGTATCAAAGTTAGACCATCTCCTATGTTCCCTTCCCATGTGGCTTCTAAATGTTTCAGAAAATGACCCGGAATTGTAACATTCAAAATCACAGACCTGTAGTTATGTTAGCTATCATTAATGGCAATAATGTAAAGGCTCTCATTTCAGGTTTATGTGGATGCAAACGAGAGCAGATTTGATGCCACAGGTGGATGCCACCTCCGTTTTATAGTCTAACTCTAAAGTGAGTGTCCAAAATAATTTAATATAATTGTTACAATGTTTAATTAAATAGTTCATGTGTTGCATAGACTAAGAATGCAGGCTTTGTAGAAGTAGTCTAAATTACTATTAAAAAAAAGAGAAGAAATCTGGGGAAACAGCATAGGGTTCAAGTTCGAGTTACCTAATTCACCAGCCCGAATGAGCTGGGACAGTGACTCAGTCCAAAGTCCCCTGCTGCAGTCATCAGAAGTTCAGTCTGTGTCGTGGCTTAAGGGACACACCTCTGGTGAATAAGGTTGCAGTTTTCGTTTCTGTCTCTCAATTCTAACATTGACAAAGAATCCTTCCTGTCCTTGGATGAGCAAGCTCAGCGCATTGCCTTGATCCTGCAGCACAGCCTTTCCCTGAGAGCAAACGAAACCAATCTGCAGAGGTCCCACAGCCTGGAACTGGGAGCAGCAGCTGCCCAGCACAGAGGAGCGCTGGCAGCAGCTCTCTCTGCAGGGACGCTGCCGCAGCTCCACACAAACACAGGCACCCTCTCGCTGCTGGTTTTCAAAATGAAAACCTTCAAACATTTTCTGGAAATGATGAATCTTTCCCGAACATCCTGAAAACACAGTCACGAAGTAGCTATTGCAGAAGTAATTTTTTCCACAGCAAGAGAAAAGCATAGCAGGGAGCAACATATCCAGTCTTTCAATCAGAAGAGCAAATTAGCATAAAAAGCCAGAGGATATCTCATGTTTTTAGTGACATGCACATAATCAAAAAGATTATGACAAGACTAAGAGCAATCCAACACAAACTGCAAATATCAAGGAAGCAAACATGCTAAATCTCCCTTTATAATTGGAGGTTAAATATGATTTATAAATCAAGCTAACATATGGGATCCCAAGGGAAGAGTAAACAAATTTCCAAGTAAAACAGCAGCAGCAGGTCTGTAATAGAAGTGTCATTTAGGAAAATGGCACTACTAAATAATCTAAGTAATAGAAATGGGGGTTTTTTAATGTTTTAAAATTAATAACCTTAAGTAATATTTTGGTAGAAATTGTAGTTACTAAATTAGAGCTAAATTCTGAAGCTGCAATTCATTATTACAGCATCAACAGGAAAAATGACATGATACCACAAATATTCATTCAGATAAGTGTTCCACTAAAATTAATTTACCTACACAGGTAAGTCAGAACCACCTAAAGAAGAAGGGTTACAAAAGTGAGCACTGAGTAAATTTCCCCAGTTTGTGATAACAGTTTTTATTAATTTTTTTTTATTAAAAATAAAATTGCTAAGGTGTATCTGAATAACCTAGCCAGAGTTAAACCTGCGAATCAGGGTTTGTTTTTTATAGTGCTGGAAAAGATTCTTGCAAAAATATTTTCATATTAGACTAAATATCCATATTCTTAGATGATTTATTTTATTGAACATATTCCTGATTTGATTTTCTATTAATTTCACTGCAATCAGCAGAGAATAAAACAGACTCTGAAAAATTAGGACACTGACATTAAATAATTTTGACATACAAAAAATCTTAAACAGAAGAGGGAATATTTTGTATGTAGGATATTAATTTGGTACAATAATATCTAATTTAATATTTGCCTTTATTTTCAAGAAAGAGTGAAGAGTGATAATACATTGGAATTGAGAAACTTTTAAAAATAACACATGGGCAAGGGGCTTACAGCTGCTCTGTTGCTCAGCTGAACAGAGTTGATTTCCAGAAGGCTGAGATTCGAAAAAGGAAAAGAGACCTTTCAAGAATGGAGAATTACACTATTTCTCTTTCACTGTAAGTTGTGCAAAGCGATGCTGGTATTCTAGTTGAAGTTACAATTAAAACGGACTTACTCACTTGCTGGAGTGCTCTCAGATTTCAAATATAGTTAGCTACCCAATCCTATACATTATCTCTTAAAAATATGCCGTTTTCTTTACAGCTATTTCTCCCATTATTAAATTCACTGCACAGTGATATACTGCACAGGAAAATCACACTACTTCCTTCTAAAATAAAGTTCAGTCCTTTCATATTGAGCAGATCCCATTCCCTGTGTTTAACGTGCTTTTCTATTAACTTAAAGTTATTTCCTTTACTTATAGCCATCCCCAGCTGCACTGAATAACACAGAAACCAGATAATACCAATTGAGTGTTTTAACTATAACTGGGACATGCATCAAGATCACTCTAAATTATATTTTCTTATCCAGTTTTAAATCTCAGCCTCTTCAGGGAAACAAAATCCCAGTTTTGAAAATAGTAATAGTAACTTGAATTAACACACCATCACCAGTACTTTCCTGAAGGAGCTAGGGGCATTTTATGTCTTTTCCAAAGCAAACTACAGCAGAAACAAAAACAAACAAAAAAAAAGGGGTGGGGGGGGGTGGGGGAGAAAGAAAGAAAAAACACCACTCATTCTCTGGCACTGAGTAATCTACTACAAAAACAGAGAGGTGAAAAGAGAGGTAGGAGAAAAAGGCATGGTGGATAAGATGGCTTTTACAGTGAAGTGAGATCTATCACGGCACACCAAGCACGCAATAATATGTCCACCTAAATGTCTCCAAATGTAGATTATAGTTCAAGGTCTGCACAATCATTGAATGGTTGCTTTCCTTTCTATACACTAGACTAAGAAAGATGATGTAAATCAAAGTCACTGCCTTTCCAGTGAAGATGCTGGATCTTGGGGTATGTTCTACTATTTAACAAACTTCACAACTAGACTATGTCAAAGTGGGATGAAAACAAATTCTGGTTGCTATAAGCACAAAGTTTGGTTCTGATGACAAAAACACAACTTAAGTCTTCCTTAGACAGATAGACTGTGCTTATGAAGATAATAGGAAAGCACAGAAAAAAATCATGTCATATAAGCAAACTCCTTTGAGTAGGAATTAACAACAGATTCCCATAGTTTTAGAACAGATTTGCACAATAATTCCCTCCTGGTATTTTGGCAAAATCTGGAATTGGGCAGGGCACACATGGACACTAAACAAGCAAATATACTGGAAGGAATAAACATTTGTTCTTTTCTATGCTGTTGGTTAACACTATAATGTATTATCAAAAGGTTCTATGAAAAATGCCTTCTTAATATTATATATTTAGCAATATATTGTAATTTCAATACAGTGTTATTTAAATGAAACTGAGGGAGGAGACTTATGGACACAGACACTTCAAAGGGATTCTTGGTGTCTAGAAGCTAGGCAAATATGGGGTCAAATTGGTGAAGTCCCCATCTTGTTCTCTTCAGGGACAGCCAAAACAGCAATCTCCTATGTCTAACAAATCTCTGACGCTGCAGAGGCAGTTACTGGGAAGCTGGTACACTAAGAAGGGTGAAACCACAGTCCATCAGTTGTTGAAAGCCTATGGTTATTATGACCAGGTGGGTAGGCAATTCCCAAAAGCTGATAAATTGCCACAGCAGACAAATTCAAACACACTATACAGTCTTTATATACTTGCCAATCTACTGCAAGAACCAAGACTGAACAGTTCAAATCACATCTAATACCCCTGCTCCTGGCACTCTGCTCCTTTGCTGTGATATGTATCTCCCATCACTCCCACTTTACAGTCCCTGGTCCTGTTTGTCATGGCAGATCTCCTGGTGGGTTGGGGTCCTTTGAGCAGAAGGTGCTTAGAGTGCAGTTTGAGTGTCATCATACCATTCACTCACCTCTCTGACTTTCTTTATTAGTTTCATCCTGGTGGAGTGCCCTGAAGCCATGTGGGTTGGTGGACAGGGCACTGTGTTTTGGCCGTGGAAGCAGGTGGCCAGTAAGAGGCAGGTCTCACAAATGGGGCTCGAATTGGGTGCCATCCAGATCACCTGGGAAGGAATCGGGTGCATGTAGTGGGATCAGCTCATCCCCCTCACCCACAACATGCAATGACAAGGATGCCTAGACCTTGAGCAAGCCGTCTTAGTGGCAATATTTTAACAGCAGGCCTGGTCTGGAGATCCTAGTGAGAGTGACACAGAACCAGATAGTCTCCAAGCCAAGGTCTGAACCCCTGCACCAAACTCTGCTAACAATGCTGCTGGGTACTGTGGCAAGAAAGCAAACAAGCACCTCTCCTTCACAGCTTCACCCCCCTCCTGCCTGGGTATGACTGAGGAGCCGTAGGTCTGGACCTTTGTCATCGATGGATTTGGCACAGACCCATAGCAGGAATCCAACTGCCTGGATCCTGAGTTATAATACAGGATGCCAAATAAGTAATTTGCTAATTAATTTTTTCATTAAATAATGTGTGTAGGAGGACCATGTAATTTGCCATAATAATTAAGGTTACATTTTAATGTTCTCCCCAAAGAAGTTATCCTGTGTTGTGGGTTCTAAGCACTGCAGATACAGTTACAGATGAATGGCCACCAAATATACAGTTCATTGTTCATCTACAATGAAAGATCAGGAACTAAATGTTTACATTACCTACATTTTCTCTGCAAGTAGTTGTCCAAAATTACACCTACAATTATTTGCAATCACTTGCCCTGACACAGAGCCTTCCCTTTATGTGCTTGCAGCACACAGAGCTCATGGCCTCAGTCAGAACGCAGCCAAAGGACAGGGAGTGACATCCCAGCAATGCCGAAAACTCAAGCCCGTAACAGCTGATGAAGTTCAGCTGAGACGGACCTGAGGCATTTGCTGCTTAGGGGTTTGGCCAGCATGTCAGAGGAAGACTTCACTCAAACTATGTTCACAAACCCCTCTGAATTAGGAGGAGTGTTTTCTGCAGCTGCAGTAGGTTTGGGATGAGGCCTCCAAACAGCAGGCCATTTCCAGGAGCAAGCTTGCTCTTAGACCCAGTTACAAGCTTTTTCCCATTAATGAGTATCAGGTCCCTTTCGCAATATGCACATCTGCTTCCTGCAATGCACACAGAAAGTCATTCAGAAAAGAAATTATTTCCAAGCTATCTGCCTCTCAGCAAATCATACAGACATATGTCAGATCTTCTGCATTGTCATATATGTGTAAATACAGACCACAATTTTTTCAGTTTGAACATCCGTGATGTTAGGCCAGAAAGTCACAAGCATCAGATGTCCGAGAACTGCATTTTAAATATGATACATATTTATTGTTTTGATTTCAAATGCAGGTTACAAATGTGTTCATATTGCAGTCATTTCAGCTATTTTTTTCTTAATGTGGTTGTCAGTATAAGCTGTGCAATGCAAAAGAATATACTCAGAATATTCATCCTTTGTATCAATAGCATAATTATCTATAGAAGCCCCTGAACACCACATTGAATGTGCCTCTCTGTGTAAATTCTGCAACAAAACCGAGCTCAGTATGAAATGCGTATGACACAAAACTGTCAAGCTCTCGGAAAATTCTATTTTCCTTTTCAGTTTCTCTGATTCACAGTCACCCTGTTTGAAAGCCATATGACAAATCTGTGAGTGTGATACACCAGGAAAATTATGCAATTGCTTACGTATAAACAACAACCTGGGACATCAAGTAATTAAACCTGAATAGAAATTTGACAAGGCATCTTTTGATTTCCTGTGGAATGTTTTGTACCCAATCATAGTCTGCCAGGCTGAGCTTTCAACTCCTGAAACCCAAATACTGAACAACATTGCAAACAAAAGCCCCAGAGACACCAGGACATTCATAATACATAAAATGAAAAATGTTCTACATCTAGGAGTTCAGTTTCATGTTAAACTAGTATGACTGCATATTGCCAAGGCAAAAATGTGAAGTCTTCCTGCCTTTTTTGTGGGTGAATTCCCACTGATGTGTAGGACAAGGGCTGAAATGTAGCCATTGGGACCAATTGGAGAGATCAGCCTTGGCTGCTGCCTGACAAGTCTGGGATGTCAGTAAGAGTTTTGCCTACAAAAAGTCTACAGTATCCTGTGTCTTAAAACAAATGTATAACATTTAAAAGAAGAGATCAAATAAATATATTGTAAAAGTACACAAGACCTTGTTCTTTGGTCTCAATTTTTCTGGTCTTTCTCAGGCAGAGGGACTTTCCAGGGGATTTCTTCAGAAGCAAAATATTATCTTCCATGGCTAAGGCTGGAGAACAAGTCTTTCACTTGCCTAGTAGTTATGGAGGATTTGCAAGCTATGGACAGGTGAACTTTGGATATTGGTGATGCTTAAATATGTAGATGATATTTGTTGGAAAAAGCAGAATTGCCTATCACTCACACAAAATCCATTGTTAATGTGCTCCAGAGCACATTTCCTCTGGTCATGGTGTGAAAGTGGAAAGCCTAAGTTAAATATCCACACTTGATTCCTTCCTCTTGTAGGCACCTCTGATTTTGATAATACAGACATAAAACTGGAATATTACAGAACAACCATTTTTCTTCTCTGGGGGAAATCTGATGTCTGCCTCCTTAAGACCCTTAAGAGCTTTTGTAATGAGCTTTACCCAAAAGAGATAAGGAAATAGCATTTACCCTGAAGTACAAAGACAGAGCCTATATCACCGTACTCCTTCTGGCACATAAAGTATGTCTGAGACTTCCCCATTTTTCCACCATTCCAGATACCCCCCTGCTAGATTCACAAATGAACCAACATTCTCTCATGTTCCCCGCTCATCTATTTACACCCAAAATGGTACACATTGCAAGAGACCATGGATCCCATGATGTCAGAGAATTTTATAACTCTTTACTGTCACAAACTGTCACTCCGGACTCACTGCACTTCAGCAAAAAGGACAGTAAGTCAGTGCTATGTGCAGCAAGAATTTGGTTCATAAACTTCACACTGTCTGGAACAAATATTTCAGCAAAAGGAATGTGGCAGAAACTGCAAAAAATCACATTTTCCCATCCTTATTTAGCATGATTTTTTTTTCTTAAACACATTATCTAAATTAGCAAGGTAGTGAACTTGTGATGTGACAAACAAAGCAATTAATGCATATTTGAATTAATTCTCTGGATAACAATTCTGAATACTACATGAATAGGCTGGTCTATGTGTAGGAACTTTCCAAAGCCAAATTTTGTTTACCTATATTATTACAGAGAAGAAGCTGGGAAGAACCTCCTCTATATCTTCTTTTAGAGAGCAGGGTTCTGAATACTTTTAAAAGGGCTTTTCTGCCCTTTTAAACTCTCTGGACAATGTATTTTGATAAATGAATTCCATTTTATTAATAGCAATTTTCTCAATTTTTAAGTAGCATGTATGTTTAAATTACATTTATCACATGATCTTTCATGTTGAACAAAACTTTAAGGTAAAACCTGTATTAACAATAGAACAGTGATATATTATGAAGATGAAATCATAAATCTTGAAAGAGTAAAAATGAAAAGGTAAAAAATAGTTTCCAAACCAGCATTGAAAATAACCCAATTTATAAAGCATTGTTTCACAACACATCTGTTGAAGTAAATGAGATCCATCAGAGGCCATGGTTTATAGTCTATGAGCAAGATCCTGTGAATATTTCAGCAGGATTGTGTGCAGAAGGCCCAGCCTGGAACCTAAGACAATGAAGCCACAGTACAGCTGCTCTTACAGAATAGTGACAAGTTATATCTATTATTTTTTAGTAAGACTGTTAACACTTTAGTCTTTAAAGAAAAATGTAGAAGGGGTATTAACTGTAATTCTATCTTTAACCATACAGTCATGGCTATACTATAGTGCACATTATTTGTGATATGAAATGAACATAATAATGGGATAATAGAAAAACAAATAGGATAGGATTGAGGGTGGTGTATTGTTTAAAAGGCAATATATGTAATGGAGTGGCTGTTCACCGTCGGCATCTACTGTGTTTCCCGCTCTGCCTAATTCACCTCTTTGCAAGTGTTCCCGCAGTTTGTGCGCCGCATCTTGAATCTGAAAGGGTCTGATTCAGCTACTCTCACCACCAAACACGAGCTACAAAAGTCTCCTCTACACGGATCTAAAACCAGACACAGAACTCTGCCTTTGAACGGGAAAAATGCTAAACAGCGATCGTGGGTTTTCTTCGACTTGGTTATAAGTACAACAAATACGTGGCCGGGAAGTCAGCGTGTCTGAGAGATCTCTGATGCATTTTGAAACGTTTCCATCACACGGAAAAAATGTTTTCAAAACCTGTGCTTTCCCAACGAGTAACAGTTGAGCCTTTTATAGCTTTTCTCCTGGCATGGGATTTGATTAGCAAGTACAAAGATTTAGACAGAGATTTATTAAGTAACAGTTATATTGTGTTGTAATTAAAACGTAGGAAATTCGCCGTCTACTTAAGCGTTTAAAAATGCTTAATGTAGGAAGCAATTACACCTCATTTTCAAATTATTCCCTTGACTACAGAGCACGCTGGGGACAGAGTAAAACGCGGCTGTACGCGAGGAGAAGGCGGCGGCGGGACGTGCCCGCTGGCCCGGCCGGGCCGGGGGCAGAGCCGCGGCGGGGGTCGGTGGCGGCGGTTCTGGAGCTCCCGCTGGGCGGGCGGAGCGGGGGAGNGCTCAGGAGCCCTGTGCATCACCACCCGCCCCCGCTTCTCTTTTTACCTGGCTGTACTTGGCCTCCTGCTCAAGGGAGCTCTTCTCCAACCCGTTCACGGCGTGCTGGGCCGGCGGGTGGAAGCTGTTTCGGCCGAGGCTGCTCCATTCCTCCACCTTCGGGCTGGGGTAAGAAGTGTCATTCACTGCTGGAAAACAAGGAGTGGGGGGGAGGGGGGTGGGGAAGAAGGAGTTAGAGGCAGAGGCTGGGATTCGGAGATGGAGATGGCTGTGCTTCGGGATGGAGACGCTCCCTCTCCCCATGGAAGGCAGTCTGTAGGGCAAAGCAAAGGGGAAGCCGGGCCCTCACCCGCCACACTTCGCTGAGGCTCCCGGAAGCCCTTGAGAGGGTGATTCGTGGGCAGAAGGGAGTCGGCTCCCTCCGTGAAACCTATGACAGAAATCAGCAGCCGATCCCGGAGCTGGCCGGCTCGCTCGTCCCCACGTCCCCGCACTGCCGCCCGGCACTTGTCCCCTAGGATCTCCTAAGGGGTATTTACGACAACCGCCTTGTGTGTATTTGTGAGTCAGAGGAGAAACGACACCCTGTGTTACAAACAGTCCTGACACGGCTGCACATGAACTGGGCTCCAAACACTTTTTGGGAGAAAAAGAAAACGAAACACAAAAGGAAATAAATAAATATAATTTTCAAAATTGGGAAATAAAAGAAGGGAGATAAGGAAGCAGGGAGGAAAAGAGATAACAGTCCTATTATTTACACGCCTATCAACCTCTCTATGGGAATACCGGGATGTTTCGCAGGCGGGCAAATTCTTCGAACGGCCAAATTCCCCCAGCGAGGAGCCAGGGGAGGGGTAGGGGGAGCCCGCCCCGAGCCCCGCGCCCGGCAGCATTGGAGCTGCAGTGGGAGGGGGCTTTCCTGCGACACCACCTCGCTCGGCCCCTCGCCGTGCTGGGGAAAGGCACAAATCTGAAGTTGTCTTAAGAAATTGAGCTCCCTCGGTGAGCGCCCTTTTCTGCTGATCTCACACTTTCCCATGAATAGGGGCTTCCTTTCCATGTCAGCAAGGTCAGTTTATCCTATAAATCAAGGGCGAACAGCCCCCATCTGCGGCACCGGCCATTCCGCAGCCCCGACCCTCTGATGGGAAGGGGGGGGGAGGTTTCACACTGCAGAAAGATGTGTGCCGCTGCGGGGGCTGAGGGAGACCGGGCAGATACCGAGGCACCCTACAGCACCGGCAGAGGCCGGCCTGCCTGCCAATGTGGTTCCAATCAAAGAGGCGCTCACTAAAACAAAACAAAACAAGACAAAAC
>VZTH01011156.1:566400-625572 GCA_013397815.1 Aleadryas rufinucha
GAAAAAAAAAGACAGACAGAAAGAAAATCCGTGGCAACAAATGTCGGAGCTCTCCGGACTGCGCATCAAGCATATTCCCAAACAAAAGCACATTCCAGAGATGGAAAACGAGGTCGCCCCAGCAGACAAGTCAGCTTTATTGCCACAGGAAAAAGGAACGCGAAGAAAACAAAAAGAAAAGAAAAACATCTTCTAAGACGTGGGGGAGGAGGAGGAAGGAAAAGTAGCTGAGGAAATTCTTTTACATCTTGGGAGACACAAGGGCAGCGCGGTGCTTCTGAGTCGGGACTAACTTTTAAAGACCGTTCCTGGTGCTGTTAGCGCCTTTCGCTTAACAGCACGATTACACTGGGCTGTAAAACAAGCGTGTTAAAATGTTAACTGCTACGATCGGTGTCAGGAATAATATACAACGTGTCACGGGCTCCAGCCATCCGCTCGGCTGCGATCCTGCCTCGCACTCGCCTAATAACACTAATAACAAGCCGACTAGTCATTAGCGCTCTCTCTCTCTCTCCCCTGCGCCTGACCCTCAACGTGTTCTTACAACTTGTAGGAACACGAGCAAAGTCAATAAGGGAGCCGCGGCGGTGGCAGATGACGGCGCACGGGTGCTCCCCCTCTCTTGACAGCACTTGAACCCTCCTGCGGCTCCCGGCCACTTACCCATTCCTCTGAGAGGGGCACCTCGAGGCCGGCCCTAAATCCCAACGGATCCCTATGCCCGGGAACCGACTCCCGGCCTCCTGCTCTCCTGGCCGCACTGACCCCGAGCCTCTCTGATCTCCGCTGAGGAGGGAACAGTAGCGTGAGGACGAAAAGAACTACAAGAAAATCTACATCCCGACGAGAGAGCCTTGACTTCTGCATTTCAACCTCAGGGCAGCGTGGGCAGGGCCGGGCTGGGCCGGGCNAGAGCCGCCCTTTCTGGCCCTTTTCCCCGACTAAGCAGGCGGAGAGGGGTCTTCGAGCCTGGCAGAGAGGTTCCCCATTTCCCCGAATGAAGCAGAGCAATGTCTTGACGCACACACGATCTCCCCGCATTGAGTTTGCGGATGCGGAAGAAAAGTTCTCGGCGGGGTTGATCGCCTCGTTATAATAAAGCACCATTTTGCTAACGAATGTTTCGCGGGCGGTGTACGAGAAGACCGTGAGCGATGAGAATTGAGTCATTTTTGGTGGAAATCACAAACCAGTCAGGAAACGAGCTGCATTTTCCCTTGCCTTGGGAGGAGACGGGACGGGGCTTGTAGCGCCCGGCATTGGGATGCTGTGTTCTCCGGCCACCGCGGACCGGCATCGGGATGCTGGTGCTCGCTGCCCAACGCAGACCGGCCCCGGTTTTGTTTTCATCCCCACACTAATATTGCACCGCGCTTAACCGTAAAATGTCAATGCTTCGCAGCTGATTTCAGCTTTATCGAAGGGATTGATACATGTTAGCAATCAAAACAAAACCAGACAAAGCTGGTAGGAATTAAAGAGCGTGTGGGTCACGGCGTGTATGTGGAAGAAATGTTTGGTTTGGCGGTGAACGGATCCTGATCTGGTCTTATGTGTGTGCGTCTTACACCCTACGTTATATCATGTTGCACACAGAGATCACGGGCTCTCAGCTACAGCTAAGGATTTGTCTTGGGTTTTTTCTGTATTATTCTCCTGAGGTACTTCTTTGTCGTTTATTGCTTTTTTTTTTTTTTTTTTNGTGTTTTTTTTTTTTTTTTTTTTTTTTTTTTTTTTTTTTTAATGGAGTCTCAAAGGTATAGACTCTGTAAATTAAATAAAATGTGAAAAGAAATAAGGTGATGATCCTAGTGCACGAAATATCACAAGTAAACCACAAAATTTATGTCTCTGGTGTGTATAAACATTATATCGATATTATTTTAATTGAAATGTAAGATATTTTTAGGAAAAAAAACTAATTGAGCGAGACTTCAGAACCTGCACATATCACAATGAACATTCCTAACTGTGAAGAAATAAGATGTTGCAGGACATCTCCCAGAAATTAGTGGCATGTTGTAAACTTTTTGTGGTGAAAAGAAGGTAAATGGCTCTTTTGCAGGTACCTCTGTTTGATCGGAATATCGGCGGATACTTCTGTTTTCTTCACATGGATTAAAAAACAAACAAACAAAAAAATCCGAACAACAAACCGAAGCCAAACCAAACCAAAAAGCCCTAACAAACCAATACACCACAACAGCAACTTTTCTATGGCAGTTTTGTGATTGCTTCGAAAATGCGAGTTGCCCGCTCAGAATATCACACATGTTAATTGTGGTGCTTCCTCAACCTAGATAAAATTACCTCTGATAAAGGGAACACTCCTCTCACTCTCGCAAATGCCACTGTCCGAAAGTGCTGACATTCTGCTCAGGCAGTACTAGCAGGCGTTTGCTGAAGCCAGAACGCCTTTCTGTGTTGTGAGCTGACCTTCTATGGCTATTTTTAAGGCAGAAGGCATTGAACGAGTGGGACCCGGATCCCGCCTTTAATTAAGTTATGTATATAATTAAACAATGAAAGGGGGTGCGAGTCCGTGAAACTTCCGATCCGCTTTAACAGGGTATTTCTTGTCGAAACGGAGTTTCTTGTCGGGATCCCCGACAAGGCTGCCCACCCTACAGGCGTGTCTCCCCCAACCCGACGTGGCCTGGGCTACTCGCCGCCCCTGCCGCCCTGAACACGCGGGGAACTCCCGTTGCTTTAGCCCGGTCCAGTGGCGTATGGCCGGAGACCACTCCGGGCGTACGGGTCGTGTAAGCCCGACCCCGCCACTCCTGGACCCGCTCGGGGCCCCTAAATCTCCCTCAGGGTTGCTGGGATGCTCGGGCATGACCCTGCGCTGCTCTCCCACGCTGCCCGGGCAGCTTCTCTTCCCATCTGTGCCTATTGTGTGCACAGTTGTGTCCTTCTCTCCCCACTCCGCCGTGTCCTCCAACCTGTCTGTTCCCCCTCCTTCCCTCTCCCACCCCTCCACCCCCGAGCCCGCCTCTGATCTCCTGGATATTTGGTTTCTTTCCCTTTCTCAATGTGTGTTCCTGATGTGGTCCTGTCGGAAAAGCTCGTTTACTCTGCTCGGGTCTCCAGTGGTTTAAGGATAATGTTTATCAGAAGTGAACGTGCTCAACTTGTTTCCATTCAACTGCTGAGTGTGGGCTGAAATACCAAAGGTCACATCTTCAGTGAGTCGGCAGAGGGCAGGGGGAGACGAGAGGAATATGAAAACATAATATACAACAGCCTGTTGATCGCTTCTGACCTGCCTGGCAAAAAGATTAATTTTTTCAGGTAGGAAAGCAGTGAAGAATCGGACGGGAAAGGCAGCAGGGAGAGGAGGGCGGGAGTCGCAGGGTCGGGGCTTCTCCAGCCGGGGAAGGGCACGCGTGCCCGGGCAGGGGGCTCGCTCCGAGAAGCCGGCGGCTGCCCCGGCACGCACCCGCGCCCTCACCGCAGGGTCCCCCGGCCGGGCAAAGCAAAGCGGGAGGCGGGGGTGGAAGCTGTAAGAGACTCGAGCCAGGGCCAGACAGGAGCCGGGCTTCCCCTCCCATTCCTTTCTCTCCGTGCCGAGAGAGCGGTGCACAGTGCGGCCGGAGCCCCGGGTACCGACTGCCGGTGTCTCTCGGGGATCGCTGCCCCTGCCTACCTTCTCCCGACACCGCTGCCTTGCAGAGAGGAGCCAGAGGCGCTCCCCTTCCTCTCCTTCCCTCAATCCCTGCCCTCTCGCCCTCTCTCCTCCACAAAACAGACGCGGCGTGAGCTGCCCGCTGCAAATCGCTTGTACGGCGACAGCAGTCTCGGTGCGCGGCCGGTACCGGCGAGGCGGCGGCTGGCAGCCCCTGGCTACCCCAGCCCATGAAGGCCTTCTCCGGTGCTTTCCGGGACCGAGCAGGCCTCCAAACAGTGCCCAACCTCCCATAGCTGGGAGCAGAGTCCCGACGTTGCGGTATCATCGCTCCGGCAGGGCTCCGTTGCGCCGCCGTGCTCACCTCGGCGTGTCCTGCTCCTGCCTCTCAGAGCCGCCTTCATGAGGCCTTTCTATGCCTCGCTCTGCTCCCCAGATGCCTCCGCTGTCCCCTCGTAGGAAGAGACCAGACAAATCCAACGCGGCACACCCCCCAGCCCCTCTTTGAAGCTGCAGATTTTTATTGATTTTTTTTTTTAAGGGAGGAAGATAACCCCCTCTCCTTCCTCGAGGAGAGTGGGTTACTGAGGGGCTGTTAAGGCAGACGGGTGCCCACATAGTAACGTACTTTGTAAGTAGAAGTCTCCCCTGATCCTTCCCAAAGGACAGAGCCCCCCCCACCCCGGCCATGTCTGGAGTCGGGTGGCCGAATTTTCCGAGGCGGCAAACGTAAGGTCTGGGGGGTGGACGTCGTGCGGCGGCCGGAGGGACTATGGCAGCTGCCCTGTCATCCCCGCTCCCGGCTCCTGCCATGCGGCTCAAAACCGCGAAATCCACCCCCGGAAGCGCTGCAGATAGTTTGGTGGGCAAAGAGCATCTTGGAGCCGGAGCATGGGTGAGGGGATAACGCAGTCGGGGTGACGGAGGAGATTTTGGACGCCTCTGAAAGGCAGGCAGGGAAAAGCGGGCAGAGGCAGATGGAAGGCTAGCGACAGCCCAGCGACAGCCTTGAGTTATGTCCAGAGGTGATCCATCCCGGAAGGAAGGTACTGTGTGAAATGGAGAGAGATGAGACCCACGGAGCTTTGAAACGCGGCTTTCATTTTGCACAGAGCTATTCCTACACGTGGGCGTATAAAAACCCACTGAATCTCCAGGGATCATTCCCATTTTCTGCGAGGAACCAAACGCAGGATGAAGGGGCCTCCACGCATCACTGGCTGCCATTTACATTTCCTTATGCCACAAAATATCTGAGCGCAGTAGGTTAGCGAGGGCAGCGTGCCTTGGCAGGCAGGGGGAGAGGGTGCGGGGCTGCTCTCCATCCTGGTTGACCTCGCCGCTCCCGCTCCCCCTCCGAGCCTGCGAGCCTGAAAATACCCGGCCTGACCCCCAGCTCTCAGGTGTGTTGACCCCACCTCGTAGCCTGGGACAAGAGCACATGCACCAGCAAATGCTTATGCTAAAGAGAAGGGGAATTTTCACAAGGAGACGTCCTTTCCAGCCGGCTCGCGGTTGCAGATAAGGACCGCTGCAGACAGGGACCGTTGCTCCCCCCACAGCTCTCCAACCCCTTGGCGACCCCGGGCCCCCGCCCTTCTGCAGGGGCTGGCCTTGTTTTCCACTTGTCTTCTCCTCTTAGGGGGAAAAGGGCTTTTTGAGAATGATCCTTGCGCAAGTTGCCGACCCGTCGTTGGTAGTTGTCGCGTTGCTTGTTACTGCCTGCTACCTTATCTTAGCTCGCTAAAAGCCACCGGCTTATACATGTGTGTTTGCATAAACTCCCCACGTTCATTTACTTGTGATTCCGGGGGGGGAAATTTTTACCTTAATTTAATTAACGTGATATTCAAACCTGCACGGAAATACACGCAACTACTCCGAAACCTCCCAAGCTGGGAGGTAGAGAGGGAGTTGTGCCGTGTGAGGGTGTGTGATTTCAATTCTAAGAAATTGTTTTAACGTCAGGGACAAGACGGAGAATGGAAATATAATAGGATGAAATTTTGTTTACCAAAGTTTCATCAGATACAAACGAGCCATGTCTGGACATACTCTGCATATTTATGAAGCAATGGTGGGCAAAATACAATGGGGTCTTGGAGTCACTTCGGCTGTCACAGACCCAAAATCTGAAGAAAACGGAACATAGCAAGAAATCGAGAAACAAGGCTTTTAGGTGTCCTGCTTTTGAGATACGAACGCAGCCTCTCGCAAAGCTCTCCTCCCTGGCGTGCAGGAGCAGGGAAGCTCAGCTTCAGCAGTTAGGAAATGCCCACGCGGTGTCGGTATGTGTGGGGGATTGGGCTGGATCTCGTTCTCGAGCAGCTCGTTCTCGAGCAGCTCGTTCTCGAGCAACTTCTCCTGCCGCTCAGAGCCGGCTGGTTCCCCGGCTGGCTGGTTCCCTGGCCCGGCCGGGGCTCTCAGTCCCTACGACACGGCGGGCAGCTGTCCCCCGGCCTGGTGGGAGAAGGGCAGGGTCTGTAGAAACTCAGACGACCCGTGGAGAGTGAGTACGGGCATTTGACCCCTTCTCAGGAGAAAGGAGGAGACCGACAGACCCGGCTACCCTGTCGGGGTTGACCCCGCCGTTTCAGGTCCGTACAGACCCTCTGCAGTGAAGGCAAGAGCATGTGCCTGCACTTCACTGGAAGACGTCGAAGACGGATGAACAGGTGAAACAAATGCACAGTAGTGCTAAGTCGGGAGAAAGGCCCGGGGTTAAGGACGTCCCTGAGGACTGAATTTCCCCGTCAAATCCCTCCGCACTTCCCGTCGCTGCCAAGACACGGGGCTGTCCCAGTCCCTCTCCCCGGCGCGGGGAGTTCCACCTGGCCTATAGCATCGGTGCCACTGTCGTATGCCTTTCACCCTCGCCTGAATATTCAGATCGAGGTTGGGAGGGTTAGGTGGAGTGTCTTAATGATGTGTTAGCTGCTTGGACAGATTTAATAACTTTGCCGCCAACTGTACTCAGCAACCCCTCTGGAAACCAGACAGTGTCTCATTAGGGCTTTCCTGGTGCAAGCATTTGACTTGAATGAGCCGTGTTGAGTTAATTTCTATTTGCACTAGGATTTGTTTAATGACATATAGGGGAATAGACAATTTTTGTGGACCAGACCATTAAGCTACAGACAGCCAGATTTTAAAAGCGTATTTTGTTCTAATAAAGAAAACGGGTTTTCATTTGTAACATATCACATGAATTTAGAGTAAATGAAAAAAATAACTCTATTGTTCTGCCTTAAATTATAGGAACCAATTGGGAATTCCTAGGCAATTTTCTCCATTTCTGCCTTCGCTTCTGCAACACCTAGTACCAGTGCCACCTACAGGAATAATTGTATTTTCGAGCTGCTTTCAAGCAACCAGAAGCGTTTGAGAGTCCTGGTAGCTCTGTCGTCTTCCTGGACGCACAGTAGCAAGTCTG
Source organism: Aleadryas rufinucha (assembly GCA_013397815.1). Lineage (NCBI taxonomy): Eukaryota > Metazoa > Chordata > Aves > Passeriformes > Aleadryas > Aleadryas rufinucha. The sequence continues at coordinate 573,465 of VZTH01011156.1, forward strand.
ACTTCGAAAGGCGTTGTTTTTCTTCGTGGCTTTCGTTTGAGATCGCACACTGATGCAGGTTCGCTCCTCTGTGCCACGGCAAGTGGAGGGACGAATCCCTTCCCGCGGGGACCCGGGAGACGCAGCCAGCGAAGGTGAGGGGCAGCACCGCCTGCTTACACCAAGAAGCGTTTCGGATGTCGCTGGCGATGCCCCGCTCGGTGCCGGGGAGGGGGCCAAGCAGAGCGTGGGCGGCCGGCCGTCAGCTCCCGCTTGCGCCGGGGGAGCCCAACACACCTAAGGATATGGGGAACTTAGGAACTCTCCTGCACGGCGACTTAAATCAATGCCGGTTTATCTCCTGGCTGCGTTGTTACGAAAGGCAGCTGTAAGCCAAGCGCAGCTCTGGGGCGCTCCCCTGCATAACTCGCGGCACTACTTCGCTTGACGATTTATAATGACGAATGTCTTACAGGGGAAGAATAATTATCCCCTCCGTCGTCTCTTCGGTGGAGGAGGCTTTTGCTACCAGCGAGGTTCTCCTTCGCTGCAGCCGTGCAGTCCCATGGAGTGAGGCCGAAGGGGTTCGGAGGGGCTGGGGAGAGGGACGGCGAGCGGAGGCACGGGCTGCCCTCCCACAAGTGGCTCCGCCGGGGAGGAAGTTTCCTTGTTTGAATCTGTGTCCACTAATCCTTTCCCACGGTTAACCCGACCCCCTAAATATTTGTCTTCGGAATCCAAGGCAGGTGACGATCCTTCCTGACCAGGCTTGGAAGTGCATCTTTTCTTTGTCTCGATTCTTTATCTCTAAGGGTTTCCAGTTCCTATAGCTTTACTTGTGCAAAAACACTTTATACAAAAATGTGTACACGGATACCTTCATCCTTCATTAGGCTCGTTGGTGCCCTGTTGCTCTGGACCTCCGAGATGACCTGAGGTTCTTCGGCAGGTGAGGACATCTGTGCCATGCAGTGCACAGAACACGGCTGCCGGTGAAAAAGGGCTGCTAGCATTTTATTTCAAAACCATGTCTTCCCCTGCATTGCATAGTCACAAAACACCGAGGTGTTTGGATTTTTTTTCCCTGATAGAGTAGGAAATGAGAGAGAAGAGAAGAGAAGAGAAGAGAAGAGAAGAGAAGAGAAGAGAAGAGAAGAGAAGAGAAGAGAAGAGAAGAGAAGAGAAGAGAAGAGAAGAGAAGAGAAGAGAAACCAAGCTAGCAGTTTGGTCTGTGCTGAAAGGTTTGTGGCCATTTTAATGTTTTACTGCCAGTAGAAAACTCGGCCGTTACCGCCCTGAGGGTTTTCTTTCGTTGAGAGAATAAAACTGGAACAAACACCCAACAACAACAGGATACTAGAAAAGAGAGCCGAGTTGCCCTTTCTCCCTGTCCCATCCCCTCCTGCCTTGCGTGAGTCCTCAGCGTCGACCCCAGAGGGACGGTGACATTATTGATGAGAGTGAAAACAAATTATTTGCGACATGAAATAGCAAAGACGTAACCGGGCGGGGAGCGCATTGTCAGTTGCGGAGTTTCATAAAGTAAACGAAAGTTTATTTCTTTCTCTCCGGCTCAAAGTTTCTGCGGTGAAACTCGTTGGGTTTTTTTACACGGCGGATCAGGGGTCGAACTGTGCCCGCTTACACCACGCGTGAAAATGAAAGCGTTATCCCGCCACCGCTGCTGCGAACCACGCAAGTGCCATATCGCAGTTACCCCCGGCAGCCCGCGCTGCCGCTCCTCCGCCAGAAGCCCCTCGGCGGCACAGCCCGGGGGCGGGAGGGTCCGGCAGCCCGGCGGGACGGGCCAGAACAGCCCGCGGCCGCCCAACGACCGCTGCGCCCGGGCTGACAGGGCAAGGGGGCCGGCTTTCGCTGTCTGGGTTTCGTTTGCAAAACGGTTCTCTCCTACATCTGCGGTGTAATACGAAGAGGGTAACACCCACCCAGCTCTTTTATAAAGTTGAAGATCCCCAATATTTAATGCAGAATGGTGCTGTAAATACACAAATTTTATTTCCTTTGGAGAAGAACGCTGTTGCGGGAAGATTGCTGCCCCTCGCCACTGCCCGCCTAAACGGGACTCTCCTCCCGGGAAGAGCAGATGCCGCTCGGCGCGGAGGATTTTTTCCCCTCGGGATTCTGGCAGAGTCAGAAAACGACATTTCAGAGTGACTTCTGCATGGGTTTTCTGCCAAATGCAGCGATAACGAGTAACTCAGGGAGGATGCGGCGTCAGTCGCGGTGCTGAGTGGCATTTTGGCTTCCCCGTCGTATTCTGACTCTGCCCATATACCCCTTTCCTGCAAGCGCTGATGTCCTTGTCCCAGAGCCTGTAGGTGTCCGGCAAGGGTATCTCCAGGTCGGGACCCCCATCCAGCCCCGAGGGACGCGTGCAGCCCAGAGGATGCGGAAGACGGGCGGCCCGCAGCCAGCAACCCGGGACGCCGGGTCTATCCCTTGTCCCCTCCTGCAACTGTTCCAAACCCATGTCCCGGCTACCGCTCAGGGAGAAGGCGCAGCACGACCAGCGCCTGGGCTGCAAAAGCGCCCCGCTCCTGTCAACTGAGTCCCGCGGGGGGGAACTGCCAGGCTGGAGAGGCGGATACGGCCTTTACAGTTCACGTGTTGTCCCGAAACGAGTTCTTTCACCGGTGTGCAAGAAACCGATCCACACGCACTGCTCTGGGATTGCTTCCAGAGACGAAGCCGGAGGGAGGAAGGTGAGGGGATTTTGCTGCGTACAGCACTGTGCTGAGCACCGAAGCAGAGTCTCCGAAGCTGTGGGCAACTCCACGCTCTACAGGAGGTCGCTCTTGGCCGCGGCTCAGGCTCCACCGGAAGATCCCAGTGCCACCGACTTGGCCCTGGCACGGGGACTATGTTTCAGGCTCTGCTGCTGACCACCTGCCCCTGCCACTGCCCTGGTCTTACTAGTGTTTCTCTCGACAATTTTCCTTCTCACCAGGGATAAGATTTGAAATATCCCCGTGTGGGACATTTGTTCTTGGGGCGTTTTAGGTCATCTCAGAGTGCCCAATAATGCAGAAGGTATTCAGCAATGGGGCAGGGAAACATAAGGGCTGTGGGAAGTGTGGGCTTTTCCTGCTGCTTGTAGGAGAGTTACATGCTTGTGACCTATATGCTTGTAGGAGATGCGTGTGATGGAGAAAAGGGTGATTCCAACACCTCCAGAGAAAGTTTGCTGGCAAGAGGTCCAAGAATAACTGCTGTGAAGGACCCCATGCAGCCCTGCTAGGGATGCTGCATGGCATCTTTCCACACCCCTGGACCAGGTCTTCTCTCCACGGTGAAGGCGGATGCTTATTCTAAATCAGGGAAATCACAGGTGCCCTCCTCTCAGGAGGCCGAGTGGGAAGCTCCCCCCTGCCAGGTCTGTACGACATCTACTGAATGTCTCTTGATTTCCCGGATTGAGACCTGTAACCAAGGCCTAACCCAGGCAAGTGACCCTTTATCTGCAAAGACCTGCTGCCCGTCACTTCGCAGAGGCAGCATGCAGTGGCCGAGATGGGGCTTGGGTGCAGATTCATCGATTAGTTACCATATCTATGAATTCAGCAACCACTCAGCAGTTTGGTAAATTCATCTGTTTCATTGTCAAAACATGCAGATCTTTGTCCGTCTCTCCTATATCATCCAGAGTTTTGTGGACAGCTTCTTAGTCTCTGGATATCACTGTATGAACCAAATAGTTTCTTTCTCTCTCTTCACGTATGTATGAACACCATCCACTTAAAACAAGATGAAATGTCACTTAGGGGGAAAAAAACCAGACAGCATCCAGTTGTTCTGCACATTTGAAGGGTTTGGGTTTTTTTTGTATACACACAATTTAGGATGAAGGTGGGGGCTTCCATAGGATTTGAATAAGGTGCCCTTTCTACCTTGTAGTTTTTAACCTATGCCTTCCTCTAGTAAATGGTGACTATCAAAAGAAAATAATAATTTATGTATTATAAATCCCACTCCTGCTAAATATAGTTGCAAAATGAAATAATTGCAAAGTTCTGAATGAAAAAAATAATTTTAAAGAATCAAATAATTGCAGTTGAATTATTAATGCATTGGTATTGCAAATTTACAATCATTTTATATTTGCACAGTTACAGCAACGTAGGAGGTACAAAATATGCTATCAAGACCAGCTTCCTATATTAATAACTGTACAACTGTCTTTCAAAAATTGTGGATGCTTTCTTCAAGTTTAAAATTTCTGTGACTATTACCTTCAGTATTCCTATGCCTATATGCATAAAATACCGTTTCTCATTTACAAACAAATCTGAGCATTCTCTTCAGAGAAAAAACATGTGAAGGAGGTAGAATTACATTGGGAATATGTAATTTAAATGATAAAAATTATTTTTAGTTTGTCTTTCAGGAATGCTGTTATTGAAAGTCAGGTATAGTTTTTACGCTCATATTGCCCGGTTATTATTTTCTTTGAATGCACAGGTGCACACTGAATTCCGTCTTCTTTAGGTGGATGTATCTGGCTATATGTATGCGAGTGCCCACTCACTGGGCTAAGGGACAGGTGTTAGGCTGCTGGACGTACAAATTCATTGGCAGTGGGGAAAGGAATTTACAGACTCTGGGCGCTGTACTAGTGGATCGGCGTGGAAAGGGCGAGAGCAGGGAGTGACTGACGCTTGCTCCAAGAGCCCGGCTTTGTGGTGAAGTCGGACCCCTGCCGTGACACCGAAGGACCGCACGGGCTCTTCCCCGCAAGAGCATCGTTTTCCAACCTTCCCAGGCTACACCCGCCCGACGCCAGCTCAAGGCGACCAAATGAAAACTGTGTGAGCCTGTCCCTTCCACCCCGCTTTCACAGCGTCTCTTTCCCTTCTCCCAGTTCTAGGGGCGATACCCGGCTCCCACGGGACACAGACTCTGCTTTTTGTGACCCGCACCTGGCGGAAGGGAGTGCAGTGAAGCAGTACCGACTGTGAACGGGGTAAAATTCGCGATCGCTCCGAGTTTTATCTCTTAGCAGAAGCCAGCTTTTTGAAAGGGAAGCTGTACGCCGGGTAGTCTCATGTTACTCACCCCATCCCTCACCTCCAGCTGGAGCACCCTCGGAAATAGAGGAGCAGCGGGGGTGAGGCATCGGGCCCGTTCTGCCTTGACACCCTGCACCATGGTTTGGGTGCTGCGTGTAGTGTCCTGCTCGGCTCCGCGGGAGAAGAAGGCCCTGGCCCCGGCTGCCGGGGAGCAGAGAGCCTCTGGGCCGAGAAATGTCCCCGCTTTCTATCCCGGCGGTAAGGAGATATGTATGCCACAGCCCCTTCCCATTGCACCATCCATAAATAGTTGCATATATATATAACAGAGAGAGACAGTTGCGTGTATAAATACATGTGTATGTGTGTGTGTGTGTGTGTATGTTTTCAACATTACTTGTGTTTTACACGAACCGGGACGTTTTCTGAGAGCGGGATGTGATTCCTTTCCCGAGAGATTTGCCGGAATAACCAGCGCAGCCTTTGGCCCGGCTTCTGAACTGGTGCTCCCCGACTGCGTGCTTAAACCCAACGTGCGTTTTCCTGCTCGTTTATTTTGCTCTTGGTGTGCTTTTGGACTCTCTAAATAAGCTGCCGGTAATATCCCTAAATCCCTTCTGGCGTCAGAAGCAAACGTAGCAAACGCAGGCACTTCTGCCTGTTTTTTTCCGTCTCTCCATGAATCTTTGAGGCGGATGGGAAGGGGGCGGGGGTAGACACCACGACAATGTGGACTGAGAGGGCGAGAAAAACATATTTTCTTGAGTTTGGAGGGTGACACTTCCGCAGGCGAGAGCCTGAAGTCCGGGCAGGAGTGGGCGGGGGCTGCCGGTCCCGGCGGCGGGGAGCCCTCCCAGGTCCGCTCCGGTGCGGGCGCAGCCCCCATCGGCTGGAGGGGCGACTCCGCTCCGCCTGTTTGCCAAGGTGGTTTGCCTCGAGAGGCTATTGTGCTTCTTCTAGAATATTTCTACACACTGCACTGTAGGAAAAAGTGGTCTGCGAGAGAAATAGCTCTGCCCACACCCGCGGTCTTTGAGGCGGTCTGAATTTGCAGGAAGGGGAGGCAGGATCACTACAACTTTGTTCCTTAGGGAAACCTAGTTTTATTCTCTTGCCAGGTTGATATTAAGAGTGATTAGCTATTTGTAGCAATACTCGTCTCTTCCTGTTTATCAGAGATCGCTCTGGGAGCAGCCACCACTCTTCAAAAAATCCCGTGTGTGTGTCTGACACTGGGGAGCCCAGAAGGAGCTCAGGGTCGGACTTCAATGCGCCCCGGCCATCCCGGAGTGGAGGTGTGACCCCCAGCTGCCGTGGGGTTTTTTTCACAGGTCTTGGGAAAGCACCCCTAGGGGAGAAGGAAACAGGTAATGGAAGCTCCTTCTCCAGGCACTGGATTACAGTCAGTGCCGCCTGCCCCATCCAAACCACCATGCTGCAAGCCCTTGGCCCACCAGGCAGTCTCTGGGTCCTGCCCAGAGCTGGGGAAAAGGGTGATCCCATTGTCTAGTGGTGACTGCAGTAAGGCTGGATCCCTACTGCTCCCGCAGCCACAGCTGTCGCATTTCCCCTTCTGTCTGCCAGCCATCCCCTTAAAGTGCCACTTCGCATTTAAAATCGAGAAGCATCTTGGCAGCTGCTCTCAGATTGCTGCGAGCTGTGGTTAGAATAACCCATGCCTGGTGAATAGCTAGGGTCAAGGAAAGTCTCTGAGCTTAACTGTGCTGGGAATTTTCCACTTTCGTTTTAGTGACAAAAACTGGGTTTTTTCCCTTGGAAAAGTTTTCAGGCCTATGTGTGATTAAATTCATCTGCATGATTTGGGGTGGGACATTGCAGTGACAGAGAATGAGACTGTGACTTTCTGGTGGGTCATGGCAAGACTGCAGACATTGTAATTCGGAGAGTATTCGTGTACCAGAGGGTTCTCTCTCACTCACTCCCATCCTATCTCCCCTCTGACCATGAAGGTAATACTGTGCTAAGCGCATTGTTTATATCCAGCTCCCTTGTATGCTGGAGTCAATCACACAATATTTGAGAATAACAAATAGGATATTAAAGACAGATTCAAGCTTTATTCATCCAGCATATGGTGCCATCTGCTTGAAAGAAGGCAAATACTATGTTAATAGTGGTGATGATGATTCCCTTATTTGCTGTAACGCAAGACCAGAGGAAACAAGACCAATACACTTTCAAGGAACAGGTTAGCTCTCGCTGACAGCAGATTTCTCTTTTTTTATCCTTCCCTCTGCCAGTCCCATGGTTATAGATTTCCTCTTTCTCTGGTATCAATACTGCATTTGAATGAGATCACTTAAACAACAAAACAAAGGCTTCTCTGCTAATATTATCTGTCCTTGAAACCCATTTTTACTTTACCAGCACTTCAATACTATGGAAGTCCTGCAGTCCTTCCTGAGATCCAGTGAGTCACATCTCGAAGCACTTAAGAAATCTTCTCTGTTTTTTTTCTGCTCTTCCTGCAGGTATTTGTCTACCTGCAAGGACGCAAACCTGAAAACCTTTCTGCTGATCCATGGGACAGCAGTCCCTTCAAGTGGATCACAGGGCATGGAAAGAACAAGTCTTCTCAGGCAAACTAGTGTGTTAAAGCCACCCAAGTGATGTGCTGTGCCCAGGTTTCCAGGTATGTTCTTTCTGGGCTTAATTCTACCATCATGTACCAGAGCAAGTAATATCTTATTCATCACTGAATTTCAGTCAGTCTTAAGTCATGGAGATGGAATTGGTCCTACACCAACAATAACAGCTTTTTGCCTATGTCCTTTCCAACACTCCCTACGTGGCCTCCCCACCACAAAAACAAACAGAAGCTCCCAGAAAAGCAGCAGCAAGTTCAGAGAGATCTGGCTCTTCACCAGTCTGAATTTTACCAGGTGGTATTTGCTCTAAGACCTTGAGATATAACATATCCTTTCTAATATTGAACTGGGAAGGCATAAACCCTTCTATGCAATGGAGAACGAAATAGATTTAAAATATACTTATCTAATGGATAACTGTACTGACTTTTTTGCATGCTGCTTCTAACATGAATCTAGCTAGGCTCTGCTTTCAGAGACCTAAGATTAAAATTATTTCATCTTCTAGACAAGTAGTCCCTATATTTGATAACAGGAGTGGATTACAGTTCTTGATTCAACATCCCACTCTCTCTCCCTATTATCCTTCCTTCTGTTCCCACACTTAAATCTGGACATATATGGACATTGGGGAAGGGGTTTTGTGTCTATCAGCAGCTACAAATACTCGAGTGAGTACTTCAGCCTGGTGCATGGTGATCAAGCCAGGCCACGGGTTAACAGATGAATAACTGGGCAGAACACCTCAGTACGAGCTTGCTCTGTGTGCAATGATTCACCTCAGGTATTTCTGAAATACTTTTCTGACTTTTTATTCTCTTTCATTTAGGTCACATCCAACTCCATATTGCAAGGTGCTGAGTAACAGCTTATGATCCCTATCAAGTAATGGCTCCAGGGTTTGTTTACCATCATCCACTGGAGATTACAGCTTTTCTGTAGAAACAGAAACTGAGCTCAGGCTTATCCAGGTATCAAGCTGTCACATTCCTTGGGGCCTGTAGAGCAAACTGGCCTTTGTGAAGAATGTTTACCATGACTGTGAGGCAGCTGTGTTTAGAGAGTCATTTCAAGAAAGTCGAGAAATAACCGGTAGGATTTCCATAACAGATTTATACCTAGTTGTAAAGGAAGAACAACTGTTCATCAATTGGAGCTTTGCATCCATCACAGGTAATACAATGAAATAGCAGTGATGAGACTTGGTGTCGGACAAGGATGCAGGGAAGTCCTCGGGGTCAAGTCTAGCCCAGGTTTTAATTTATCAATTATTTCAAGATCTGTTCCTGAAACATTAATAGATAATTGGTGTAGTCCTGATCTCTGTGCCCATGCAAAGTATTCCCTCCCAGTGGGACTGACATTAGCTTTAGGTTCTTACTGTGTGAGCATTGTGCCTGCAGCTCTTTCGATTTTTTGCATCTTCCAGCTTGTTAGCTGCGGAAAGATACGCTGTCAGATTTAGGATACAGGACAGAGTTAGTCACAGAGGCTTATCCCAGCTTCAGGACAGGAGTAAATTCTGCTATAAACAGCATCTTGTTTCTAAGGAATTCTGTCCATTTTTTTTGTAAACTGCAGTGCCTTTCCATCCCAAGTATCTCCTTTTCCATGCCCCCCAGTACTTGACAGAACCAAGCACAACACGTAAAAGAGGTTGAGCAAACTGTGAGGAAGCTTATCAAGGATGTGCCTCTATCAAGAACTGACTGTAGAGTACATTGCTTTAACTCACTCACTTAAACACTGTTTCACACAGACAGGACAGGTCGTTTAACGGACAGGCAAATAGATCAGTTGTACTTTTGTTTTGCTTGGAGGAGGATTTTTTTTCCTACAAATACACTGTAGGAAAACGCCTCCTACAGACTTTGGGGGAACATTTTAAAGCTCATATTAATCACCTCCTTTCAGAGATGAAACTTTTTTCATCTCCTCTAATTAACTCAAGATTTCAAGGTTTTCCAGATAAAAAGTTGTAGAAATTTTAAGGCGTGAATTCTTAATATTTCTACCAAATCCTTTACTTGTTTCCTTATATTTTTTACTTCATCGGCAATGAAGATTCTTGTCTCCCTATGACCTTATTTTCTATTTTTGCTGTTGGCATTTATTTATGACTAAAACATGAAGTTATCATTTCAGCAAAACTGGTTAAACTGCAAAAATTATATTTACTATCCAAATGAAATAGCCAACTATAATGACAAATAAGTAACTCAGATAAAAGATTTATTTTCTCTGTGTGAATGCAAAGTGCAATAGTTTAGAAGCCGTAGGGTCAAATTTTGCCTTATGATCCACCTGCTGTGCTTTCCAAAGAGGATAGCAGCTACCAAAAGTGTGAAAGAGGATTTATACTGTGTAACAGACGACAATTGTCTTGTAAGCTCAAACTTTCAGAGCTTATGCTTTCACTCTGAAGTTCCTTGAAACAGTCATTTGATTTATGAAGGCCCAATTGGTAGCTGGGAAACACATACACGCAAAGAAGCCACAGAAGCCAGCAGCAGCCAAACACAGGCATCTGAAGGCAGAATTTTGTTTAGGAAGTAAAACTGCAAATAATACAATAATAGTGCTGCGCCACCTCCCACAATGTCTCTGCACTGCCCTGCTGCTCTGTCCCTTAAGTAACTGCAGTTCAGGATGTGGTGGAAGTACTGGAAGGGAGGAAAATCAGTCCACAACTGTTTCTTCGGGATTTCACTAGGAGGAGCCATACGATATGTAATGAATGTGCAGAGCTGTTTGCAATTAGTATACATCTGAACTGCTCCCAGGGCAGCATTTTTGCTACTGCCATTTATCTTTTTAATAAAGACTTTTAAAATTAATCAGAAGGTAAAATTGACACAAATTACTCTGATCCTTTTGTTTCTCAGTATGCTATTTTTATAGACTTCATTCTGCCACCAAGAGGACAGTAACTCTAATTACCACATCACATAACACCTTATGTAGGAATTTGTGAAACATTTGTGAAATGTTTCTGTATCTTCGTCTATATTTTGTACAACTGTGAGCATAACTTGGCGTGATCCTACCTGATGCTTCACTTGCAGTAAAAACAATTATCAATAATAACTTTATGGGGAGTCAGGAGTGGGAGGGTGACTTATCAGTTGAGTTCATCCCTAGGGAAAGCACAGAGGTAAATTTAAGGAAAATGGCACAGACCAACCCTACTCCAGGCTGGAAAACACAGGAAGAAAAGGGTGAGTAATGAGGGAGACTGCCTTGGGAAGGGCATTTACCTTACTGTTACTATCATGCTCCTTCAGGAAGCCCAAAAGCCCATGTGTGCATGTCCTTAGAGAAGACAGCTGCAGCTCAGCCTACTGTTTTACCTCTTGGACTGCTGTGTCCCCCTGAGATGAGTAATGCTGCATGTCTCCTTCTAGGTGCAGGGGTAAAGGTCCATCACTCCTTCCCACTTCTGATTAGAATTTTTCCTTCAGGCAACACTAATCACTTTTCCCAGCCAGTAAACTCCTGAAGGCTCATGGCAGATGGGTGGCAGTACCATTTGCCAGAAGTACAGCTGTCAGTATCTCTAACCTGGCAAGACACACATCTTCCAGTGTCTGAGAGCCTCAAGGCATCTGCTGTACCATTCAGAGAGTGGAGGGAAAACCTGCTGTTGGAGTGATTCACAGTGATAATTAAGGGACATTTACTTGTATGAGCTGGAACTGTGTGGGTAGCTGACCCTAGAGAGGACCAACAGATATCAGCATCAGGAGCCCTTGCTGGGTCACCTTCACCAGCCATAAGGGGACTGAAAGGTCCGGTGTGTCATCCACCAGTGTTGTTCTGCTTTTTTTCTGTTATAAGAACCACAGATGAGCTGTTCAAAATCCCTGAAGTGTTTACTTTCAATTCTGTACTGTGTGAGGGGTTCAAACTACACTAATAAAGATGTAAGAGAACAAAAAACAAATATCCCATTTGCATATTTCCGATGTGCACAGAGGCATAAAGTTTCTTGCACAATTAGAAAAAGTCACATATGTGATTCTCTGAGTATTTTTTTAAGGAAATAAATTGCAGGTTTTTTCAAAACTAGCATTTAAACATTCTCCTTACAGTGTGTTCCTTGCAAATGCAGGCTGGGAGCTTAGATGTCTCCCTGCTTAAACCTACTGTATTAATTCTGTTTTCAGACAGATTCCATTGAGATCTCTATGAAATGACTGATGTGACTTACCAGTATAAAACAAGCTGTTCCAAGAATATCAGCAAGGTGCTCGAAAATGGCATGGGGACTGGTGACTTTCCTGAGAAGGTTTTACCCAGTGATGGAAAATATATTTGTGTTATTAGTTTAGCACAAGTGTCTTCTATAATGGTAAGGTTTGCTTTCAAATAAAACATAAATTGCACATCTGGTTAGAAGAAATAAATGCAATAGTGCTTCAAAGACTATCTGTCAGGCTTAAAAAGCAAAGAGATGAGGATTTATTGGTGTTTTTATTATTAACATAAAAGCCTTGGGATCTCACAATAGTCCAGGTTTATAGGTAAATATGGGTTCTATTTTCTTCTTTGTTCGCCTTAATACTATTAGCATCGAGCTAAAAAGGGATCGTCTGAATGCTAATATGTTTACTGTGTGCACGTGGATGTTAGCTTAATCAATACACAGAGGTAAAAGACTGTAGAGAAAAGTATGCACTACAGGTATATTCATCATCCTAAATATTTCAGACAGTATCTTCCTTCTGGAGATACTATTTGCTTAAGAAACCCCAGCCTTGTGCATTCCCAGTCTTTCAAGACCTCTGTGAAGCAGCAGTGGGCTGCTTCTGTGCAAAGGCTTAGAATGGACATCTATTTGCCAACGAACAAGCAATGAAAATGTGGGGTTTTCTAAAACAGATTACTTATAAAAGTAAAATTTGAGGGAGCTGGGGCAAAAAATAACATCTCCAAATTAGCAAATGTTGGGTGGCTTGAAGACAGACACACGAGATCTCCTGCCTGAGCTGCTGGCAACTTCAGCCTCCTTTCCAGAAGAAAACTATCCATGCGATACTGGTTAAAGCCTTGCATGAGTCGCTCAGAGGTGTTGGAGGGGGCTGTCCAAATCCTGGTCCCCACTTTCTCCTAAAAATTGTCTGCAAGAGGTTCAATTTTGCTGTGTCAGGACTGGTTTGAATCTTTCATGGGATTTAAATTAAATCCTTGGCAACCACTTCACTGATTTTCTAACAAAATCTGACCTATGTGTTAAAGTGAGGACATTGTTTTGCTGGGTTATTGCTTAATTACTAAATGAAGAAATATTAAGTACAAATTTAATGACTCATACAATATTTCCAAATGACATGTACAATAAAGTCCATTCACATCTACCACACTGGCGTTTAACTCACTTTCCATTATTCCTGAGGCTATTAATGTCAGTAATTACAGGAGGTAACATGTCTAATATTGAGTGTATTGTGGAATAAAGCAATGTTGAGCTCCTAGAGTGTGTTTTATATTAAGTACAAAAAGCTTCTGATACAGTTAATGTAACTATAAATCTTAACTCAAATGCTTATATGTCTCGTTTATGACCTGAATAAACTCTGAGGCAGAAGCAGGGCAGCTGAATGGCCGCTCTCTGCCAAACCGCATATTCAGTGGAATATGCACTTGCAATATCCTTTTCATATTGAATAATAACAGAAAGACGGAAAACAGGCTGAGTAGTTTTTCTAAATTAAGTTGCGTTTTTTTCTAGAACACTGAGTTTAACGGTAAAAAAATTCCCTAAATACACACAAACTTTAGAATCATAATTACATAAATAGAACGTAAACCAAAATATGCATAGAGGGGTTTTTTTCCCGTGGAAATCCATCCTGTTCTTATGATAAGAGCTGCTCTACAGGTTTTGATGTGTTAAATATTGAACACCCTGCAGCTTGGAAAATGCACATTGCTCTGCCCCTTTGGGAAGGCTGCTGGACTGGCCTGGGTGTGGAGGTGGCCAGAAGCCACAATCACCTTTGGAAGAGCTGGCATTCACTGTCTGTGTGAGCTGCCAAAGGAAAACTTGGCTGTGAGGGCAAAGAACCTTTTGGAAGGCTGTGCCGTACGCGACTGAGAAGATGATTTGGTCCCACTTTGTACTTGCTTGCACTCACTGTTACCACTCCTGAGCAGACAGCCTGAGCAGGAATAGTGTGTGCTGAGAACAAGGTAAGCACCAGTTAAAGTCCTGTCAGGGGTCCGACTTCCAGTGTCAGCCCCTGTGTGCTGTAGAACCCATTTGTCCCCAAACATCAGCACACACTTGGTGAGGTTTCAGCCCAGGTGCCAGCAGTGTGAGAGTGGCTGTGACATGGGAGCCTGCAGAATGAAATTAGGTGCAAGTTGCACTGGAAATCACAAAATTAGGTTCAGAGAGAGAGATCAACTACCTGAAAGCAGAAGCCCTACTTCAATCAATTTCCACTGAAATCAACTCCTTTGCATGAGAAATTCTCCTTAAAGACCTTCGGTTCAGTATGACCCTTAAATATTAAGCATGTCAACATTTAAACTGATAATGCTATTTTTTTTAGAACTATTTACAAGGGGAGTATTTCCCTCTGAATTTGTAATAAATCACGTAAGACATCTTTTCATTCCATTCCCCTTTAGAAAGAAATATTTGGTAGTTTAAAATATTTAATGTTGTGGAAAATCTAAAGGGAAAAATAAAGCATCAATAGACTGTTTCAGCAGCAGAAACCATTTGGGACCTGCTTAACCACCTAAGCTCTTCTCCAAATTTATTTGGAAAGGGGCATATAAAGAACTCATCATTTTCCATCTCCATTTTCATATGTGCAGCATATGAAATAGTTTAGCTTTGTACTTACACTCCGAGCTGATCTTCATGGTGAGCTGAAGTAACCTGAGATCATTGTTTCTTTCTCTTTATGACAGTTCTGGAACATTTGGTTGACTAATTACCTTGTTACTAGTCAGCTTTTTTTTTTTAATATTTGACTTTATTTATGAATGCACATTCACATGAAGGGCGGGAGCCACACACACAGGATACCATTTCAAAACAGAGTTACTACACCACCATGCTTTCCCTGTGCTTGTGATAGGAAAACTACACAGGCAAGATAAAATTTTAGTCATGTCCAATACTTCACCCTGCCCATTGCTCAGTACAGACCAAACTGAAAGATTGTCATGAAGGCTTGACTGAGGTCTTCCTCAGTTAAGTGCAAATCTTCCCCTTATTTCAAGGGTTGATGGTCTAAACTTGAAAGCATGGAGATTATGAAGCATAAGGCCCATAGCATGGGCTGTGTCTATTTCTGTATCAGTGTCTCTGTATAGATATATCCATAAGTATATAATAGAGACATATTTACTTACCTCTTGTGTTGAAGATAAAAGCTTTTTGCTGTATCCAAATAATAAAGCATTACTTTTAAAAGCTGAACCCCATAAACAGCGGCATATACTTTCTCCCCATACCCTTATTGCTATTTATTTTCAGCAATGTCTGTCTTAGCAGAGCCTTGCATTCTTCAGAGGTGGCTCAAAAAAGAAATCCAGGCAGTGACCCCACCTCTCAGCCCTCTACTGCAAACCCCTGCTGAAATCCTGGCAAAAAGCTACACAGCACTGAATCACAGCGTTGGTGTT
Source organism: Aleadryas rufinucha (assembly GCA_013397815.1). NCBI lineage: Eukaryota > Metazoa > Chordata > Aves > Passeriformes > Aleadryas > Aleadryas rufinucha. The sequence goes on from VZTH01011156.1 coordinate 588,724, forward strand.
AACAGTACGTACATATGCATTTATTCAGCCAGAGAAAATTATGTTCCCTAAAAAACTGATTGTTAGCTTCTATAGGGCTGAGTCACATTAATCTGACAGATTGCTTCCAGAAAGAGCAGCATAGCTATAAGGATGAGAAATGTCTCACTTATTTATAGTAAAAGTGTAAGTGGACATCCTGAAGGGATGTAATTTTAAAAAAGTAGCTGTAGTAAGGAGGGAAGACATGCTAGATGATGACAGGTGGTTTTATCCCAGTGGAAGGTAATTTACTTCAGCACTTCTTGGGGGTCTCTGTGGCTGCAGGAAGACTAAAGTAGAAGAGGATGATGACAGAGAGAAATACAGACCAGGTACTAAAAGGGGCAAGAAAACAGGGATAAGGCTTTGAAACTTCACACATGGTCAAAAACCTGGAGCTAAGAAGCAGAATTCAGGGTGTGGAAAGATGAGAGTGGGGACCCAGGGGGACTGGGACCTAAAACGCAGATGGGAGAGACCAGCACCTTCCGTTAAAAGGCTGACAGAGAGAAAGAATGAGCAATTGAGACTGGCTGGAGACAGGAACAGCAGTGGCTGAACCAAGGACCCAGATATGAAGAAGGAACAGGAATGCGACACAGATGGTTGGAGGGGAGTAAGACAGAGCTAGAGGAGGAAATATTTTTTAGACACTACAGCCCCTTCACTGGTCATTGCAGGGCAGAAAAGCGATCAAGAGAAGCCTGGGTCATGGCGCTGCTCTGGTCTCAGCTCCTAGGAAAAGTGTGCTCTGGTCCACAGAGAAGCTGGAAACTCATTATTGCTACAAATTACCCTGTTAACTCAGAGGGCAGAAGTCCATATGGAGAAGCTAAAGGTTAACCCCAACAGCGTGAGGCATAGAGGTGTTAATAAGATGCCACATAATAGGATTTTTGTTTTTCCACTTTGCTTCATTAAGAACCTAGGAAATTACCTACAAACACTCTCTTAAGAGAAGTCTGTGAGCTGCCAAAACAAATATGCAAAGTTAGCAAGTGCCAGAGCTGAAGTTATCTGGGCAGTTTTTTCCCCTTTCACACCAATGCACTGGGAATAGCGGAAGCCACACTCTTTCCCCACAGAGGATGTGTCAGCCTGTATTCAGGCTGCTCAAGATGAGTCAGGATGGTGTAAAGACAGATGCTCAACCCCTTTCTCATTTGTTTCAGAGGGAATGGTGTGTTTTGAATGAAGTTCAGGGGTTGGGGAAAACAATGAACACTATCTTGCTTGAAGCTATTGAATGTCAGTCTGTAGAACGGGATGCATCCCTGCCTGCTAGTGCCACATGTCTCTTGTACAACATCAGTAAGTTCTTACATCAAATTTTGCACCATGGTCACTAATTGCATGCTCCCAGTCATATGGATACCTGAATTGAGACTCCAGGGTCTGGTTTGGAAAAGAGCTGAGCACTCACAGCTGCAGCAGGACTCAGTGGGAGCTCTGTTCTGAGTATCTAAAAAAATTACATAATGGTAAGTACCCTGATGAATTCGGAGTCTTAAACTGAGCACAAAATCACTGCACTTCTCTGTTCTTCTATTTCCAGATGTAGAATGGGGATAATAATAGGGGTGATCTGAAAATAAATGCACATTTGTGAACTGCTTAGAGGCCACAGTCATCAAAATCAAAGGAAACAAATTAAATCAAAACTGGTTCTTAAGATCAAGATCCACTGGTCAGTAGTTAATAGGGATTTAAACATATTAAACACATAGAGAAAGCAAAATATCTAATGGCTTTTCAATAAACGAATGACACTTACCCTGAGCAGTGAATGAGATAGGGATCCTGTGGGAAAGACATGAAGTGATCATGTGTGTAAAGATAGCATCACAAACATGCATATGGAGAGAGCGTATACAGACTCCTAAGGATGGCTATTCAAACTGCTGCGCAATTAATATCACAATAAAAATTATTAATATGATTTCTGTGGAAGTGGGATTAGGGATAATAGACACTTTAGAATTGTCTTTCCTTTTGGGAGATTTTGGGATTGAAATCAAGCTAAATATTGCATGTATGCAGCATTAGCCGACCCTAATCCAGCTCAAAAAAAAAACCAAACCAAACCCAACAGTATGTGCTTATGCTGTTACCAAAAACTAATAGCAACTGGGTGACTGCCATATATTACCTGGCACACTGAAACTGTAAAGTCTGCTTTCACCATCAGAGTGTGACTTATCATCTGGAAGTGATTTAGTTGCGCAGTTACCTTTGGACTGCTGGGATTTTTTGGCTCTTTACTAGCAAGCAAATAACGATGGAGAATAAGACTTTAGCACTATCAAGTAAACAAATAATTGGGCTGGAGATTTCAAAACCAGAGGTGAGAAGTGATTTTGAAACTAGTCAAAACTCTGCAGTTTTTATCCTCCATAGTTATTATTAAAAGTAGTTCTAAAATCCAGATCTCTGCTCTCCCTTGCTCCCTGGCCTCCTTTTCCCTTTACTACGTGGTATGCAGGGAACACTGCTTGAAATATACTGCTACTCAGCTCTGCACAGTCCATGTCCATAAACTGAGTTTGTTTTCTGAAGTAATTTGCACGGTATAGATCTATATTCTCCTTTAAATGCATACACCTGTAATTTCCATCAGCATCACTAGGAGCTACTTGTATATAATGAAGGGAAAATATGTGCTACACTGGGCACTTCACAAGAGAATCTCTGAATGGGTTCATGTTACCTCCATATGACCGAAAAACCATGAAAAGCTCCTCCGATAAATTTCTTATGACTGGTGCACACGGCAGGTGGCCCTCCATTAGAAATAGAATAGTTATACCTGACTTCTCCAATATTTATGAACTGAGGACAGAAATTTCAAGAACATATCAGCCCAAAGGCATCATTGTGTGTGGGATCACAGCTTTCATATGTTCTGCACCCCAAAATGCTTTTGCAGAGTTATCAGGCGCTGTTAGTTTAGCAATAAGTAAATGCAGAAGAAAACAGAAATGAGAAAGTGATGACAACTGAGAAGATATTTACTCATAGTAAAGGTTGAAATAAGTTGAAGCAGAGGAATACTGGAAAGCAGTTTCAGATGCAGGAGCTCCAGGGATTTCATACAATACCAGCTGAGGTGAGAGTGTAGAAAGGGCCAAAGGGGATGCCTTAGCTACATTCACAGGAAAAAGGGAATGTAGAGGGGAGAGTGTGACAAATAGGTGAGGTTAGAGAGCTGAACTGATTTTTTTACTATTTTTGTAACAAAAAAAATATGACCAACAGGACCAGGGCAGTGATTGTCCCTCTGTACGCAGCACTGGTGAGGCCACGCCTCAATTCCTGCGTCCAGTTCTGGGCCCCTCACTACAAGAAAGACATTGAGGTGCTGGTGTGCATCCAGAGAAGGGTAATGGACATGGTGAAGGGTCTGGAGAGTAAGTCATATGAGGAGTGGCTGAGGGAGCTGGGGTTGTTCAGCCTGGAGAAAAGGAGACTCAGGGGAGCCCTTATTGGTCTCTACAAGTACCTGAAAGGAGGCTGCAGCCAGGTGGAGGTCAGTCTCTTCTCCCAGGCAACTGGTGACAGAATGAGTGGACAATAGCCCGAAGCTGAAGAACTTCTTCACAGAAAGGGTTTTTAAGGGCATTCCCAAGGACTGCCCAGGGAGGTGTTCAAGAATCACAATCACCATCCCTGGAGGTGTTCAAGTAATAACTTGACCTGGCACTTGGTGCTATGGTCTAGTTGACAAGGTGGTGTTCGGTCAAAGGCTGGACTTGATGATCTTAGAGCTATTTTCCAACATAAATAATTCTTTGATTATTCTAAATGTGACAGCACATATTATTATTTAGTGACATTATAAACCTCCATTCTCATGTACTCACTGGGAATTGTGTGGGATGAACTTCTTAGATTACTCTGGGGGGAAAAAAACCCAAACAAGTAAAACTTGAAAGATGTTACAGACATATCATGCTGAGCTCACATTTTCTGAAAGTATTTTCAATTATTCAGTTGAAGAAAAAATACATATTTTGTTCAGATCATATTTTAAAAGAAAATTCTTCCTTAGGAGAGTGGCACAGTGCTGGAATTCATTACTCAGAGAGATCACAAATTCTTTGTTCAAGAAAGTTTTTAAGGCTGAGCTAGAGACAATCACAGCTGACCTTGTCTGCTGTTGGGAATGGTGGGAAGTGCATGCCAAATCTTGCAGTCCCCTATTTCCCAAAACCAGCAGCAGCAAGGGAAATGGGCACCCTGCATTTTTCTCTGTGGAGATATCTCTCTGGCTGTGATGCCAGCAACCAACAGAAAAAATTACACTGAAATATTAGCTGTGAGAAAGCATCACAGGTCACAGGAGAAGAGTTTAATAAATTTTAGGTAGTACGTTTCATATTTTCTTCAAAAGGTATAGCTTATGAGTGACAGGAAGAATAGCTCCAAAATCATCAAACTGGTTGACTTTTGAAAAGTATTTAGAATAGGTATAGCACTAATGAGGGATCCCTGAGAATGACAGTCCTAGGAACAATAATGCTGCCCCAAACCTGAAAGAGATCAGGGATGCCAGGAAAGACGGGTGAAAGGACGCTTGTTCTGTGAATCCCATGAGACTTACATGGGAGCTGCTTCCTTACAGAAAAGATTCCACCTGCTGCTCACATGCCCAGCAAGAGAAGCATGGGTGTGCAGGGCAAAGGGTACCTTCAGGGTCAGGTACCAGCTGTAAGGAGTGGAACAGGGTGTTGCAGAAGTCAGTGGTATGGGCTGCTGGACACAGGACTCACACAGGCAGAAATGCACTTACACACTTTCAGCGTTTCGTAAGTTCTGCTCCACATAGTTAATATTAAATATGAACCTGTTCTGGGACAATTTTTTGTAAGACACTGCCATCCTTATATGTGTTCATGTCGCTGTTGAGCGCTAGCCGAGTACAAGAACCAGACTGGATCGGGTGAGGCGGAATTCTGATTTTATTATTTAATTCTAAAACTTATATAGACTTTTAAAAGTTTCTCTGGATTGGGTCAATTCAAAACCTCCCCCTAGGCCCATAGGCCAGGTAGAACTGTCCATCTTTCCAGAGACAGTTTCAATAACATCCAAACCTTATCTTTATTTATAGAACACAGGGAGAAGAAGAGAAAAATTCCCATGGGAAAGAATCTGTGCTACCACATGTTCATGCCTCCAACATCCTGGGAAACACACTTAACTAGCTGCATCAATTTCTCTAGGGGGAATGGGTGTGGGACACAATTGCTCAGCAATCATGGAATCGATATCCATTTCCTAACCAACAATCAGACAATAGCTGAGATTATGCCCAGAATAACCAGACCAGGAGCAGATCCACGATGTGTGATGTGGTGTCCTGATAAATCCCATGCAGTTAGCAAAAAAATGAAATACGGCAATATTGCATTCAGAACAGTTTCACAAAAGGACCAAGACAATCAGTGGCCTGGATTTCTGTTGCCTCTCTGGAGACATTCAGAAGATTTACACTCCTTTTATTCCTGAACAGCTGGTCCCACTCCTCTAGCCATGGGGCCCAGTATGGTAGCACAGCCCTGCAGTTGCCTTCACCCTCTGACCTTTACTGTCCAACACAGTCCAGAGCCAGGGAGACATTGTGGTATGATGAGCTCAGCACATGCAGGGCTGCGGCAAACTGGTACAAGTTGAGCCCAACATATTTCACATCCAGAATGTGATCTCTACCCTGCGCATCTGCGACTGCCAGGACAAAGAGGCTTTTGCTTGCTTTTCTCTCAGTCTCTCCAAAACAGGAGAGGCAGTAAGTTAGGTTTATGACCAGTTTTGGGTATAGGTAGTTGCACAGAATAAAGTACTAAGTAACAAGTGACATCACCTCAGCTGGGCTGCTGAGGCTGAATGTATGAGTGCTCTTAGCACACTCCAGATGCAAGGGGTGATGTATTAGGTGTTAAAGTCATGGACATGTACACGACTTCAGTAGCAAGCAAATAGCCAGAAATTCTTCCATCCTTCTTCCCTGCCTTAGAGAGAGGAGATTTGCAATTACAGTTATGACTAGTTCACTAATCGAATTATAATGGGATTTACTTTACCATGCAGATCAAGAGAAGAGTAAGGTGGTATAACATCACACCTACCCCTCNCTTTACTAGCAAGCAAATAACGATGGAGAATAAGACTTTAGCACTATCAAGTAAACAAATAATTGGGCTGGAGATTTCAAAACCAGAGGTGAGAAGTGATTTTGAAACTAGTCAAAACTCTGCAGTTTTTATCCTCCATAGTTATTATTAAAAGTAGTTCTAAAATCCAGATCTCTGCTCTCCCTTGCTCCCTGGCCTCCTTTTCCCTTTACTACGTGGTATGCAGGGAACACTGCTTGAAATATACTGCTACTCAGCTCTGCACAGTCCATGTCCATAAACTGAGTTTGTTTTCTGAAGTAATTTGCACGGTATAGATCTATATTCTCCTTTAAATGCATACACCTGTAATTTCCATCAGCATCACTAGGAGCTACTTGTATATAATGAAGGGAAAATATGTGCTACACTGGGCACTTCACAAGAGAATCTCTGAATGGGTTCATGTTACCTCCATATGACCGAAAAACCATGAAAAGCTCCTCCGATAAATTTCTTATGACTGGTGCACACGGCAGGTGGCCCTCCATTAGAAATAGAATAGTTATACCTGACTTCTCCAATATTTATGAACTGAGGACAGAAATTTCAAGAACATATCAGCCCAAAGGCATCATTGTGTGTGGGATCACAGCTTTCATATGTTCTGCACCCCAAAATGCTTTTGCAGAGTTATCAGGCGCTGTTAGTTTAGCAATAAGTAAATGCAGAAGAAAACAGAAATGAGAAAGTGATGACAACTGAGAAGATATTTACTCATAGTAAAGGTTGAAATAAGTTGAAGCAGAGGAATACTGGAAAGCAGTTTCAGATGCAGGAGCTCCAGGGATTTCATACAATACCAGCTGAGGTGAGAGTGTAGAAAGGGCCAAAGGGGATGCCTTAGCTACATTCACAGGAAAAAGGGAATGTAGAGGGGAGAGTGTGACAAATAGGTGAGGTTAGAGAGCTGAACTGATTTTTTTACTATTTTTGTAACAAAAAAAATATGACCAACAGGACCAGGGCAGTGATTGTCCCTCTGTACGCAGCACTGGTGAGGCCACGCCTCAATTCCTGCGTCCAGTTCTGGACCCCTCACTACAAGAAAGACATTGAGGTGCTGGTGTGCATCCAGAGAAGGGTAATGGACATGGTGAAGGGTCTGGAGAGTAAGTCATATGAGGAGTGGCTGAGGGAGCTGGGGTTGTTCAGCCTGGAGAAAAGGAGACTCAGGGGAGCCCTTATTGGTCTCTACAAGTACCTGAAAGGAGGCTGCAGCCAGGTGGAGGTCAGTCTCTTCTCCCAGGCAACTGGTGACAGAATGAGTGGACAATAGCCCGAAGCTGAAGAACTTCTTCACAGAAAGGGTTTTTAAGGGCATTCCCAAGGACTGCCCAGGGAGGTGTTCAAGAATCACAATCACCATCCCTGGAGGTGTTCAAGTAATAACTTGACCTGGCACTTGGTGCTATGGTCTAGTTGACAAGGTGGTGTTCGGTCAAAGGCTGGACTTGATGATCTTAGAGCTATTTTCCAACATAAATAATTCTTTGATTATTCTAAATGTGACAGCACATATTATTATTTAGTGACATTATAAACCTCCATTCTCATGTACTCACTGGGAATTGTGTGGGATGAACTTCTTAGATTACTCTGGGGGGAAAAAAACCCAAACAAGTAAAACTTGAAAGATGTTACAGACATATCATGCTGAGCTCACATTTTCTGAAAGTATTTTCAATTATTCAGTTGAAGAAAAAATACATATTTTGTTCAGATCATATTTTAAAAGAAAATTCTTCCTTAGGAGAGTGGCACAGTGCTGGAATTCATTACTCAGAGAGATCACAAATTCTTTGTTCAAGAAAGTTTTTAAGGCTGAGCTAGAGACAATCACAGCTGACCTTGTCTGCTGTTGGGAATGGTGGGAAGTGCATGCCAAATCTTGCAGTCCCCTATTTCCCAAAACCAGCAGCAGCAAGGGAAATGGGCACCCTGCATTTTTCTCTGTGGAGATATCTCTCTGGCTGTGATGCCAGCAACCAACAGAAAAAATTACACTGAAATATTAGCTGTGAGAAAGCATCACAGGTCACAGGAGAAGAGTTTAATAAATTTTAGGTAGTACGTTTCATATTTTCTTCAAAAGGTATAGCTTATGAGTGACAGGAAGAATAGCTCCAAAATCATCAAACTGGTTGACTTTTGAAAAGTATTTAGAATAGGTATAGCACTAATGAGGGATCCCTGAGAATGACAGTCCTAGGAACAATAATGCTGCCCCAAACCTGAAAGAGATCAGGGATGCCAGGAAAGACGGGTGAAAGGATGCTTGTTCTGTGAATCCCATGAGACTTACATGGGAGCTGCTTCCTTACAGAAAAGATTCCACCTGCTGCTCACATGCCCAGCAAGAGAAGCATGGGTGTGCAGGGCAAAGGGTACCTTCAGGGTCAGGTACCAGCTGTAAGGAGTGGAACAGGGTGTTGCAGAAGTCAGTGGTATGGGCTGCTGGACACAGGACTCACACAGGCAGAAATGCACTTACACACTTTCAGCGTTTCGTAAGTTCTGCTCCACATAGTTAATATTAAATATGAACCTGTTCTGGGACAATTTTTTGTAAGACACTGCCATCCTTATATGTGTTCATGTCGCTGTTGAGCGCTAGCCGAGTACAAGAACCAGACTGGATCGGGTGAGGCGGAATTCTGATTTTATTATTTAATTCTAAAACTTATATAGACTTTTAAAAGTTTCTCTGGATTGGGTCAATTCAAAACCTCCCCCTAGGCCCATAGGCCAGGTAGAACTGTCCATCTTTCCAGAGACAGTTTCAATAACATCCAAACCTTATCTTTATTTATAGAACACAGGGAGAAGAAGAGAAAAATTCCCATGGGAAAGAATCTGTGCTACCACATGTTCATGCCTCCAACATCCTGGGAAACACACTTAACTAGCTGCATCAATTTCTCTAGGGGGAATGGGTGTGGGACACAATTGCTCAGCAATCATGGAATCGATATCCATTTCCTAACCAACAATCAGACAATAGCTGAGATTATGCCCAGAATAACCAGACCAGGAGCAGATCCACGATGTGTGATGTGGTGTCCTGATAAATCCCATGCAGTTAGCAAAAAAATGAAATACGGCAATATTGCATTCAGAACAGTTTCACAAAAGGACCAAGACAATCAGTGGCCTGGATTTCTGTTGCCTCTCTGGAGACATTCAGAAGATTTACACTCCTTTTATTCCTGAACAGCTGGTCCCACTCCTCTAGCCATGGGGCCCAGTATGGTAGCACAGCCCTGCAGTTGCCTTCACCCTCTGACCTTTACTGTCCAACACAGTCCAGAGCCAGGGAGACATTGTGGTATGATGAGCTCAGCACATGCAGGGCTGCGGCAAACTGGTACAAGTTGAGCCCAACATATTTCACATCCAGAATGTGATCTCTACCCTGCGCATCTGCGACTGCCAGGACAAAGAGGCTTTTGCTTGCTTTTCTCTCAGTCTCTCCAAAACAGGAGAGGCAGTAAGTTAGGTTTATGACCAGTTTTGGGTATAGGTAGTTGCACAGAATAAAGTACTAAGTAACAAGTGACATCACCTCAGCTGGGCTGCTGAGGCTGAATGTATGAGTGCTCTTAGCACACTCCAGATGCAAGGGGTGATGTATTAGGTGTTAAAGTCATGGACATGTACACGACTTCAGTAGCAAGCAAATAGCCAGAAATTCTTCCATCCTTCTTCCCTGCCTTAGAGAGAGGAGATTTGCAATTACAGTTATGACTAGTTCACTAATCGAATTATAATGGGATTTACTTTACCATGCAGATCAAGAGAAGAGTAAGGTGGTATAACATCACACCTACCCCTCACCCACACGTACAATTATTGTAAGGTTTTTTATTTTAGTTAAGGAGCTGTAATTGGCTCTTTGGTTAAGTGGCTTAACAGAGTTACAGAACTAGCAATATTGGGTTAGTTATTTCTTGGGAAAAAAATATCCAAGCTTGGGGCAATGCAGATACTCTTAACTGTCATATTTCAGTGCTTCCAACACCTATGTAAGATATGTGGCCAACATACCAAGAGAAACTTTTTGATTAAGACAATATATTTAAATATACAGAAAGTGATCAAAGAGACCTCATGCCACAGATTCCCTTTGTCATATTAATATTTTAAGGCAAAGCCTGATACTTAAAATACTTGCCCTAATTTGCCTGAAGCACCATAACTACACAAAGCAGTGTGCAAGATTATGTAGAAAACACCTCTTCAGAAACACTTCTAACACTAAAACATTTCCCTGCTGCAAGCAGGCACTGGCTGATACCTCAGTAACACCTGTGTGTTTCAAGCTTCTGAACTTTTAGTGACCAGTGAAACTCCCAGACTTGTCCTTTCTGCACTTTTTTATTGGTTAAGTTCACAGAAACCCCACTTAATTATTGCATAATGCCTTCATGAATCAAGTTTTTACTGTGCAATTCTGGTTGCAGTAAAATAAGTGTGCTTCATATGTTAACAATTACAAGCTAGATTTATAAAACATCACACAATGTTTGCATTGGCTTTTCTAACTGCTTTATTCACAAAACAGTGTTAGTACATCTAAAATAAATTCACCTTCCTTCTGAAACTCATTAAACTCTTGTGTCTCTGCACAGATAACTCCTTAGTCTCCATGCACTCTAGGAATGTATCCTGTAAAATAAAGATGCTGTGTTCCTACCGCTCTGTTCTCCTGTTCAACCAGCAGATGTGTTAGACATGGCTGGAGGCAGGTCTAAGCTGCATTTCTCTGGGTTTGAAGTTACAGATAGATCATCCATGATGAGCAGAAGGAATTACAGCAGAATCTATTCCACTATAAAAGGACACCAAGAAGAATTTTGCTTTGAAATTCTAATCTATGCTGCAAGTTCAAGTTTGCTCTGCTTCCACTGGATTCAGTGAATGTCATCTGTACTCACACAGCTGTAAAATGTTATTTATATCTACAAATCTATTGGGGTCAGAGCCCCAAAGAAATGGTGTGAGGGAAGAAGCCAGAGAGTTGCCTTGCTGTAAGTGGAGGACTGTCCACAATACAAGGCAGGACCGTAGCAACAGAATTTTGGTTTTGCAAATCACGTTTCATCTAGATAGAAACTCAAATTAGATTTATTTTGTAAGAAGTATCTATTTTCCTATTTAATACAATCTGACCTTTTAAAAGTAATTTCCAGTTTTGTATTAAGAAGACAAAATAATTTGCTTTCTAATTCATTTTTTGCAAAGTCTATCTTGTTTCTTTTGTTTTAGTGTTGGGGTTTTTTTGTACTATCCACACACATATAAATTTATTTAGCATTTTGTGGAACATGATTTATAAAAGACACCGCAAGGAAGAAATTGTTGATGGAGAGGACTCTGCATAAGTAGGACATCACTGCTTTTTGCAGATCCGTAGAAATCATAGCAGTTTTACCAAAAGCCAAGTGAATTTCCTGATTGGAACATGTGATCAACTTGGAAAAAGTGTGGTTTTGTGCAATCTGTTTCCTTCCCAACTACAATTTTGCCTTTGGTTAAACTAGCACCACAAGTCATAATCAATTAAAGTTCTTGTTTTTCCTTTAGGAACGGAGCACTCAAGCTTTTTTTGTGAAAGCCTTAATGGTGGGTATATGTGTAAGTGTGAATGTTTTCCTATGTCATTTGTATTAATGAAGGCTTGCAGGTGAATTTGTAACACATTTTCTGAAGTAACTTCCAGAAAGTATTTTTTCTTTTCCTTCTCTTTATGGAGACGGCCCCCCTCCAGCATCTGCATATAAAATCAAATCTTGTGGCAAATCTGACATTCCATACCCCCACTCAGACCATGAATTTGTACCAAGTTTAATCTCTTCTCTGGAAAAATGGTCTAGGAAAAGACTCAAACTGTTCTCCATTACAGAAGAAATACACTACTAAATGAGGCATAGAAATACTCCTTCAGATTGACCTAATCAAAACAAATTTGTTTCTTCTTCCATCACTTGGGTAATAGATGCTGACAAAGTCACTGAATGATTTGGCTCTGAGTCTAGCTGAAATTTCTCTTAAAGGTGGGTATGAGATAAATGTTGCAGATGTGGCTCAGCCTTGAGCAGCGAACTGAGAATTTCCTTCTAATAGGTGATATAGCAGTCACTCTTGTTAACCCAGGGTTCTGAGGTTTTCTGAAATAAAAGCACAGAAATGTGCTAGGAAGACACACAGTATTTGTCGGAATGCATAATCCCAGAGAACCCACCAAGTCTAATGAAATGTTTTCCTCTTTTCTCTGGGATTTGTGTCAGTGTTCACATTTTCTCACAAAAAGCATGATTCAAAGCCTAGAAACATCTCTTCCTGGACTGCTAGAAAATCTTAGACCACAAATTTGGAGAGATTAACCCAAGGGTGCTCACCTAGTGATGTTCTTCTGTCTGAAGAAGAAGAATTGCAGAGCATTGATAATAATGATGATCAATAACCATAATAAGATTCCCTGTGTTTAAAACTCAGAGATTAACAAGGAATGAAATTCCAGTCCGGAGCAAAACATTAAAATGAACCTCCCTCAGAAAAGCTGAGATTCAATGGTGATTTAACATCATTTACAGTCTGTAACCATGACGTCAGTGAGTCAGGCACTCTGCAAACATAGCTTTCCTTAAGCCATTGCAGAAAGATTCTCACTTTAGACTGCCCAGGCTGTAACACCATGTCTGTATGTGCTCTTTTATTCCTTCAGAGTTGCCTTTGTTGGGACACATGATGGGCTCGTGCTTCATCTCTTGATTCCAGTAGTATTTTAATGGCATTCATGATTTCTTGGCCTCAAAGTACACTGAGTCAGTAGTGCAGCATTTACTGGAGTTTTAAAAACATAAGAAAGAACAATTCTGTATTAGACCAAAGGATCAACCACCCCAAAGTATCATGTCTTCAGCAGTGGCCCAAAATAGGGCTGTAGGTGTGTGGGGGTGTGTGTAGGAGTAAGTGAAGAGAGAGGTCATGTGACATGTACCCACAATACTCTCCAGATCTTGAGCAATTTTTGGGTTAGGAACTCTCTTGCCTGAGGTGATGTCTTGTATTTATAATGACCATATTTTACTACATAAGAAGGATTTTACAGATTCAGACACGAGCTTTTACTGATAACTTGTGCAGAAACAGCAGCACGAAGGACTCTTACCTCACATATACATTGAACTCCTAACTAACATATACAGTATTAGCACTGAGGAGACCCACATGTGATGATATGTCAGATCCTCCCTTTTCTCTGCATACACCTTTTTCCTTGCAGTATTTTGCCTTATGTATAAGGCATCTCTATAAAATGTCTTATAGAGATAAAAGCAACATCAGCGTCCTCTGTTTCGTCTTTACACTGCAACAGGAAATTCCATCTAAACATAAGGAAAAAGGAATTACTTTGAGTATAGTAAAAAATGGGAACAAGTTGCCTGGAGAGAGTGTGGTTTCTTTGTAATGGAGATATCCAAACCCAGATAGACATTGCCTTGAGTAGCTGACCCTGCTTTGAGGGGTGAGATTGGCCTAGGTTTGGACTAGATGATCCCCAGATGTGCCTTCCAACATCAACTACTCTCTAATTCTGTGTCCTCGTAAAACAAAAGAACTAAAAAATGGGACGCATACTGAAAGTTCATTACCTTCTCCCAGTTCATTTCAAACTTCCTGACCTTCATGAGAGCAGGGATGGTAAAACCCTCTGACCTATGCTCACAGACCTACACATTTTGATTGCACATCCATAGAGAATTCCTGCACCGACAGGGTAATAGATGTGATGTACCTGAAAACTTCCTCCAGAAGATGTTCAAATGAAGTGAACCCTTGTCCATTTGTGATTGCACAAATCACACTCTGAGAAACAAATTTACAGATGATACTCCTTCTTTTAAAGCCTTTCTGTCCTTCCAGTCAGAACATCCCCGTCTGTATCCACCAAAATAATTTCTTGCCTTAATATCATATCTGTGCTTATTTACTTCTTCTTATCCTGCTCTGAACATAAAGCAAAGCTCACTTTGACTTCTGAGGGCTTAAGGGCTGCACCAGCAGAGCCTTCTGAAAAAATAGCTTAAAATTCTGAAAAAAGCTTAAATTCAAGATGATGGTGTCTTTTTGTTGTATCAGTTTTAAGACAATAGTGTGATTTTTGCATTGCATAATTACATATGTTTAAGGGATGGTACATTTACAGTTCCTTGTGCCCATAATGTTTTCCAGCCCACCATCTTCAGGTGAGCCAGATGGGTTTGCAACAGTCACGCAACGTATTTCCACAACTGCACTGGTTAACCTGATGTGTCTGTGCATAACAATTGTGATATCTGCAGGTGTCTGTGTCAGTCCAGGGTTTTATGAGCTGCTGTTTGGAAGGGTAGAGCTGAGAGCAGGTCAGATACAGGGGCTCCACACACACATATGTATATATATATATATGTAAGTATGTGCTGCATTTTTTAAGGTCTTAACAAAACTTTGCACTCTTGTGATTAACAAGCAAAAACCCCAAATACATTTATTGCTTTGAGACGTGGGCAATGACTGTGTGATTTAGACCAAATCAAAGAAGACAAAATATTAAGAAATACTTAAACCCCTCACGATATGTGCTGGGGCTTTTTTTCCTGTGCAGTAAACACTGACTCAGAAAACTGATTTCTCTGTAATTTACAATCTCAATGAAACCGTGGTGGGTTTGTTCTCACTTTGGACGGGCACAAAGGGTTTCTACAGATGGGAAACGCTGGAGATGTGAGCATTCAAGCTCTGCAGCAAGAAATATAACCTGAGTCATTAGGTATGGTAGTGGTGTGGCAGCCATGAGAGCCTGAACTCCTGCAGCAACTTCCCATCAACTTTACTCATGGAACCGATGCTCCACGCTGCTGCCTCTAGAGGGAGGTAGATACCTGCGTACTGCTGCCAGCCGCGGCGAGCACAGCCCGGCTGCATCTTCCTTGCCTCAGTGTTTACTGTCAAAATTCCCTGTAAAGGTCACTGAATCACCTAGAAAGCATCACTGTTGCTGGAGTTGGAGGCGCTGGCCTGTGGGAAGCCTTTAGCAACCTTTGCTTTGATACCAGATGGGCTCTGTGGCATCACCTGACGTTCTGTTTGAAGCACAACCGCAGGCTGTGGAACTGGGCAGAGCTGAACAGGGGCACAATGAGTTGTCCACATAACCTGCTCACTTATAATTGCTCCTGTGCTGTCTTCAGAGCCCTTCTCCACTGTGACACTACGAAGGCCTGAAGACATCTAGTGTTCTCCTGTCACACCCTGGAGGACAAGACAAAAAAATTTAGGTTAAGACCTAATTAGGTTAATACTTAATTAAGTTAAGACCTAAGCGTGCCCGCTTGCCTTATGGGCACTCTGGGAGTGAAATTTTGAGATAGAAATTTGGTTTATTGTAAGCAGAAGACATGTTACTCCTGTGGAAATATCTGTCCTGTGGTTCCACAGAATTCCTGAGCATCAGTAATGCAAAATACTGTAAATAGGCGGAATATAAACAAAAGTAATAAATATAAATAATTGCTCTTGCCCTCCTCATTCCTGCCTGTCATTCAAGAGATAAGGGAACAGAATGACAGCTAGTGTGGATATTTTATATAAATGATCTCCAGATGGAAAAGGAATGTAGCCACTTACTTGGAGTTTCCAGATGTTTGGAAGCCCCAGACAAGTCCCATGTGTACATTAACAGCACAGACCATGCATAAGGTGTCTGGAGATGCTGTGGGAACACGTCTGCTGTGCCCTTGCTTTGTGCACATATACTAAGCTGGATGTACCTGCAATGTGCTGAATGCACTGTGCACAGGCTGGCCATGGGTGAACCAGCTGCAGAGGTCTTCCCTTTGCAGGCAGTGGAACTACCAGATCTTTGTGGGGCCTGTTTTGGCCTAGGGAAATATTTCCAGATTGTATCTTCTTGAGATCCAAGCTGAACCACAGGTAACTGGTGATACTAGGCAATATCCTAAACTAGAGATTTTCAGAGGTTAAGATACTGAAAAAAATTTTTACCTTTTTCCTGTCCTGGAAAAAACCCTAGAAATATTGAAAAAAAAAAAATTAAAAATTAAAATTGGATATTTTTTTGCCTCCTCAACACTGAAATGAGATTATATATAATTTAGTTAGAATTTAGAAACTCCTGCAAGATAATATTTTCAAATACATGAATATTACACAGTAAAACATCATAGTACCATGGCAAGACTGTATGTGAAAGTACAACAATTTTTTTTTTATATATTGACACACCTCTGCATTAAGGAAAATCTCACATTGCAAAATAGAAAATTTAGACTCAATCTCTAAACCTCGTGAGCTTACAAATACAATATTACAAAATATATGTAATATTATTAAGTTCTATAATACTATTTTGTAGAACAGAATCGCAGCAAAAATACCATCATTTAACTTTAAATTTCAAAAAACCAGTGTCTGTGTAAAAAAATTCCTTTCCTGTTTTTCTTTTTTTTTAAGAATTTGCAATGTTCATTGTATGCTGGACAATTTTAATATTCAGGTGCAGAGAGTGCTGGGCCATCTTGTCTAGATTATTCTTTTGACAAAAAAAGTTGGACCATAAGATGCTTGAGTTCTGCTTCCAACTTGCTATTGTATGATTATATGAAACTATTTGCTTTCCATGGTCAGAGAAAGGTCCACCTGCTGGCAATCAGGGATTTCTGCCCATGTGAGAATGTGAAGCTAACATAATATATATGTCAGTTAGAATTAATATTTCAAAATTCCTTCTTCAGGGTATCTTCGTGCCTTTACTGATCCTCTTCCCACTCTGTTTTTTTCTGCTGGGTCTTTTGGCATCAGTGAAGGAGTTTTACAGCTTTACACTGATTTCATTAAGACATGAGCAGAACCAAGGAACTCTCAATTATTTTTCTAGTGAGAGTTTCATATTTAGTTTTTCTCTGACATGTGCAGTACTTTTGGCTGGTTTTGGACATAGTAACACTTCAAAGCAATGATTTTTACCCACAACACAAAGATGTCCCTCCTTAATCTCTGTACCTGACTATTCAGCTGACTCCTCTTTCAAAGGTCATGAATTACCTTGCAGAAAACAGAGCAGACCTTTGGCTACATTCACTCCCTTGATCCCGATCTGCTAGACTGAAAATCTCAGTTACAGAGATTGAGAAGGCTGTTGAGTTGCAAAAACTCACAATATCCCTCTTATATTTGCTTTTGTGATCTTGAAAGGCAAGAAGACACATTGTAGTCAACAACAGCAAAAATTCCTAGGCTTGCTAAAATTCTTCCTAGGAAGCAAAATAATCACAGCTTTTCTACGTACTCTCAGTTTTACTTCAGAACTGCTGCTTTTTGACCATACACACTTGTTTGGATGTGAAAAGTGACTTGAGGTAAACAGAAATCAGATAAAGGTGGTCCAATTTGTTATAATTATTGCGGATTCCGTAGAACCTATAATTGTAGTTAAGATTTTAAAGTATTTTGCTTTATATAGTTTGTTGGATGGAGTCATAACGAAATTAGAAGAGGGTTGAACAGCTGAGGAAAACCATATACCTTTTTCACTCCCCTGCAAAAGGGCTTTTCACCCTCTGAGTGAGCTGCAGGCAACCTCTCAGTTACAGCTAATAGGTTCCCTTCAGTTACTAGTTGCTTGTTGGAGCAATTTAATTTTTTTCTGGAGACAAAAGTCTAGAAAATGTTGGGGATGTTCAGCCTTTTCTGAGCTGTAAGACAAAGCTGGTGGCCCGCATGATTCCTCTATGTAGCTTTGCTCATTTGAGGACAAAAACCAAACTAAATACCTGCTTTGGTTCTGGAGTAGTTTGGGGAATACCAGGATGACATAAGTTCCTTGCCAACAGCTAATTCCACATGAGTCAATTCCAACATCTAGACCCTTCTGGGACAGAAGTCACATCATTGAATGAGGCTGGGTTTGACTCCTGTACATACTCTTGAGCTCTGCATTTATCCTGCCAATTACCAAAACCTTTTGGGTGCTGGGCATGGACTTCAAAGCTTAGCCAGTTACCCAGCCCGCCTGTGTACAGCCCCACCTGGGGCTTGGGAGGAGAGGTGATCTGGCAGGCTCACATACTGGCCTCATGGCATGGGGAGGAGTCAAGGGCAGCGGACAGTGCAATGGGGACAGGGCTAAAACAAAGGGGAAAGAACATTCTCTTTGTTCTGGGAGGTTTCCTGTGTTTTGGGGATCCTGTGGTGAGATGAGAGGGGAGACGAGCAATAAGACCCTAATGTTTTAAACCCTAGAAAAATGTGGTCAGGCAAAGCAAAATGCAAATTTCCATGGTGTTTAAAAGTAAAGGTAAATTGACTATGGAGAACAGCTCTTCCACAGAAAACTGTCAATCTATTATCATGTTATGGTCAGTGATAATCAAAAGACTAAATTCTGAGGGAAGTAGTCATATTTTTGGTATGAGCAATCAGTGGTTGGACAGTAACTATTTTTATTAGGACAGAACAAAATTAGTAATTTCTGTTTCACACTTTTGGGGAAACTTCTTTCCCCTAAAAAAAAAAAAAAAATTCTTGCTTAAAATCAGAATAAAAATATCAAAATTGCTCATGACATGAAATACTTCAAAAAGACACCGACAATGAACTTCAATCTTTTTGCATTGAGTTCAGTGCTTGCAGTTTAGGCTATTTTGTTATTTTGCTAAAGCCAAAATATTACATCTGTATTGAAGTGCTTCGACCATAGAAAGGCAAAAAACTTCAAGCTGATGAAATGAAATATTCTGATACTTTTCCACTGAGCAACTTAGGTAAACTGTTAGAATCTTAGTGAGTCTTCAGACAACAAAGAACTAGCAATGGGCTTCAAAAGGATGCAAGGAGGAAGATCACATTGTGGAGCCAGAGAAATAAATGGAATGGAAAGTTGACAAGAGCTTTTTACTTACCAGTCTTAAAGGACTTTGTGTGGGAAGGAAAGACACTTTAAAAATAAGTGTTGCTAGGACTCCCTTCCTGTGCTGTCTTTACGCTGCCATGAAATATTTCAGGTTGTTGCAAAGAAGGGAATGCAGGAAGGAGAAAAACAGTCTGTTTTCTTCTCATGTGCAGGTCCCAGCAGCTTCCTTGTCCTACTTACAAGCCTCTAACATCTATATGACTTTTTACTGTTTATGCCAGTTGGCCTACCCTAGAGAAGGCAGCATAATACCTACACACAGAACACGTACATAAAAACCTGACACATTTCCACAAGCTTAAGTTTTCCGAGCCCTTTACTGACTTCTAGTAAAGGGTATTAGTCAGTGGCATACAAGCTAGTGGCTCCAGCATGCACTGGGCCATTAATCCTCCACTTGCTGGGGAAAGAACTGTTTCCATCTGCTTGTTTTACTGCAGATCAAAAAAGTGTACTGTTTAGTTTGGAATCACTGTCAGAATGGACTGATCTCCTTCATCCCAGCTACAATGAAACTGAGTATCAGAAGATTGCCAGTGAGCTTCATTCCCTGAAGGATTTAATGCTGCTGCTGTACATTTAAGCCTGCAGACTTAGCAAGGGTTGATATTTTTCTCAACACATGGCTTTAAAGGCCTTAAAAACACCAGCTCAGTTTGTCTTTCTATCTTTCTGAACAGGATCAAATGGCTGTGCTGCAGGAAAACCTCTGCCAACTATTTTCTTCCTAAAGCCATATATTCCCATTAAAAATCACCGTCCCTCATGGCATTTAGGGCTTAATAAACATTTTTCATTCTCCACTACCTTTTAATTTGAGTCCCCTGAACGATGTTTATTCTTCAAGACTGCAATGTGATACGTTATTACTGTAAAAGATAGAAGTGCAGATTGTTATTTAAACTAAGGGCCTCACTCTGCCAATAAACATCAAAGTATGTTAAAGTAGATACAAACACAATGTAGATGCCCTGGAAAGGTATTTTTTATTGTCAGAGCAAAGGGATGAGGCCTTTGTAGGGCCGATGAGTCTCACAGATTTATAGTAATTTGATTTTTTCCTTCTAAGCCCGAAGTCCTGACATCATATGAACGTAAAAGAAACAGCTCTCAAAGAAGGTTAATTTCTAGCTTTTGTGTATGCAGGATATAATTTTTCAAAAGGATCTTAGAACCAGGTTGTCTATTACAATATGATCATAATTATCTCATTTTAGAGAAAACATTGCCGCATGTTTTTTCCATATTAAAGTTGTAGAGGTTTGATGCTGGTTAGGCACCAAGCACCAATGAAAACTATTCACTTACTTGCCTGCTAAACCACCACAGTATCTGAAAAAAACCTGTGTTGAAAATACTTGAAAATATTTACTTGCGTAGTGATCTTAAGAAAGACTACAGTGATTGTTTCTGATGTAAATATAACATTTTGAACTGTATAACTGCTCTAGAATATTGATGCTGAATGCTAATTATAGTGATTATTTTTTTGGTAGGCTAATGTATATCTCGGATTATGTCCCATGGAAAAAGCTGGAGAGGAAGAGAAGTTCAAACCTAGAGACGCAGAAACCATGCTGTTTACTTGATGTTTACAGCTTTCTAGCAGAAAAGGGATGGCAAGTAATTTTGAAAGGCCAGAAAGTTGATAGGAAAAAAGCAGAAGCTGTGGCACTGTCCTTTCCACTGGTAGAAGGGACACAGGCTAATGCCAGTACACCCTGGAAGTAAACTCCTACTGGTGGTGGCCAGACTGCAGCCTTTAGTATGTTGTTACAAAATCTGCCTGTGCCATCTCAAGTATATCCATAGCTGTTTAATAACAAGTGTATCTTTAAACAGCTCTGTAGAAATGGACAAAGGAGGTAGATTTTCAATAAAAGTTTGTGGACTTGCATTATGGCAAAATACAGAAGCTATACCAGCTGTCATTCCATGGTATAGTTATATATGACACTGTGTGGAAGAAGGAAACAAAAAAAAAAGGGGGGGAAAGAAAATTTAAAAAAAAAAAAAGAAAAAAAAAAAAGAAAAAAGAAGCNGGGTATGATTATATATGACACTGTGGGGAAAAAGAAAAAAAAAAAAAAAGGGGGGGAAAGAAAATTTAAAAAAAAAAAAAGAAAAAGAAAAAAGAAAAAGGAAGCAAGGAAGTTTTCTGCACTCTGGATAAAATCTCTGTTTAGTGCAATCCTTTGTCTAAAATGCTGTAGAGTCTGGAAGCTGTGCTGCCTGATTCTCTTCTCTGTTATTCCTATTTGTATGATGCAATTTTCTGGCCAGACAAGCCTGACTTGGGCATCCAGCCGGGCTGGGAGTGGACAGTCCGTGCTGGAGTGCTGCTGGACGCAAAGGAGTAAGCATTAGCTCTTACCTTCCCTGCTGTTTCTTGGCATGCAGCCTGTTCCCATGACATTATCTGAAGCTGGCTGTGGAGATTTATGGTTTATTTTTATAGCAATATTTTCAAGCAATTATCTTCCAACTTGTAGCTATAGACCGCTATACTCTCAGTCTAGCAAAGACTTGTTTCTGCAAATCCACTTGTTTAAGATTTCCCTCATGTGTGCACACTAAACACATTGTTAACCTTGAAAAGCAGTTAAACACTTAACCAGCACTGCAGAATTTCAGCTCATTTTCAGGTACTGGAAGCCTTCATTTCTCCTGTCTGTTCTGTAAGCCTGGAATGGTAAGGTAATAAAGGAAGGAATAAAATAGCTAGAGCCAGCAACTTAACTGATTTATACCTGGGTAGCTCCACCAAGTCAATGGGGCTATAGAGATATACACACACTGAAAATGTGGCCTTATGTAAAACAAAATCTCAGTACTCACTGGTTTTCATATGTCTACCTGTATTTTGTTTCTCTTTTATTGTTTTGCTGAGTGTGTGTTTATTTAAAAGAGTATTGAGAGCTTATTAGTCAGTATTGATTTGAATGTGTTTGAGTTGGCATAGCTGCCTTGAATAAATGAGAATATCTCAGACGAAGACTCATGTCAGTGAGTGCTACATCTTCACAATTGACTAAAAATCCATTTTTAATCTTTGATTCTGTATTGCTCTATTATGTTTTATAGTTAGGGTAACTTGATTGGATTAGAGATGCAAAAGAATAATCTGAAGGTGTTCTGAGCCAGGCCTCCCTTCACTGGGTGAAGTACACAAAATGTAACATGCATTTCACATGCTAGTCATAGGCAAATGCTGTAGCCTGAGTTTCTGGATCTGGAAGAAGAAAAGGGAAAATGTTGTTGTAGTGGTTACTGCACAAGTGAAACACCAAACAGAGCATATGAGGATCAAAAATGAGCAGGAAGAACACAAACACTCTGCGTACAAAGATTAATTACATAAAATAAAAGCTGGAAAAAATAAAAGAACCAAACGAGGCAGTACAGGAAATTTCTAAAAATGTTGCTGTTGACACTAAAGAAAGACAGAATATTTTGCCTGCAGCTGCAACACAGCTGTCACATCCAAACAAATTAAAACCCTCTGAGGACCAAAACCCACAATAAACTGTAACATTATTTAAGTGAAGCAGTATCTTTCATCTGCATCCCAAGCCAAATGCTTATTTAAGGTGCAAAAAGGCATCCTGGGAGCACCCAGTGGCACAAAATGCCGCTCTAGGTCCAGGAAAGCTTAAGAACTGATTTTGTGGATGTTAAAGTACATCTCCTTGCTGTCTTGCTGTCACTGTAAGAATGACACGGTTTTCCATCTCCATTTCAAGACTCCTGATGGCAGATTCCGAGCCTACTGATTTTGGTGACCTAAGCAATCAGAACTGCAGATATACACTTTTAAACGGAGCTTTGCAATACTGCCTAGCAGCCTGCCTTTTTTGCTGCATGGTGCTTCAGACAGTACTGTACAAAGAGAGCAGCTGGGGCTTTGCATGCTGCTAGAGTTTTACTCCTAGGAATGCCCCAGCCTCCCAATCCCATCTCAGTTGCACTTGGTTACTGAGAAAGTTTTTGCATTCATTATGAGGTGCTTATGCTGATTTACAAAGCCATTAAAGAGTAGAGCCCAAGTTACCTTTCTGAGTTAGTGACTCTTTACTCCGCTGGTCACAGGCGGAGGTCAACTGATACAGGTCTCTGTGCATCCTCAGTACTGAACTGCACCACTTTGGGTGGTCGCTCTTTCAGCCATTGTGCACGTGGCCCCTGCAGCTCCTGGCAGCACCGGCGCTGTTACCTTCCCTGCCATCAGAGCCCACAGGCAGCGCACAGTTGGGCTCAGCAGCCCTTAGCTGGATGCTAATCGTTGTGATTTCTGAAGAATCATTGCTAACACTGTTTTTTCAGTCATTTCTCTTTAGTGTTTTGAGGAGTGTCTGTGAGACAGGCACTAAAAGGAGTGTTTGCTTTTTTCCCCCTCCGCCATTCCATTTTTATTTTCTGTTTGCAAATGTAATTCCCCCCCGTGGTACAGCAGGAAAGCATGCATAATGTAACTATGTGAGCACAGCTGAACTTTTCCCTACTCTAAAGAAAACATTTATTATGGAACGAAGCACAGAATAGCTTTACAGATCACTTCTTTGATTAAATACATAAAATAAACCAGCTGCTGCTGTAAAGAAACATAAAATATTTATCAGATTAAATATGGATCATGTAATCTTATGTTGACTGTTTAACCTTAAATGCCTACTAAATCAATGCAACAGATCTGAATTCACAGAAGAAGTCAGCCTTCTAAAGCCATTATTATTAATCATTACTTTAAGTCTTGTAAATCTGTTTGATGTTGGCCATAATACATATGATTATGTGAGCTGGAATTTCAGCTGTATTGTTAATCAATAGATGTTTTTGCTGACTGGATAAAAAACAGGGAAAGGCAACACATTAGAGAAAAAAAAAAAAAAAAGAAAAAAATTGAATATGTCTGCTCCAAAATCAGTAAAGTAGGTTTTTTTCACTGACGTAAGAAATTCCATAACATGTAAACTATCATACAAAGGTTACTCATTATTAAAGGTATACCACAAAATGTCATAGCAATAGAGTGTTGTCATGGGATAAATATATCTCACTTTGAAATGCTCTCCATAAATTCCACAGTCACCACAACTTCCATTTAGCTGCAGAGGGCTGGCAGGAATGTTTTGTTTTAAAATTAATCATCCACTGTTCTTCCTTCCTGTCAGTAGGCTTAAGCACTGCAATATGAGGAAGAAAATCTTGGAAATGTTTTTTCTATTCATCCAATGCCCAAGACTGGAGGCAGACAGGGTTATTCACAAACCTGATTTTGGGAATATCATAATTTTGAGAATTTCAATGAAAGCTCTCATTTAGCTGCAGTACCCTGCAAAAAGTAAACTGCTCTAACTCAAACAGAACTGACCACTAGCTATTTTAAGTGGTTAGTATTTTACCTGCAGAAATCTGCAAAAATATCACCACAAACAAGGGCCCCAGCATTATTAATTCCATGTATTTTAATTTAGGAAGGAAGTCAGCACACATCCAGTCACTAGAGAAGATATCAGATGATTCAGTTGAGTTTAAAATTGTATGTGTGGAGCTGACTGCACACTCCTAAAGAAAACAGCTGATGTACAACCTTACTCTGGGATCAGCTTGAAAAGGAGGGCAGAGATGGGGAGGGTCAGCAGTCATTTATTCACTATTAGTTATTGTGTGTTCTTTCAGCCTTCAGGGCTTTGTGTACCCCCTGTTTCACTGAGCCTGTGTGTTCAGGATTTGTTTGATGCCTCAGCTGGCTTCTTCTCTGACAAACCTGCCAGGGGATTTGCTGACTGTATTCGCAGGGCCTGAGGTAGGCTCAGATTCTGCCCTGTTTCTATATCCACAAGGATTAAACTGCTCTCCAGTGCACACTGCCGCTGCCCACAGTAACCTCAAGGGGAGTACATAGCTTGGAAACATCATGCAAGTCCACTCAAGGTCAAAAAAACCCGAAAAGTACATCTGTGAGTATTCATAAAGATTAACTTCTCACAAGGCAGCGGGTTGTGTGCTCAGCAGTTGAGCATTGCCATGAAGTTCTGCTAGGAGAGGAATGTGGTGACAAGCAGGGCTGAAGTGGTGTGAAGAAAATTGGATTTATTTACATTGTTAATTGCTGCCCATAAGTAAAAATTACTTTTTCCTTTTTTAACAGTATTAGGGCCTGGCTGAAAACTTTATGAGCAATTGCTCCTGGTTTTTTTTATGGGAGCTCCAGCAGTCACATTTTGGAAGCTGTTACTTAATATGATGTCACTGGGTCTGCAGGTGAGTAAAACACCCAAAAAACTTTTCTTTTGAAATGTTCTTGCAGCAGCTGTTTCAACTCATGAATCATAACTTCTCTGCCTTGAGAACTGCAGCCATTTGAATAGCTTCAGTGAACAAAAGCATGGCACACACACAAATCCAGAATGAAACACAAATGCTTCTATGAAATACCTGTCCCATAAACTCATACAAGTAATTATTTAGAATCTTTTACGGCATTTTGTGTAGTTAATGCACTATATGGATACCTGACAATCACACCACACACAACTACAGCAGTTGTTAGAGAAAGCCGATTTAGTAGAATCTGACCCTATTTTAAAGGCAAGGAAATAGATCGAGGAAGCACAAAACCATATGGGATAAAACTGGCAGAACCAAAACTACATTTCAGATCTTCCTCCATCCTCATCTAGCACATCTCCTTTAGACCATGTTACTTTATTACTCAAGTTGGACTTTGATAACTACTGTGCAAATGAACTTTTGAGAAAATAACTTGAGGGCATACTACATGCAAAGTCACACTGCATGTAAAGTGGCTACATAAACTGATTTTCTTGTTTCAAATAAATTACTACATTTCTGCATCTGACCCAAACTAGACTTGCGTCACTGGAGTCCTCATTGTCCTTTGGGGCCACATTTATGTAATGACAGCAAAATGAGGACCATATCTTTTAAAGCCTGGCTGCTCACTTTTGATTATAGAATCATAGAATTATTTAGGTTGGAAAAGACCTCTAAGGCCATCAAGTCCAACCATTAACCCAGCACTTCCAAGTCCACCATTAAACCATGTCCCTAAGTGTCACATCTACACGTGTTTTAAATACCTCCAGGGATGGTGACTCCAACGCTTCTCTGGGCATCCTGTTCCATTACTTGACAATCCTTTCATTGAAGTAGTTTTTCCTAATATCCAGTTTAAAACTCCTCTGGTGCAACTTGAGGCCATTTCTTCTGGTCCTGTTACTTGTTACTTGTGAGAAGAGACAGATCTCCAGCTCACTATGACCTCCTTTCAGGTAGCTGTAGAGAGTGATAAGGTTGTCAGTTCCCTCAGCTGCTCCTCATCAGACTTGTGCTCCAGACCCTTCACCAGCTTTGTTGCCCTTCTCTACACTCGTTCCACCACCTCTCTGTCCTTCTTGTTTAGTGAGGGACCCAAAACTGAACAGAGGATTTGAGGTGTGGCCTCACCAGTGCGAAGTATAGGGGGAGGATCACTTCCCTCGTCCTGCTGACCACACTGTTTCTGGTACAAGCCAGGAAAATTATTAACGGCATTTAAGAAAATGCAACAGGATAGAAAAATTACCAGAGGTTGTTCTGGCTTCTTAAGGCAACCTCTGATGGTAGAGTATGTTCAGCACTTCATGTTACTCTCAATGAAAAATAACTGCAAATAAGCTTTGAAATGTAAAATGTGGAGAGGGAAAAATAAGGCCAAAAAAGCTAAATCATGGGTTGAGAGAAGAAAACCAAGTCAGCTGTGGAGACAAGGAAGAGGAAGAAAATAAGAAGAATCATCAACTGAGAAATACAAAGAGCAATATCATGTTAAATAATGGGTATCAAAAGTGTGTGTACACATGTGCATGTATAAAATATAGAGAATTATATGTGTGGAGTTTGTTGTAAGTGAAAATAAACTGTAGCTTCTTGCTGTGCAAACCTGGAACAACCTTTTTTGCAACATACATTTGCAGGAGCAAAAAACCAGCTGAATATCAAGTCATAACAAAACTGAAAAAGTAATAAGATGAATTTTAATTACATGGAAATTGAGACATTTGCGTCTGGGCTTTGGCCCATGTACAGTCAAATATAAAAGCTGATTTTATTGCTATGCACTGGAAGTGACTCCCCCGTAAACTTTCTCATGGTAGTTTATACAGCGAAAACCCCTCTGTCACTCACTGTGTGGCATGCCCAAGCCACCATGGCTTCACCCAGCTAAATGCACATGAAGTCAGCAGAGTTATTTTACTCTGTATTTTAAAGGCTGCTGTAGTCAACAGTGTGTAAACAAGAGGGAAAATTCAGCCTGAGAGAGATAACAAACTGAAATTTTAAAACTGAATTTCAGTACTCATTTTTTTTACCTGCAGCATCAGGAACAAATCTTTCCATTCTGGAAACAGCCATGAGATACCTTTTCCTAAACATTTCCAGTTGGGATCTACAAGTGCCTTTTAGCATAATTTCACAATGTGCAAGGCTCACACTGTCTTATATTCTACCTGAAATCTGAAAAATAAAAGCCTCAACCAAATTTGGTAGACGGTCAAAAGTCTCAAACCCGATTATGGTCACAGAAGGTTTGTGTGTGTGGCTTGAGAAAAATCCCAGTTTATTTTCTCACTGACAGGAGACAGATTCTTGACTTTGCAGCAGCCTGCTCGCAACTCTCTGTATGTGATGGCCAGTCCACCAGTGTGTACCCAGCCTCTTGGGGACTTGGCATGTCACAGAGGAAGAAAATAAAGCCTTATGAAAATAATAAAGGGATCTTGTAGAATTCTGCAATTTTGGCTGCCAATTTTATTCTAATAATTCAGTAGATTTAACTAATATAGGATGTTTATCAGAACTTTATGACTACTTTAAAATATAAGTGATATCACATAGTGCAGAACAAGGAATTACACATTGAAATCAAGTATATGTCCTTGTAAACTATCCAAAGCATAAAATGCCTTTTGTCTTTATGAATGTCATTCAACGTGATGGCTTTGGTCAACAGAACAGCTTTTCTCAAGGAAACTTTTGTCCTCTACTGCAGTTTCTCAGCAACTGCTTAAGGACTTTCCTTCTGTCTTACCACTCATCCCATTTTCCTAGCACCACCCACTTCATTTTTGGGGTCAGATTCTCAAGGGGCTTTAGGCACCTAATTTCATTTGAAATAATGAGTGATTAGATGCCCAAATGCCAGCTGTATCTAGGTCAGGGTCACTGCCTCTGCCTGAGTGCAGCCCCTTTCAAGGTCATTGAAGCTACTGGCTGCCCCTGAGCTCCAGATGTACCACCTCCACTCTGGAGCCTGAGCATCTTGCACAGGTGCGTTATACAGCAAGGGGAAGAGGCCACATGCTCCATATACAAGCTGAATCTGGGCCCAAGATTATGCCCTGTCTTGGGCATGCTTTGCCCCTCAGCTGCAACCTGCTCCTGCCTCTCTGTACATCCCATGTAGGCTGAGAATGTGGGATGAAAACTGGACAAAGAGACAAATGGCATTGCAGTGGTGGTAGGTATAGAGCTTGTAAGCTCTCCAGCCAGCTCTTAACAGAGCAACTGCTGCAGTTTCACAAACCAAATAACCCCAGTGGGAAGCAAAAGCCCCATCCCCTCAGTCTTTCCTGAGAGCTGAGCTTCAAGGAGCCCAAAGGAAGGAAAGCGCAAGCAGCTGGCTAGCCCTGCTCTTGTCCACACCAGTTTAGCTCTGCACAAACTACTCCCAAACCAACTTACAGAGCAAGGCGGGGTTTGTCCCTTGCTGTTGTGCTTTAAGTCAACTTGCACAATAATTCCTCTGGGATGATTACACTGAGCAAATTAAAAACTCAACCCTGAATCCTCCACTGCTGTGGGGCATCCCTGTTTCAAGGAGCAAAGTCTCTTTCTTAAAATGGAGGGCTTCATAAAAAGTGTAAGTCTTAGTTAGCATGCTTTGCACCAATTGGATTTAATAGTTATTGTTTATTTTTAATTAATGAGCTCTGGAAACACAAAACAAAACAAAACAAAAAAAACCCAACAAAATAAAACTGATAGCAAAGGTGGTCATGGTTTGGATGGGATGGGAGCTGGTGCACCAGAGATTAAGAATCTTCAAAATTTCCTACAAAAGAAAGAAGTTTATTTTTTTTGTTGAGGTCTTTTATAGGTTAAAGTCAATATATTTAGGTATTTGAAATAAAGAATAGTCATTAAAAAAAAAAGAAATAAAGGAGCTGCAGGCGGTGCAGGTTGTTCGGATGTATCAGGAAATGTGCACAGCAAATTACATTATTCTACGGGGAAAGAGAGACAAATACAACATACAGAAATACACAGAAACCAGTTTTCCTATGGGGAATATTCCATGCCTTCCACAGTCTTGCTCTAATTAGAAAGTGTGTTATAATGAGTATCCGTTGCAAAGCAAAAAGACAAATAAGGGGTTATAATAATTTTCAAAGTCTAAAGCTGGTTTGTAGTTGAGAGAGAAGGACAGAAAGATACTGTTTTCAGATGGTGAAGGAAAAGGGTGCAAGGTTATGGGAAAGTTCATTATTGAGAAAAATGAAATAAAGAATTCTTTGGTTTTACATAAAATGTGGAATTTTCCCTGTTTCAAAATAAATTCTAAAATTCCCATTTATTTCTGTGGGGTCAGGTTTTCATTTCAGTCAATTCAGTGTATTGCATTTAATGGCCCTGCAGATGTACTGTGGAGATCTCCTCCTTAAAGCCGGGACTACACCAGTCAGAGCCAGACGGACACTATATTGATAATATTTTCTTTCATTTTCTTTCTTTTTTTTTTTTCTTTCTCTCCTCCTTTATCGAAGTGCAGGGACAATCAATTGGTTTAGGAAAATACTTGATTTCTGCATCTCACATAAATTGATTTGGTCAATCTGCTTTGCAATCCTCCACTGAGCACAGTAAATGAACCCATTCAAGTAGGAAAAAAAAAAAAGGAAAGAAAAAAAAGCATTATAGAAAAAGCCTCTATTTTCTCAGGTGGTCGGAGGTGTTTTTACAGACGGGGCTGCTAAGGAGAGGTGCCGGGCAAGGGCGCGGCGAGAGCCCCTACGGGACCGTCCGACCCAGCCCCGGGATATCCTCAGCGGGCCGGGCCGCCTCTCGGGCAGGAAAACCCGCGGTCCCTCTGAGGCTCCGGTTCGCCGGGAGCAGCCCGGTCCTCGCTGCAGGGTTACCTCCACCGGCCGAGCCGCCATACGGGGGGCCACGGCCACCGCACCCCCACTTCGCCCGCTCCAGCGGCTGCGGGGACACGGCCGGGGTCCCGGGCTCCTCACTGTCCTACCCCGTTTCACATGAGCTGCAACCACTGGTGGTCGCCGGCGAATGAGCTGGAAAGTGCACCGCGAGAAGTGTGGAAACAAGCAAAGATTTTAAACTTTTCTTCTGTAGCCCCTTGGAAACGTGAAAATTCATTTAGACGGACGGGGAGCTGGGAGGAGCGGAGTGTTTCTGTGGATTTACCTGGAGGGACGAGGTGGTCGGGCACACGCAGCCATCCCCTTTGGGCCCACGGAGGCCAACAGGGTCTCACTCCGTGGGCCCACAGAGACGGGCTCATGGCAGGGCGGATCCTGCTATAGGTCCCCACTGCATCTGCGGGCGGAGCACACGCGTGGGCCCTGACGCGTACTTTTAACAGCTCCGGAGAAATGACTGCCCCGGCTCTTCCCCGTGGATACCGTCGGGGAAGAGGCGGCTCTCGGTGGGACGCCAAGGACACCCGCCATAGCGGCCTGTACAGAGGTGAGCGGCAAACCCACCTCTCGGTCCAGGGATGCCTTCCCCGGGGGAACGGCAGGCCCAGGGTCCCGCGGGCAGGCACGCAGGAGTCTGGCCGGAGAGAGTGAAATCTGAACCGGCAAACCCCGAAATGAGGCCGAGCAGCCAGAGCTGAAAAGCGTCCAAGTCTGTCTCAAGCAAACCAAGAGATGAAACATTTCAGGTTATTACGTTCTGCCTTTGAAGCAAACCGTTTCCCGCAGATAACAATGCGTAGGTATATTTAGACAGCTCGGCTCGTCCAAGGGGGAATGTGCCTTGCGCTATTTGAGAAAAACTCTAAGAGTAAGTGCAAATATTTGACGCTGAAGAGCTCTTAAGGCTTGAAGAGTACCATTTACTTATTTCTACACATCAGTGTGGGCTTAGGATGTTAAATAGATTAAAAGGCTAAGAGAGGTCACTGAAGTAGACTCTCTTTCTCTCATCCTGCCTTTTTTTCCTTGCAAAGTTTTTGCACTTTCTTTAGAGTATCCTTGGCAAACTCCTCTTAAGAGCCACCTCGGATACTGTATGAATTTGTGGCGCTCTGAACCCCGGCCTCCTCCCCTCTTCTAGTCGACCCCCACGAAACTCCTCTCCAGCGCAGGCTTTCAGCAAATATTTGCCTGCGGGGTCAAGATATTAATAAGCACTTTTCGGTCGCCTTTTATACCCGGGGCGCTCGGGAGCGCGGGGCAGCGGCGGCTGTGCCTGCCGGGCCTGGGCAGGTGAGCGTGGCTGTACCTGGCAGCGGGGGGTCGGGTCCCCCAGTCCCCCCGCCGGGCGTGGGCTGCCCTGGCGGTGACACGGGCAGTCGGGGCCGAAGGAGACACAGGAGTGACCGCGGGAGTAGCCGCTCCGCCGAGGACGGACACGTCGTTTCAATTTAATCTCATTTAAAAAGACGTAACTAATAAATTTGTATGGACGGGGCTGCCGGAGACGTAAAGCAGAGTCGATAGTGGTTCAATCCCATTGAACCCTATTGAAAACCATGACAACAAGGAACAAGCTCCGATTTATCCCGGGGAGTTAAAGCACATTGTGGGAAGGCGTCAATCACCTATTATTCCAGATCTGAACAAATGCAAAATCTTGACTGGAACAAATGCTTCCAACAGGTCCGGGACATAGGGCTACATTTCCCTTTTGTTCACGGCCTAGCAGTTGGCATGTATTTGTGCTCCCCTCACTCCGACCACCCAGGACGGCTGGGAGGCTGTGCTCGGAGCTGGGAGATAACTACTGTCACCCGGCACGCTTGATAGGTGGCTGCAGTAATCACGGCCTGGGAATCGTTTATATGGAGCCTGTCCAGTCCCGAAGAAATATGCGGCAAGTTGGCCAAATGGAGCCTTGTGCCCCGTTCGTCTCGCCCACAAATCTCGACGATATAAATCTCACCTCTCCCTTGTCGTTATTGCTCTATTGACATTTTCCCCTAGAAGTGCAACTGCTCCCAGAAGCGAGACTCAGACCAGGGCGGGGAGCGGCGGTGGCGGCCGGGAACACGCGGGCAGCGGGTCTGGGGGGCGAGAGAGGGGCTGGATGGATATAATCTATACGCAATAGCTTATAGATGCCTGCTTGGACAGAGAAATTAGAACCGACAAAGAGGCCGGAGAGCAGAGTATCTCCGCGTGTATCTGAGTTTCTCTTTCCAGGCGCGCAGTGCACCGCCGCAGAGTTTCACGCCGTTCCCCCGTCGGGAACGAGCAGTGCGGGCCTCGGCCCGCGTTCAAAGGAAAGCTGATCTGCTCGGGCGAGGCTGGGTGTCTCCTTCCCTCCAGACGTTGCTCCATCCAGCCGGACTCGCCTCCCACTGCTTTCCGAGGCGTGCGCCGGTCCCTCCCGCGAAACCGGTGGGGAGCTATGGGGAAGGCCGCTGCGGCGGGCGGGTGGGGAGCGTGTCCAGCCTCCGCCCTCTGCGGTCCCACGGCTGGACCCACGCTGCGCGACCCTCGTGAAACATCGCCCCCATCGGCCACTTCTACCGCTACCCTGCGGCTGGGGACCGAGCCCTGTCATTGCGGGGTTGCATTCGAATGGCACGCTGAACTGCTTGTTTCTGTATCGTATTTTCTTATAAGTCCTCGGCGGCCACCGAGGCTGGGCAAAGCCCGACTGCAGTTTCGCGGGGGGACGGGGCCGCCCGGTGAAAGGCTGAGGGGAGGAGAAGCTGCGAGAAGGTGCTTGTCCCAAGGAGCTGCCGCCGGGCGTCCCTGAACCGTGCCCAGACCGTGTCAGCACCTTCCTCCTTGGGGGCGCCGGTCCTCGGGTTCGTTTGCTGCCTCTTTCGGCAAATGAAGCGGCGGTCGGCAGGGACGGCGCGGATAAATAGACTCGCCGTGTTTGATCTTTTCTCTCTCACCCCAGCTGGAGACGTTTCAGTCACTCATACACCCCGCCCGACGGGATATTCCCTGCCTTAGTACAACGCAAACCGGTGATTAAAAAAACCCCCCAAACCTCCCCTNGGGACGCTGGTGGCTTCGGTGGCGGATGGAGGGGGGTGGTTGTTGGTCATCCACATGCCACCCAAGATGTTATTCACTGCTAACAATTACCATTATCTGTCCCCACTTTTGGCTAATCAGACAGAATATGTAATGATGAAGCCTGTTTCCTGCTGTCTTTGGGAGGTAACGGGTTATTCTCTCATGGGGGTGGCGGGGGGGGGGGCTACACCTACTCCCATTAGGGCTTTAGCACTTGACTAATTCAGGTACTTAGCATCCTATAGACAGGGACGGTTTGAAAGCAGGCAGTGTTTGCAGTGGGGAGGACTGTTTATATAAACAGGACACCTCTGTAAACGACACTAATATTTGGGGTTAGGTGGCGATGGAAAGGAAGGTCCTCTTGAACCGAGAGATTCCTCAGTAACTGGACGCAATCCTTTCCTCGCAGCTTTTAAGGAAGGGGGTTCGGTTTGGGGTGATATTTTTTTGAGGGGTGTGCAAACCTACCATGGCCACATCTGGCAGGATCAGTTTTACAGTGAGGAGCATTTTGGATTTACCAGAGCAGGATGCTAATAGCATAAAGCAAGCCTCTAACCATCACCACTCAGCGGGGAACTACACCGACTCGCCGTACCGAGGGTGGATAGAAACAGACAGAAATCACTACCCCTGTGAGTATAAAACGGATAGGAATTCTCCATCTCCTCACTATTATCTTTTATTTGTTTCCCCCCTTCCTTTGAGGAAGATGCAAAGCAGCGAATTACCAGTGTACGTAGCCTATAGGATCGGAGGAATCTAGGCTGGGAATTTTATAAAATATTACTGAATTGCAACAATGAAACAGCAGAAATGTCCCGGCCATGATCTTAAGACAGAAAAGAGGGTTTGGGGGCTTTTTTGTTGGTGTTTGTTTGTTTGTTTGTTTTGGGTTTTTTTGGTTATTTGTTTGGTTTTGGTTTTGGGGTTTTTTTTGGTTGGGTTTGTTTTTTTTTTTTTCTGTAGGTCTTTCCCAGCTATGGCAGAAAGCAAAACCTCAGGCTGTGTCCACCTCTCTCCCTGCGTTTATCGTTTAAGCCCACTTCCCGGATTATTTTTTTACCCTCTGTTTCACTGGTGCAAGAAATTCTGTCTTTTTGTGCCGGAGGGGTTTGAGGCCACCCCACGCTCGGCAGAGGAAAGCTGAGCACTCCCCGTGCCTCTCCTCCCCGCGCTGCAGCGGAGCGCCCTGGGTGCCACCGCCTAGATCCACGCACCTGCCACAGCAGAGGGCAGGCTCCAGCTCGCAAACCCAGCTGTGTAGCATATTGGTCGCACCCCGCATACATAAATTGTGCCGCAGATATTCGGCGTTTCTTGTATACCTGTGTGTGCACAGGGGGAGACCGTTCTCTGAAGGGGTGCGGGAACACCACCGGGATAAGTTAAATATTAAGGTAATCGAGCGGCGGGTGAAAAGCAGATAAGAAAGGACCGGGCAGCCCCATATTGTCTTACAGTACGGAGGGCACAGGAGGGCTGGCAGCCCATAATCCCCGGGCTGTGAGCGACGGAGAGGCCGTGTCCCTGCGGGGACTGCCAGCGGGGAAGAGAGGGTCCCCCACCGGGGGACAGTCCGCTCCGTCCCGTGGGATAGCTTTAATGTATTCGTGGGGTTAGCTCACATCTCTTGTTGACTGTTGGGATTAATCCGGCCCGGTAAGCAGCCGGGGCTCTCCCTGCGAGAGGCGTTTCAGCTCTCGGCGGCCTCCTCTATGCCTGCCCGGCTCCTCGGCCCCGGCTGCTCCCTCTCTCTAACCCACTCGCTGTCCCCAGCTTCCGACGAGAGCGGCCCGGAGATGAGCTTGCCAGACTCCACTCAAAGGTCGCTCCCCGCCCGCGGCTCGGAGGCCGAGGAGAAGAAGAAGAAGCGGAGGGTGCTCTTCTCCAAGGCGCAGACGCTGGAGCTGGAGCGGCGGTTCCGGCAGCAGCGATACCTTTCGGCGCCGGAGCGGGAGCAGTTGGCACGCCTGCTCAGCCTCACCCCCACACAGGTGAAGATCTGGTTCCAGAACCACCGCTACAAGATGAAGCGGGCGCGAAGCGAGGGTCCCGGCAGCCCCCAGCCGCGCCCGCCCGCCCTGCTGCGCCGGGTGGTGGTGCCGGTCCTGGTGCGGGACGGGGAGCCCTGCCGCGGCTGCCCCGCCAGTCCTCCGCCGCCCACCGCACGCCCCAAGCTGGGCTGCGCCCTGGCGGGATGCAGCGCCCAGGCCGCCCTCGCCCTGCAGGGCTACCGTGCCTGCCCGCCAGCCGCCGCCCTCGGCGTCTTCCCCGCGTACCAGCACTTAGCGCACCCCGCCGTCGTCTCCTGGGGATGGTGACAGCGGCACTCAGCCCTCTGGGGCCGGACTCATCCCACGGGCGCGGGGAGGCCCGCCCCAGCCCCGGCACTAGAGCGGGGAAGGTGCCCGAGGTGCACCGGGGCACCGTGCGGGCGGGCCGGGCGGCGGAGCGCGGCTTCGGGGCGGTGGCAGGCCGGGACCAAGCTGGCGGGAGCCACGCTCCTCTCCGCCGGCCTCACCCGAGGGCGAGGATGCTGCGTGAGGAGCGAATTTTTGTAAAACCTCCGCTTCTCCTCCTCCTGTTCGAGAGATTCTTTGTTAAAAATTAATGATCGTCCTAGCGACCTAGTATATTTTAAAATAGCTGACTCTTCCAGTGACTAATAAAATGATTTTTGGCAAATAAATTTTTCCCGGCCGAGAAGTGTAGTTTTGACGATTGGGACTGTTTCGTAGGATTGCCTCCTGTGCTATAAAAGCTCAAATACGTATCTTGATAGCGCCAGTCGAATGTGACTTTCAAGTTCGTTTATTTCATCCACATGCGCTGGTAAACGGCGTATAAAGTTTGCTGCAAGCATCTCACTGTAAACGCGGTGATAATTCCTACAGGAAGCGTGAGGTCGGAGTCTCCCGCTCTGCAGACTCCCGCTCCCCACGACTTTGCGTTTTATGCAGCGATATCTTCCATAGAGCCGCTAAGGCAGGATCCAGAATTAAGCCAATCTTTCCGTTAGCCTGAAACCGTTCCAAGATTCGACTGGGGAAGGCTAGCCAAGAAAATTATGTTTTGAAACTATTTGATAAACTATCGCTTTTATCACCTTGGGGTGAAAATAATAACATGTTTTCTGCCAAACTCTAGTGAGGGAAAAACCCTAAAACCCCTCACAAAGCTAAACCCGGGTTCCTGAAATATGGACTAGACCGGCTGCTTCCATCCCTCCGACGGCACCTGCGGACCACGAACGCAGAGGGAATATTTGGGGGCAAAGACCCCACGGGGACTGATGCAGACAACCTGGCCGCCGAGGAAAGGTTGTCAAAGGAAAGAGACCGACAGAAGATATTTGAGGGGGGGTTTTATTATATATATTTTTTTTTTT
>VZTH01011156.1:625610-684297 GCA_013397815.1 Aleadryas rufinucha
TATATTTTTTTTTTTTTTTTCCCTGGAAAGGGATAACTTTGGACGAGATGTGCCCCTGGGATGTGCTGTGCTGCCGACACATCCAGGGAGCTCATGGAGAGCGAAGCTGCGAGGTGCTGCCGTCGCGGGTGAGGAGGAGACCAAAAGCACACACCGGTTTCCGTGGGTGATTTTGGCCGCCTCCCTCGCCAGAATGGCCCCACTCTCCTCCCAGCCCTACCTTACCCATGGCTACGCACCCTCCACCCTGGCGGCTCGGTGTCGTATCTGTCCTCGGTGCGGGAGGATCAGACCCAGCTACTGTGCAGGACAGGCCGGGGAGAACGAAGGGACGCCAGTCCTCTCACCTGCATCTCCTTCCCTGCTTGGACAGGGGGCCATGTGCCAAGACGGAGGCGCAGAGCGGATCAGACCTCTGGGCTGTGTGGGAAGGACCTGGGGAAACACAGCTTCTGTGTCACCTGGGTTTGGTTTTATTGTTTGGTTGGTTGTTGGGTTTTGATTTTTTGTTGTTGTTGTTGTCTTTCCCCCTCCCCTTTCCCTTTATTTTTCCTCCTGCCATCCAAAATCTCTTTTTTTTCGTCTCAGCTGCTGGCCACCTTGTCTCCCATATGGATGGGGTTATCTTAGAAGAATCTCCCAGAGAATCGCTCCTTAAACCTCCTTTTGTCTTGGGGGTTGAAAAGAGCATTGTTGTGCATGAAAAGGACCTAGACAAAATCCGCACTGTTTCAATTCAGGACTGTTTAATCAGTCCCTAGTGACAATTTTATGGGTTTTAGGCGGTACAATAGCATCTTTTAAAACCTTGTGGCCTTCATGAAAACAAAGGGCTTGAATTTTATGGGCTTACAACTCCAATTAGAACAGTGCCAATGTGTATGGGAGATTATCAAATTTGTATCATAAAACCCCTTTATAATATATGATTACTGGAAGCTGGAGAGGGGTGGGGTGGGGGGGGGAAGAAAGGACCTAGACTTCAAGCAATGGACTTTGTCGAATGTAGTTCTAAAAGTACAGATGCTGCCTTCCATTTTAACCCTTTGTGACCCAACTATGCAGCAGGATCATCTTTGGAAATAGTGTGATAACGTCATTAGAAAAGGAAACAAAGACAACGGGACAAGACTGCTCCTCCTCAGCACAAATCTACCCTCTGTCAGCTTGCCGAGTGTTTGCAGCATCCCATCTGGAAGGGTCCTTCTCTGCTCCTCGCTCGTCTGAGCTGCTGTCCAGTCCAGGAGCCCACACACAGCCATAGGAAGGCTCTGTAAAATACGAGGGCTTCCTTAAATGACTGCTTTTATGAGCTACTGCACATCCTGGTAATGACAGAGGATATCCCTTCCCAAGTCCCAGGTTGCAGTGATTTACTCTGATTACCAGCTGCAATGCCACCTGATGAGGGTTTCTTCACACAAAATGTGTGATTTGTGAGCGTTGCTTTTTACCAAGACCAGAAAATGGGAAAGATGAGATTCCCAGGCACTGGCAAAGGCTAGTGAGGTGCTCTTGCAGGCTGAGAGAAGTCATCTCAACAGGGGTGCAGATGTGAAGATGATAGAGTCATGTTCAAGCATGGAGAAAAGCAGCCCCCTTACTTTAATGCATCCAAGTAGAAAGAAGAATGTATTAAATAATGAGACAATTCAATAGCCTACGGAGATTTACAGTAAAGAAAAAGTCTTGTGAAGAAGATAGAGTGGGACTTAAAATATTATTTTTTCCTGACCGAAACAAATTAATCTGTCTAAATTTTAAGTGTATTTAGCAAGGAAAATATTAATTTTACCAATGGTTAAGCTGTATCTAGGAGATAGTTCTTAAAAAGTGCCATTGATAACAGCTTTAGGGCAAGAGAAACTTAGCACCTTTCAGCTTATTTTCTGTTACTTTGGCTTGTTTTTTGATAAGGCATGAAATCATCTCAGTTGTTGGTTTGGATTTTTGTCTCCTCCTCAAAGTGGTGAATGCACAAGTTTCTGCCTTTTCTCTTTATTTTTCCACACCAGGTCTCACTGCTACTCTCACCCCACAAACAAGCCTGTGAATTTCACTGAAACTAATGAATAAGCATGCCATTGTCAAGATCTAAATGCCATTTTCAGCTAATGAAGATCATTGCTAACATCTTCAAACATATTCCTGGGTGCTTTATTCTTAGTCAGTAGATAAACTCTTGACTTTGCAAAGGCCCAGCCCTGTTTCAGTGGGAGTCCCTGGGCACATGTTTTTTAACCCAGAACTAAGACATTAAAACAAGTCACTAGATTGCCTCTAGTTTTGGACAATAGTTCTGAAAGTGCATATAAGCAAGCCCCTTTGTGATACTTCATGAACAAGTTGAGTGTGTCCCTGCCAATGCATATCCATCGTTAGTCTTTGTATATACGCACACCATGGATTTTAAAAATTCCAACAGATGAGAAACATTGCTTCTGAAGCAGAACTCTGCCATGCTCCAAATTCTCTTGTCACTGACTTAGGAAAGGCTCCTGGCAGCCTTGCAGTATGGATGTCTTGGTTAATGACCCAACTGGACTGTGTTGTTAACTAAGTGCAAGTCAAGTCTGTCAAAACTTTTGGAATTTCAGCCCCTTGAACCTCCTAGCATTTGATAGGATTAAGCCTTCCACCCTTGCTTAGAGCCCAGCTGATGCTCTAGGATCACAGTGAGCTCACTTTGCTTTCAGAAACAGGTGGTGCCCAACTCTGGGGAGAAGCACAGTTCTGGCTCTCCCTGTACTCAGTGACCTTCACAAGTTGCAGTTCATTGTTTAAGACAGTGTCTTACTGGACTTGAGCACCTGATAGCTGCTGTTTCTTGAGAAGATGGGAACAGCTAAGATACCAGGAATAGCAGTTTCTGAGCTTTAGTAATGGTACTCAGCCTTTTCTTCAAAAGCCTAAGCAATTTTCTTTTCCTCAGCTGGTGCTTCCTACCCTTGAGCACTGGACCAGTCCCATACGTATTGGCCACCAGGTAGTGAACTCTTTCTAGAATTCCTGCCATGAACAAAGAATTGCAAAACAAAGACTCCACTCCACTTACTAGACATTAAAATAAATTAGACAAAAATTCAAGTGCCACTAGTATCAGCAATGGCAGAAGGATCCCAGCCACCTCATGTAACTTCCTGGAGGCTTCTGACTCACTGTGCTGGTTTAGGCTGGGATAGAGTTAATTTTCCTACAGTAGCTAGTATGGGGCTGTGGTTTGAATTTGTGCTGAAAATGGTGTTGATAATATAGACTTCTTTTTGTTATTGCAGAGCAGTGCTTGTACTGCATCACAGTCTTTTCTGGTTTTCATACTGCCCCACCGGCAAGAAGGCTGAGGGTGCAAAAGAATGTGGGAGGAGACACAGCCGGGACAGGTGGCCCCCACTGATCAAAGGGGTATCCCATGTCATATGGCATCATGCTCAGCATATAAAGCTTGAGGAAGAAGGAGGAAGAGGGGTTGTTCAGAGCTCTGGAATTTGTCTTCCTCAGTAGCTGTTATATGTGATGGAGCCCTGATGAACACCTGCCTGCCCATGGGAAGTAGTGAATTAATTCCTTGTTTTGCTTAGTTTGTGTGAGTGACTTTTGCTTTCCCTCTCAAACTGCCTTTATCTCAACCCATGATATTCTCACTTTTTTCCTTTCAATTCTCTTCCCCATCCCATCAGTGGTGGAATGAGCAACTGGCTGTGTGGTGCTTAGTTGCTGGCTGGAGTTAAACCATGGCACTCTGTTTAAAGGGAACTTCCTGTGGGAAAGGAGGCAATGGATGGAAAGTTGCCCATGGCAGAAAAGTTGCTTTATGCTCCTCAAGCATAGAGCTCAAGTAACACTCAGGAGCAGAGTAGCTCAGATCAACAGTAACACTATTAAAATTATTTTTAAAAATCACACATATACTAGGTGTACCAAGCCTAAGAGATCTCTGTCTGCCACTAAGCACAGATTACTGAGCTATGAGATCAGGTCGCTTCTTATCACATTCAGGCTTACAATTACATTCTAAATGGTGAAGGAAATCAGCTCTCTAGACCAAGGATGCTGGCAGTTGTGCCAGTTTTCATCCTGTTTTCTCCAGTGCTTTCCTATTTAAAAGAGGTCATAAAGTGTTCTGGAAAAAGCAAAAATCTCTCCAGAACACAGCTGTAACTTTTTTAATATTCAGGACCAATATGGAGAAAAGTCCATTTCTGACACCCACTGGTTTCAGGCTGCCTTCCTGAATAAAAGGAGATCTAATCACTTACTTCTTCACAGACCGTTGCTCGGTCTAATTCTTAAACTTCAGAGTTAGATATCCTCTTCAGAATCTGACAGACTTTGGTTCTGGATGAGGAATACTTTAGAAAAGAAACAGAGACATGAGAAAAAGACATAGGGAAACCAGTAACAACAACGAAAAGAATACATCTCCTCACCACTATTGGTGCACAGGGTGTATTTTCATGGGATTGTCCATGCTGCTTTTGAACAGTCAGCCAAACTCCTCAGGGGCATCTCCCATGCAGGACAATCCTGCTCATTAGTTCATAGTGAGGGCAAAAATGATTTCTTGACATTCCCTACAGTCACAGTGTTTGACTTTGCAATATTTGTTGGCAGGAAGCATCCGACTTTTTACACTGGGAATGCAGTTTTCCTCTTATGCCCTTATTTTCCTATTTGAGTGGATGGGGGGATTTGGTATTAAGCTAATGGCTTTATGATATTCAACACTAATCATGATTTTACTAAATCATAAATATAGCCACTTGAAAATATACTAAAATATCGATCTGGAGAGAAAAAAAATCCTTCTGTTGTTTGTGTGCATTTGTGCAGAGCTCCTAATTGGACACATCTGCATTCTGCAAAATGCAGTATCATCCATGATGATTGCTTTGCCATCACACTTCAGAAAATGCCTCTTCTGCTGCTAGCTGGGCACCAGTTGGGAGGATCTGATCTCTTCCATTTCTCTGTTGCTTTCAGGGAGCTTCATGTTGCCAGACATCCTTCTGTGTTATTTGTACACACAGTTCAAAGGTGGATGTGACTGTTTTTACTCAGCTTTTCCCTTTACTTCTCCTACATTGGCCTCAGGATGCTATTGTTTGGATCTTTAATGTTGAAGTTCTGCCTTCATCACCACAAGTATTTCCTCTGTGCATAGTTTACCTGCCTTCTACTGGTGGCTGAGATTGTATTAATATTCTTCGCTCCCTCATATTTTCTTTTTAAACCAGTAATTTAGCACTCTATTTTCTTCACACATGTCTAATATAATGATCTTGAGGAAATAATTTTATCACTGCATAACCTTCAGACTCATTTATCCAACCAATTTTCACAGTACCAGTGGTTATGTGTGCGAATACTTCTACATTTTTGTATTCAAATTTGGCTACCGAAAAATAACTTTATCTATGCTTCAGAGAAACCTAGATTTTATTATTGTTTTTGGCTTTGAGTACTACAGTTTAAATATTCCTTTGGCAACAGAGAGTTGAGTTTTGAGTGCACTGAAATTTCAAGACACTACAGGAATACTGTACTGGTGTTTACATCTGAAAAATATGTTGAAGCACTCGAGAGCCATTGTGGAAGAACTGCGGGAAAAGTGTAGGCTTGGCCTACACATCATCCTGTGGAGTGAAGGTTGGGGTAGGTGTCCTGTCTATTCCAGCTTACCAAAGAGACTGGTGAAGCAACCTAAGTTAAAGCACTCACATAATCTTGGCATAAAAGGCGTTTCTGTTCAGCTGGCAAAGTTTAATGTGGTCAAATAGTTAGACAAAACCTACTTGAAATTTGTTGCAACTCTAACCAGTAGAATAATATAGACTTTTTACCAGTATTTGGTGACAAAATCCCTGACTGAAAAAATTTAATAGGATATTCGAGCAAAAAATATTCTCATTTAATCATAGATGTTGGCCTTGTGTTGAGAATGAATTCCAGGAATCCCCATGGCTCATAATGTATTAGAGATGACAGTGCTTGGTCAGAACAAGCCCTTCTGATCTATAAGTATGAACTTTTATACTTGCTACCAGGTGGACTTCAGGTACCAGAATAGCCTCTGTCATCAAACCATGCAAATCATCACCATCCTTGGGCTACTTTGCTTTCGGATAATCATGAAAGATCCCAATCAATCAGTATCAAAAAGAGGATTTTGCACCAGAGCTAGAAAGCTCTTCAATGCTACGGTTGTATATGCCAGTCACCAGGTAAATGGCTTGCCTTGAAGAGTTGCTGAATTTGGGGTAGATGCAGCTGTGAGGGTAGTGGTGAGGCTGAGCAACAGCACAGGCTCTTGGTTGCTGCATGGCGTGGCCCCACAGCCCACACTGCTGAGGGCAGATGCTGACTCTCCTGGGCTGCTTGAAAAACCTGCACCCCGCTGCACATAACATTCCATGTCTCTATTTCTAGCAGCACCCACCTGTCAGTTTGCAGATATCCTAAGGCAGTGATGATACCAATAGGCCAGATCCTCACCCTTTTCCCCAGCACATTTTGTCCTGTGCTATTGTAGCATGAAAATCACCCACGCTGCCTTAAGTCTCCTTTTGGTCACTGTCCTTTCTCCCTCTGGCACCGACTTCACAGAAAATGGGGGCTGCTAAGGATGTCTTCAGACTAGGTTTCCAAGGGCACCTTGTAACAGCTGGGAAGAGAGTTGAAAAATCAGGAGGCTGCGGAAATGTATGTGTGACTCTTGCTTTTCTTTCCTCTTCCCTTGCACTCTCTCTCCACCATCAGGCTATGCCTACTATGGAATCAGGCCAGTAGTTGCTCTTATCAGCCTCACTTTGCATTTTTCACTATTGTCACTGTATCAGCCAATCATGTAAAAAAATGACATATTGACTTGGCAGGTGCTTCTGTTTTGAACATGATTAAATAACTTTTTATTGTCATCTTCAAAGCATTTTTACAGTCATTTACTGAGTGAAAGGGGCTCTGATTTTGTGAGTATCTGCCAGAATATGTTTGATCCTGTCATCATTTCTTCAGAAAATCACGCGCCTGTAGCTAGAGCGCAAGACATTGTAAGTGCATGAATTGTCCATTGCACTCTGCACTTACAACACTGCCTTCATTGTCAATGATAACAACAGCAGGGGAGAGATCTTGGGAGTTAAACTACCTGCTGTTTTCTCCTTGATATTTGAGCTCTTGGATGCTGCATGAATCTCAGAGATGCAAGGACTCACTTCTTTGTTGATGCCCTGTTTTATGGGTTGTTTAAACGTGGTATGCTGCTGTAATTAGAGCTGGCTAGAAAGGAGGATTTCCATTTCACAGGAGATGCTGGGTGTTTTGTTGTGCATCAGCATATCAGAATTACAGCACTGATGGAGACC
Organism: Aleadryas rufinucha; assembly: GCA_013397815.1. Taxonomy (NCBI): domain Eukaryota; kingdom Metazoa; phylum Chordata; class Aves; order Passeriformes; genus Aleadryas; species Aleadryas rufinucha. The sequence goes on from VZTH01011156.1 coordinate 632,972, forward strand.
TGGGCCATGCTTTGCTGCTGCTCTTGGAGCTGCTCTGCAGGCTTCCCTTGGATGCGCAATTTTAAGTTCCTACCAACTCCCACATAATGAACAGAATTCACATGTACCCCTCAAATTTCCCAATTCCATTGATTCAGCATTTTGCTGCAAAAAAACAGTTAGAGCACTCCCTGTCAGCATGATCTATCTATGCAACAGCCTTCATTGACCTTCATCTGGGCTTACAGTTTCTGTGCACATCAAAATAGAAGTACTTCTTGCTAGATGAGTTAGGCTAGTAATATTGTGTGCATGAAGCAAAGAGAGTTACAAGTAGCACATCTTTGTTTAAATTTAGCAGTAACCAGCTGGCCATATTCTGTAGGAAGCAGGAAGGGAGGAATCACAGGGAGGAAGGGATCTGATGAAAAATCAAGCAGAGGCTATAAAAACATTTCTCTAAAATGGCAGCATAATGAAAAAGGGATGCCAAGCAAAGAGCTTACTGATCATCTGTGTATCACTCATAGCATACTCCAGCTAGCTCAGCCCTTGGTTCGGAGGGGACATGCAGGTGTTGAGAAGGATCGCTTCCCACGCATGGTACTTTTTGCAGGATTCTTTTCCACAGACAAAACTTATTTGTACTTCATTAACACCCTTTGAGACAGGCTGTTAAAGTGCAAGGTGAAAAAGGCACAAAGTTGAAGAAAATTAGTGTCAGCATTCCTGAGAACAACCAAAATGAGGCTGAAAGGAAAGGTTTGACTCTCCAAAAAAACCTGTGGACTAAGTGGTTTCATCTTTTCTTCATTTTCATGCCCCTTAGTCCCCCAGGACTACTGCTCCTTAACTATTGCTCTGCCATATGTATTTCTTTCAATGCTGGCTGTGCCAGAACCTCCCTTTGACAGCCATTACTTTTCCTCTCATAAAATTATTAACAGAGGAATGAAGCTCATGTAAAATCAGTTCTCATGGAACAATTTGAAAGACAAAAGAGGCAGTTAATAATAACAATGACCTTTGATATTGCAACAAAACAGCTCCTCATATCAGGAAGGCAAAACCTTTTTCTTTCAGGACTTCTTTCTTTTGGTTGAGAACGTAAAAGGAAGGAGACTGTAAGAGATATCTAACACTCACATGAATACCTCTAGCTGTATTGGGTCTGGCTGAGCTGGAGTTAATGTTCCCCACAGCAGCCCTCACGGTGCTGTGTGATGCGTTGGTAGCTAGACAGCTGTGGACAACGCACCAGTGTTTTGGCTACTACTGAGAAGGGCTGGCACAGCATCAGTGATGTCACTCAACATTCCCCCCCAACCAAAGGACTGGGAGTGGCGAGATCCTGGGAGGGGGCACAACCAGGCCAGCTGACCCGAACTGACCAGAGGGATATTCCACACCATATGGCATCAGCTCAGATATAGAAGTAAAGGAAAGGAGGAGGAATGGGGGGAGCATTTGTTAAGTACAGTGTTTGCCTTCTGGAGCAGCCACTACAGGTGCTGAAGCCCTGTTTCTCAGGAAGTGGCTGAACATCACTTATTGATGGGAAATAGAGAATAAAATTTTTAGTGTATGAGCATGCAAACTTTTGCTTTAGCAAAGTGCCTTATCTCAGCCTATGAGTTGTTTTCTGTCTTATTTTCTCTCCTCTGTCCAGCTGGGATGGGGAGTGGTAGAGCAGCTTGGTGGGCACCTGGCGTCCAGCCAAGGTCAACGCACCACACTAACAAAGGAATATTTCTGGCTATACTACTGCATTTATGTTTATGAGCCTATGCCACATGTTCAAGACCATGCTACACAAGCATTAAAAATCAATGAGTCAGACCTCAAAAATCATTAGGCCAATGTAAAGAATCACAAGATTTAAAGAAAAAGGGATAACATTTTTGCCTCCCAGTTTCTGTTTGAAGAGCAATTTTGTCACAATTTAAATGTTGTTTGATCTATTTTGCCTTTTCAGAAGAGATCTTTAAGCTCAGTGAGAACTAAAATGGCATGTGTTTGCATGTGTTGTCACTTCATCATTTGACCTCAAGGACTGGGACACTGAGAATATTACAGTGGCAGACCTGTGAAAATCATGAGTTGATTAATTCTACGTTTTCAAAGGCCTGCTATAAAATAATTTGCCCTTCATGTGGTTAGCTGTTGTGGAAAGGTCCCTTCCACCTTAGCCCTACTTTCAAAAGCACCGTGAATCAGCTATTCAGATGGTGCTCATCACCGTAGCAGCAGGAACGTCTCCATCCATCCATCCATCCGTCCATCCATCCATCCATCCATCCATCCATCCATCCATTATCACCCAGCTGAGGGTTTGACATGATTAATTTAATCATCTGACATTGATGTATACATATCATACATTTTCTCACTGTCAAATTTACACAGCTCTGGTCCATAGCCTTTGACTAATGTGCTATTTTTATTTCTCAGAACAGTCCTTTGACAGTGTCTGCACACCAAATTAGCAACAGAGCTTTTGAAACAGTGATTCCCCATCCATGTATTTCCCTTCAAACTCAACTTAAGGATATTGACCCTCTGGACTGACTGGACCAGCACCCATGAAGTTGCAGGCAGCCATGCCACAAATGTAGAAAGATTCACAGGACTTTCACTGTGCACCTTTCACAGGCCAAAAGCCACATGGCGTTCTCCAAGCCCCGTAACACCTCATCGCCTAGGACACTTGTACATTATAACAAGCATCAGACTTCTTACATTAACAGCTAATGCCCTACTGTAAAGAAAAGAAGGAAATAAAGGTGAGAGAAAAAGTCGATGAAAGAGAGAAAGAAGAGAACATGCGCACAGAAAGGGAGAAAGCAAGAGTGTATTTTCATGAGGTAGCCATGTACAGCTCTTGGGAGATCTGGGGTCTCGGATGTGACCACTGCAGGGACAGACAATGTGCAGCTGAAATGGCTGAAGTAGCATAAGAAATGCGGCCACTGAGTGTGTGATTTTTGTGTGCTCTGTAACTGTGAGGCAGTGCCATGGTACTAGCATTCTTCAAATACATCCTCTTGACCTGCTCCTCTGCTGCACTGCAGAGAAGGGCAGTCTGAACAGCACATCCACAGCTGACTAATCAGGGCTGGTTGGGAAGCTGGTCTTTACCTCATGAAAGCTGCAGGTGATGGAGAGATTCTCCCTCGCCTGTCAGGGTATGGTGCCTCCCATGTTTGCTAGACCACAGGACTATCCAAAATAGGTTTCCTCTTGCTTTTCTGGTCATCCTTCTGGGTGCCTTTGCTATTTGATCTGACTTTGTGAAGCCAAAGCAGCACATATAGGGTAGGTCATGTGGAGGAAGAGTCTGACTTAATATATTTGCTGAAACTTCTTTCTTAACTGCTAAATATTGTACAGAATAAAAGCAAAGGGTTTTTTCCACCTTGCTAATCAGGAAAGAGGTAGATCTTAGCAAAGAGACAATTATGAAAATCAGGAAGCAATTTAATTGTCTGAAAACAGCTTAATTACAAAGAATATAATTTTCTTAAATGATAGTAATCATTTTCCCAGGGATTAAAGAACAGCAGATCTTAACTTCAATGAAAATAACTTTTGCTATCAGAAACAAATGCAATTGAAGAAATAATGAAAAGAAGTAAGTCCTTCTTACCTCAGGATCTCTTAAGCCTTATATGTATTGGAATATTTTCCTTTTTTTTTTTTTTTTGTTTACTGTGTAGATATGGAACCAGTATTTAGCTATATCAGAATAGCTTCTAAGCCTGTCAGCACGAGAACGGCTCCACATTGCGGTGGGAGCTGTCTACATGTATGGCAATAAATGGTCAGAACCTCCTGCACGGGCCAAAACACAGGAAAAAATAGTACAGTAAGCAAGTAAATGCATTGAGGATGAAGTGTTGCTGGACACTACTCACTTCAGAAATCTATCACTCAGCGCTGTTAGGGATGTACTTGGAAGCCTAAGTATACAGCCTAAAACCTCCTGCATCTATCTGTAGTTTTAGAGTGATAGTTAAGGCCTGTCTTGTTCAGGGAAACATTTAATCACTTGTTCGACTTTAATGAAAACCTCATTATCTGCCTCATGATTATCCAGAGGTTATTTCCTAGGAGAAACAAATAAAAACTGTTACACATCCGAATATATTTAGGTGTCTTTTTATTTGCAAAGTTCACCCTTCATACGCCAGGACATTCCAGAATTTAGGTAGCCGCTTGGGCTTATTTACTATGATGTCATCTTTAAGCAATTAATCATACTGAATTTCTCCTATGAAATCTCTGCCTTAGTAAACAACATGGCTGGAATTCCTTAAGAAGGCAACTGCACAGTATTTTGTATTTTTCCAGCTCTTCACATTATTTTTCCCAAGCTAAAACATACACACATGACAGAAGATCTTTTCTATCTCATGTCAATATCATGGCAAGACACTGGAACTGGTTGCCCAGAGAAGCTGTGGATGCCTTGACCCTGGAAATGTTCAAGGTAAGGTTGGATGGGGCCCTGAGTAAGCCGGTCTAGTGGAAGATGTTCCTGCCCACGGTAGGGGGGTTGGAACTAGATGATCTTTAAGGTCCTTTCCAACCCAAACCATTCTATGATTCAATGATTCAATGGCAAGATGGCTGAGATAATCCATCAGTTTGTTGAAGGGCCATGCATTTCCTTTCCCATCCCTGGCACCCAAAGTATAGGGGAGAATGTGAGTAAAAAGGGCAACCATAAAATCCAGCCCATGTTCCCTTGAGAAATGGGCCTTTAAAAATGCATTGTCATACTGCCACAGCAAAGCAGTACATCAAGGACTGAAAAATACTGGTCCTACAGAAGGAATAGGGAAAAGATAGCTGAGAAGCAGAGTCTGAAAGAGCTCTATTAAATCAGTTCAATGGAAACTGACATACAAGTATAGGGTAAAAAAGGCTAGTGTAATCCTTGGATTTCAAAGAACAAGTTGAAAAGCCAGAGGGAGGAAGTGATTTCACTCCACCTCTGTTTCTGATGAGAGCAGTGCTAGATCACTGTCTACTAGCTGTATCCATATCTTCAAAACACATTGCAGGAGGACATGCAAACAAGAGCCACAAAGTAATCCAAGAATCAAAACAAAAAAAAAAAGCTAAAATACTTGAAAAATTATCTCCACTGGGCTTAACAAAAACAAGACTGAAACATCATTTCATTGTAGCACAAAGATGTCTTCCCAGAGACACATATGCTAATAATTATATGAAGAGATGTATGGGATTTTATTTCTGAACCCTCTGCAGTAATAGGGCTGATCCACAGGATCAGCTGTACTCTAGTCCTCCTAGAGGGAACCCCTCTTCAGCCTAGACAGAAAGGCAGAACAAAAATGGAGGCTGACAGCCAGACAAACCCAGTCTCGAAGCAGCGCATGCCATTGGAAACATGCAAGTAATTAGCCAAGGTAAGGACTCCTTTAATGAACACTGGAGGCCCCTGTGCAATGCTCGTTTAAATCACACTCAAGGCTCAAGGCAGAGTGACATGGAATGGCTGGTGACATATGGGAGGCTGGGCAACACAATTAATTGCTTTCTGATTTTATTCTTGTCAGTGTAAACCAATGCACAAGCAGTACTGCTGATAGGTCTAGGCTGAACACTGGCTCTGAGTCTAGTTTTGCAGACTAGATCCTCAGAGCAGGCAAGCGGGATGGCTGTGAGGAGAATTGCAGAAAAGAGGATCTAACACCACTTTCCAAGGTAAATTCTAACTCAAGCATTGCATCTTAAATCTTAACCTTCCCACTCAACCATTGTGATTGGAGAAGCTGTCGTTTTGGCTTGTATTTCTTGTTGTAAATCAGGTTCTTTTTTCAGGCTGAGTAGCACCTTTCACCAGCAGTGCTCAGGCTGAGACTAAAAATCCTACTTGTAGACTAAGTCACTACTTAAGGCAAGAATGGTCATGGCAGAATCCGGCTACAGTGCTGCTCTTGTGTTGAGGAGCACTTTAGTCACCATCAGTCCTTGTTTGTTTTCATCAGAGAATCACTTACAGAGTCAAGAAATTCTTCATGCAGGCATGCAAGATCTAAGAAATATATTATGTAAAATGTGTATTAAGTTACATCTAAAGGAGGTTTTTAAGCCACACAGGTTCTTAACAGGTTTTGTGAATGCTGAAGTTTAGCTTTTAGCCTTCATGCCTTCGTCCTGCTGGGGGGAGGCAGACTGTGCTTGGCAGCACAGAATATGAAAAGCTCCTCCAACATCTGCTCAGCCTCACTGAATTCTTTTTAAGATGCCAGTGCAAAAGTATTGCTTTGTTGTTTCAAACTGCAGTTGTGGGATTCCCATAATTTTCTTTCTTTTTATTCCCCCCCCCCCCCCAGGGTATTTCTACTTGTTTAACCCTCTTTCTGAACTAGAACAGGGTTTTTGTTGTTATTTTGGATTTCCTTACAGAGTATGGATCCCCATGCACAATCACTCCTTGCAAAGAGGCTTCCTATGTGGAAACCGAAGGACAGGTGCATGAGGGAAGACATGTGTAGTCCAAGTCTGGTTGCCCATGTCTTGAACACTAGCTGAGAATGAATATAATTTCAAAAAGCAAACCTCTCCCCAAGGAGCCAGGGCAGCTGCATTCTTGCCTCACACAGGCTGAAAACCACAGTGGGAACAGATCTGCTTGTGGGATCCATAGGAACGAAAAGGCACAATTAGTTGACAGAAAAAAAAGACAACCTTAGATCATCTTAGATCATCTACAGATGTTAAACTTCAACAAATAACTGCAGGAGCAAACCCTGGCCCTTTCCACTGTGCAGGGCCTGGCACGGCCAAGGGTGGAGGATACACATATTTCCTGTGAGAGCAGTTGGGTCAGCACCTCCAGAGCTGCAAGGTCCCACAACCTGGGGAAAAGAAAGCCATTTTAGCAGAGGTTGAACTGTGCAGTTAGACAATGCAATTCTGACCAAATTATGGCATTTTTCAGTCTATAATCCCAGTGAGAACAACAAATTGCTGGTAATTTGCAGAGAGGTGAGAAGGAACATATTCCACGAGTATGGAAACTGTACACTGAGAAAAGCATGAGCATGAAAGCAATGGCTATAGCTACAGAGAAATAATAATAGAAAGAGAAACTAATAATAGAAAGGGAAATTTGGTAGATGACAAGTTAACCATGAATGAGCAGTGTGCTCTTGCAGCCAGGATGGAAAATGGTGTCCTGGGGTGCATGAAGAAGAGTGTGGCCAGCAGGTTGTTGGAGGTGATCCTCCCTCTCTACTCAGCCCTTGTTGGGAGGAAAGGGTTAAAACCAGAAGATTTGGCAAAGAGGAGGGAATAGTTTTGTGCAAAGTGACCCTGCAGATGGAAATGCTAAAAATGTTTGTGTGGGAAAACTCCATTTATTATGCCTAGTGTAATAATACTGTTAGTATTAATAATGCTACTGTAGAGGAACTCTCACAGACAGGTTTGAGCCTCCTGCTGGGAGAGAGCGAGATCATCAAAGCACAACCTTGTGATAAACTGCACATGGTAAAGCCCTTTGATATATTCCCCCTGCCGCTGCCCACTAGGCTGACCTAAGCCTAGCAGAGCCTTGTGTCCCTGTGTGTCTCTTTTCTCTAGGCTGACCTAAGCCTAGCAGAGCCTTGTGTCCCTGTGTGTCTCTTTTCTCTAGGATGACCTAAGCCCAACAGAGGCTGCGTCCCTGCATGTCTTTGCCACCCAGCGTTGTTAGGGAGGTAATGAAATAAATCTACTCTTTGCATTTCAGCTCTGGTTTGGAGGTGGCCCTGGTTACCTGCATGTTTAGATTCACATAACCCTAGTAAGGCCACCTCCGGGGTATTAGAGTCAACACTTCAGTGTCTTCACAGTTCAAGAGAGACAAGCAGCTACTGGAAAGGGTCCAGCAGAGGCTTCAGAGCTGGTGAAGGGTCTGTAGCTTCTCTCTTACAAGAAAAGACTGCAGGAGCTGGGCCTGTTTAGTCTGGAGAGGAGAAGACTGAGGGGGGATCTCATCAATGCATATAAATATCTCAAAGGCAGGTGCCGAGAAAATGGTTCCAGATTCCTTGCTTGTGCCCAGCAACAGGATGAGGAGTAATGGCCATAAACTAAACCACAAGAAGTTCCTCCTCAACATAAGGAAGAACTTCCTTACATTGAGGGTGGTAGAGCACTGGAAGGCTGTGGAGTCTCCCTCTCTGGAGACATTCAAAACCCACCTGGACATGTTCCTGTGTAACCTGCTATAGGTGACCCTGCTTTTGTAGGGAGGTTGGACTAAATGACCTCCAGAGGTCACTTCTAACCCTAACTATTCTGTGATTCCGTGAAATCCCTTCCTGTGGGTGTGAGTAATGTGCAAGGACACTTCTGTTTGCTTTGCTGGAGTCAGGTCAGCACAGAAAGAGCTTATCCTACCCCTGCTGGAACAAGTAAATGGAGCATCTACACAAACCCAGAACAAACCAGAGAATTAACAGAGCACTGAAATTAATTTCTAGCCTAGCATAGGATACAGGATATTGCTCAAATCACTCAGACCCAACATTTCTCTAGTTTGTGACACTAAGACAAGGTTCTGGCACATCAGGAGGTAAACAAGTCATCAAGCCACTGGACCACCTCAGGACAAGTATCATCAAATGTTCCTGTCAGTGGTTACTAGTATTTGTAAGAGGACCAAGGAAGCATAAGCTAATAAAGATATCCCTACTCCTAAATGGAAAATTGAATATGAGGCTACACACAGTTCTGAGATTTTGATATGATGAGGTGAGAATCAGCAGAGCCTCAGAAAATCTAGTTATTGTGGAACTACTGAGCGTAGCACAACACAGCTGGGCCACTAGAAGTTGAAGCAGAAACCATCAGCATGTCATGGACTACAGTACAGGTCGTACAAGTCTGAATAAATGATAGGGCTGTCCTGATCAAACAAAGAAATGCTTCATAGATGAATCTCCACTCCTATGGCCATGCAAGGAAGCATGAAAGACAGATTTTGCCTAGGAAGTCTCAGCAGTTTCTCCTTTCAGGTATAAGAACAAATTTTATGAAGTGGATACAGACTTACTGGAAGTCTGTGGAGGCAGGAGCACAGCTGAGTCAAACTAGAGGATGGGTAGATGAATCTCTCATGAACCATTAGCACGGAATAGTATTAAGTATGCCAAGACTGAAATGAGAAGCCTAATCATTTGAAGCTGACACAAAACCCCAGTGTGATGCTGAGAAGAGGCCAGGGCAAACAGATTTTTTTTTTGTAATTTTAGGAGGCCACAGCAGATGGCCACAGCACGAGCCACTCACTTCACAGTAAAATTAAAATTAATCAGGATAAAATGAGAATTGCCCACAGTATCTGCCTTTAAATACTGGCAAGCAGGATGAGGGCAGCAACAGCCAAACCTCCTACAGCCAACTGAAAACCTAGACAAAGGACTCATTCTCAAAGCATCGCAGATCAGTGATTTGTGAGCTTCTGGACCAAGATCCTCTTTCAAAAAGCCCCCAAAACTCTGCTCCTACATGACCTGGCTTCTTCAAAGCAAAAATCCAAGCAGCAAAGTAGATATGGCTCCAGCTACCAAAGCAAGAAATGCAATGATGACCTGGTGAGGCAGCTCCAGTTCTGAGTCTTATTACTTAACTCAATCTAGCCAGCCAAGATTATGCAGATTTAGAATTAAAATTTAGAATTAAAATTGAATGAAGAGAAGTCAGTGGCAGGAATCAGCAGGGAGGAACATCAGCAAGGAACAATGAAGGGGGCAAGATTTTGCATTATGGAGATAATTAGGCACCTATATGCCTGGCCTTTCATCCTTTTGTAGAAGGCTACTCTCCTTGCTTAGCAAATGTTGCCATCACCGAAAAAGCATGTAGGTTTCTTAGCCCACCTAACCTCCAACCTTGTTAATAATTTCCTTCTTTTTACTTTTATTTTCCATCTAAAAGCAGTCACAACTGTTAATATGGTGAGTTTGTTACTGTGTGTTCTATTTTAAATAGGTGCATCTTTTTTATTTCTAAAAACGTTGAATGAGAGTTTATGTCTGATGTACAAATATATATGTTCAGGACATTTAAGTATGTAAGTTTTCTCATAATTTGCATGTAGTACCACCTGAAACCAAGGGGAAAGTTTCCCTGACTTAGCTGCAGTTCCTAATGTAAAAAGTTGATCATCCTGCTCATGGAATGTCAACACCACAACCAGAAAGCAGAGATTCAATGTTAATTTTTAAAGATACTTGCAAGAAAAGGAATGCAAATTACACCTTGGTTATTACGTTTTACTGCAGTACAAAGGAAGAGACCTTTTTTTCGTGTGAATTAAAGAAATGTTTGTATTATGCAAAACTCACTCGCTATCTGCCTAATCCCCTAGAGGGCAGTATGACCTAAAAATAAATTAAACTGAACTAGGCAATTAGGATTTTCCAAAGGCTAGTTACATTAAATAGGATTACATTTCCTCCTTTCTCTGGCAAATTTCCACAAAGGTACAAGAAATAGGGAGACACTTAGAGTTTCCAAATTATATGAGAAAACCAATATGATAATATTGGCAATATAATCCTATATTAATTTCTTTAGCTGATAAAATACATATATTTAATTTTGCAAACTGTCAAAGCCAAGTGTGCTGTACTTAAGCATCCTCTCAGGTGGTTTCCTAAGAAGGGTTTTATGGCTGCAGTTTTGGATGATCTCTTTTCCCTGTGCTAGACTTAAGATTTTGCCTGTCTGTACCATTGATCCAAAGGCTTGATCCAGAGGTATCCAAGCACATGGGAGGTGGGGAGCAGAGGCTAATTAATCAGGCACTTTCAGGACTTCGTACTCTAAGGTAGTCCAAATGTTCATCAAATTACTACAATCACCCAGTCCTCCAGGCTCCTTTTGTTGTCTGAATGAGGGAGGGACGTCTGTCTTTATCAAAATGAGGAAGTCTATATCCTGTAGGCATTGCTTTATACTACACAGTATATGAGAATCCCAAAACACCTTTGTTTTCCAAGCATGAGCATCATGTTTGACATTCATGGAAATAAAGAAGAGCAAGTTTAATCACATAGTGACTGTTTCTCTAATATAAATACAGCTCCCATTAGTTTCAGGTCCCCATTCACTTCCCATAGAGAGCTCCACTTTCTGGCTTACCAAGGTTTGATTTCCTTAATTGTCTGAGCAGGAAGAATACACACACACACATACCAACAGAGCACGTTTGGTACACACAATTTCAGTACACACAGCTCAGCTAAAATTTCATTTAACAATCATACAATCATAGAATATGCTGAGTTGGAAGGGACCTATCAGGATCATTGAGTCTAATTCCTCTCCCTGCACAAGACACTCCAAGAATCATAGCATGTGCCAAAGAGTGTTGTCCAAATGCTTCTTGAACTCTGACAGGCTTGGTGCTGAGACCACTTTCCTCGGGAGACTGTCTCAGTGCTCAACCACCCTTTAGGTGAAAAACCTTTTCCTGATACTCAACCTAAACCTCCCCTGACTCAGCTTCATGCCCTCATGAGAATGTTGAAGACTGCAAGGAGGTCTCCCTTCAATCTCCTCTTCTCCAGGCTGAACAAACCAAGTGACCTCAGCCACTCCTCATATGGCTTCTCCTCCAGACCCTTCAACATCCTTGTGGCCCTCCTTTGGATGCTCTCTAACAGCTCAATATCTTTCTTATATTGTGGCACCCAAAACTGCACACAGGACTCGAGGTGAGGCTGCCCCAGAGCAGAGCAGAGCAGGACAATCCCCTCCCTTGCCCGGCTGGCGATGCTGTGCCTGATGCCCCCCAGGGCACGATTGGCCCTCCTGGCTGCCAGGGCACTGCTGGCTCAGATCCACTTGCCAGTCAACCAGGACTCCAAGGTCCCTTTCTGCAGAGGCTGTTCTCCAGCCTCTCATTCCCCAGTCTATAGCAACAATCAGGTTGCAGCACTCACACTTGTTAAACTTCATTTGTTTGGTGATTGCCCGGCTGTCTAATTTGTTGAGGTCCCTCTGCAGGGTCTCTTCGCCTGTGAGGAAGTCAACAGTTCCTTCCAATTTAGTGTTGTTGGCAAACATAGTATTCCTTCGAGTCCTGAGTCCAAGTCATTTATGAAGATGTTGAAGAGCACAGGGCTGAGGATGGAGCCCTGTGGAACCCCACTAGTGACAGTCTGATGTCATCCCATTCACTATAATCCTTTGCGCCCAACCCGTGAGCCAGTTGCTCACCCATCCCATGATGTGTTTATCCAGCTGTGAGCTGGACATTTTGTCCAGAAGGATCCTGTGAAAGACAGTATCAAAAGTTTTATTGAAATCCAAAAATATTACATCTATTGACTTTCCTAGATCAGCTAGGTGGGTTACCCTTTCACAAAAGGAAATCAAGTTCTATAAGCAGGACAATGGAGGGGAAAAAATCCAAATGGGCATAAGCATTGTAAGCAGCCCCTAAAAAACACCATCATCCTGCCAGAATTTACAACTTCTTCACTTGGTTCACACTTCACTTCAACTTCTTCTTGGTTCACATGGACTCCATGATATCTTTTTGTCAGTGTCTTGGATGACAATGGGTTTTCAAGGTCAGAAGGCTATCTTCGGGTGATTATACCTCTGTTTAGCTGTTTCAAGAAATTACAGAAAGTGTAGCCAGTGGACTAGTAACAGTCATGACTTTTTTAAGCAGCAGACCCCATTCAGTTAACAGCTCCACAGGAGCTTTTCCAGCCAGCTGAAAAACAAGCTGGAGAAGGAAGGATAATGGTCCAGGATTTGATTTGAAGTTAAATTGATGGAAAAGAAGGCAAAGAAGACTTCTTACAAAAAGATTCTATCTAGGTGTGCACATTTTTATAATGGTGTCATTGCAGAAAGTACTTTTTATTTACACTGGTTCCAGACATGCTTAAAGACAAATATAGAGATTCTTTGCATGAGGAGGAACAAAATAAATATGTGTGGGCAAATGAATAAAACCCCCCAGGGTTTGGTTGTAATTACCAAGGACAAGATTGATTAACTCAGTAAATTTGGAAGTACTTCACTCGCTCCTCAAATTCCAGAAAAATATGGTTTCAGTCCTTTTATACTGCATACAGAAACACTCTGATATAATAGCTACAAGGTTTCTGGAATACCCTTTGCGTGCGAAAAAGCGTTTCTGAAGAAGTAGCTGACATAAAAAATTACTTACATTGCTAAGTGTGACTGTTGGGTTTGATGACACGTTTTAGGTTAACTAGTTTACATTTCTTTTGAAGTGAATTTCCTAGCGACAATGTTTGCACTATTCACCTGCCTCATCAAGGCCTGTTTAGAATACAGTGCTTAATACAGTTTTTAACCCATTATAAAGCCATGCACAGATAATTTAAAATGATCATAACAACTAACAAACACGTAATCAAGGAGCTCTTAAAATGTATTAAAATTCAGGTCTCTCGCTATTAGCAAAACCGCTTCATTAACATATTAAGACAATGTTCATTTGATAATTAGCTTCTGTTTCCTTTGCGTCCTGGCAGTTAAATCCTTCCTATGAAGCCAGAGGGGAAAAGTTTATGCTTCTACAAGGTGTCTTCAATGAAGTTTAGGTTGCATCCTTACAATTTTTAATCAACTTCCATGTTTCCTTCTTGTACTCTGTTTCGGAAATGCTGCAGATTAAAGCCCACCTCATGGTGAATGTGGTACTTCAGGTTCAGAACAAGGGAAATGATGGGCTCATTTTCTCCTTTGGACTCATGCTATTGTAATAACACAGGGATCAAGGGAATTTGGGTAAGGGCATTCCTTGCATGCTCCCTCTGTGGCATGCTTGTGCCCCATGTAGAGCTCAGAGCCTGGCAGAGGAGAAAAACCAATAGGCCAAAGTCCACAGACTGAGAGTAGTGTCACTGCTCTCCATCCTTCTCCTAATCACCAGTTGCTCATTCCAAACAATATTTTTCAAGAGAAAAAAAAAAAGGATCATTATTCAATCTAAAGAATGAGGCATTTGATTCCAGATTTTTTCTGACTTCAAATGTCAGCCACATTTGCTGAGACACCTCTGAGCTGCGCATGCAATATTGCGTACGTTGCTACTGCAGCAACAGCCAAAAGAAGTAGCTTATTTATAGTGAAGGAAGAGAGCATGATTTATTTACATGAGAGTGCTCCAGCTCATGCCCTGGATGCATCCCTCACCCACCATCACGTCACCAGCTGTTTCCAGGGGAAGATTCTTTTCTCATCCTCGCTCACAGATTTGCAATATACAGGTAGCCTGGCATTACTGAATATGCAAACTAGATCAAGCAGTTATAACACTCCTATATATTTAATTTGAATATGTTCTTAAGCCTACATATTAATTAAATACATGTTTTGCTTTTTAAAATAACAGTTACTGGATGCTTCAGGTATAAGCAGTAGGTTGGCAGAACTGTTAAGGAGGATCTTGCAAGGTGGCATGGCTGGGTTCTAAATAGAAATGGAGTAAGTGTAGATGAACATTCAGTGATGCACATTAAACAATCCTATCATAACTTCACATGTAATATTATGGGTTCAGAGATGACTACTCAGGAATGAAAGTTTAAAACAGATGGTTATAAAAGGAAAATGCCATCTCAATGCTTGGTAATGGAAACAATGTCAAAAATGCCAAGGAAAGGAAAAGAGAACAAACAGGAAAGTGTATCAAATCATCTGTATCCTGAACACTATGTACAGTTCTGGCCGTCCTTCTCAAAAAGGACATAGAGAATGTCAGCATAGGTATAATTTTTTATTCCCTATGAGGGGAGTTATCTCAGCTTGAGAAGAAATAACAGAGGGACAATATACTGGAGGTGTATAAAGTCCTGAATGCCAAGGAAAGGACAATTAGAAACTGATGATTATCCCTTTCCTGGTACAAGAGCAAACATGGAACATCCCATGACACTGGCAGGTATGAGATTATAAACAAAAAAAAAAAAAGGAGGTGGTTCTCCACACTATGTCATTAAACAAAAGAACTTTTGATAAAAAGTTTGTACTAAAACTGTGTATGAATTCAGTAAAAGACTTGAAAAGTTCAAGTATCAGAAACTCATAAAATATTAAATATTCTATCTGGCTCAGGAGATTTCTGAGCCACAAGTTGCTGGAGATTGGAAGGTTACTTTGGAGACGCATCGATACATGGATTTTTTCTACCCCCCGATCTCCTTCATGTATCTACTGTTGATCATTATAGGATGTTGGCTAGATGGACCTTTGATCTGACTTAGCACTGAAGTTTCTATATTTTCAAAATCTTATATAAGATGAGATTCTGCTCCAGGAAAGCCCTCACAGTAAGAATTTTGTCAGACATGCCCTCAGACAAATGGGTGTATCTGTCCAGCTCAACAGAAATTAAATGGGGCCACGAGAGAGAGGAAACTGCACCAACTGCCATTCAATCCTTTTCACTTTTCTTGTTCAGACCACTTTTTGTTACTGTTTCGGATACCTGCTGTAATGATGAAGAGATAGAGTAGTGTCACTGATGTGTTCTCACTATTGGTGATTTTTTGATTATATTTTTGTTTCAATTTTTTGTTGTTAAATTACATGCACTGAATTTCAGAAAAACCACAAAATTGCTTTCACTTCCACTAGTACAGACACAGACTGAAATGAACAGGAAAGGGGTTGTATCTTTTCATACATATGGGAGCAGAAGCTAGATGTCAAGCAGAGGTGTTAGATAACCGGTCTTTGTATCTTTTGTATTTTTTATCTTAGAAAGTACTCATCTCTGCCTTGATATCAAGGGCAGCTGGAGAAGAATATCCTTTTTACCTATCTATTTGTTTCTGAGATGTATGGGAACAGCACTCATAGAAGACAACAACCAAGAAAAAAGAGCAAAAAATACATTAAAAAAGGGAAAACAAAATCTTTAAACTTATGACATGTTCCCTTCCTTTCTCCTGTCACATCACTAGAAGTCCTAAGTGGAGATTTTCTTTCCTCTTCCACAAGGTTTTCCCAGTGTCTTGCTCTGGGACTGCCACAATCCTTGGGACATGGAAACAACCTTCCCTGGTCTGCCGTGAGCTCTCCTTGTAAAGCCCAGCAGGAACCAGCCTGGTCACCCACTCTGGCCCAGGCCAGGCTGTCAAAGAAGGACTTAAATCATCACAGAAAACACTCTTACCACAGCTCCCATGAGAGCCCACTCTCTTCTTTCTCCACATCTTGAGCATCAATTGCACAATTGTTTCTGTTCCTAAAAGAACATGGGCCTTTAGGCATGAGGACAAGAGGAATTGGATCAGGTGGCTCCTGGGTGAAGTGGGGGTGAATCTCTAAATGGAGGAAAGCATGCTGGGGAAGTGTTTTTTGAGGAAGCTGCAAAAACTCCAGCAAGCCTTTTTCTCCCATGGAATGCTGTCTGGCAGTGGCATCTGGGAAACCTACTGCTCATACCTTTTTATTTAACCAGCTGGGTCCTGGTTGCCTTCATGAACATGAGGTCATGACATGGAGATCTGGAACCACTGCTATTGCCGTTGGAGACTGATTCAACTTCATCAGGTAGCAGCCATCAGCCCTGAGGTACTCACAGTGTGTAACTGATACAGCAAGTTTCAGGTAACTTTCAGTAATTTCAACTGGCGTTGAGAATGCAGTAGAACAAAGACTTTCCTCCATCTAAAAATGCAACATACTTGACCTTGGCACAAACAGAGCTTTGACAGATGCTGTGATATATTTAACCTTCAGTTTCAGAGTTTCAAAAACTAAGTCTTGAGGTGTTGAAAGCCCTAAATGTTGTTTAACGGAAAGTGAGAGAAAGCAGCAAATCAGCCACAGAGAAGGCTCTGCCGAAAATTGCAGCTGCATCACTGTGACTGGGTAAAAAAAAAAAATGTTTTTAAAACAGAAACTGCTGATATGGCTTTTGGTGAAGCCTCTGCAGCAGCTGTGATGGCTTTTAACTTTGAGTTTTCAGTGAGGAAAACATGATATTTCTTGCATTGTCATTATTATGAATAACACAGGCGGATTTCAAAATGTGAGGCCAGGTTGAGGAGCAGATGTAGAGTTAGCTGTGCCTTGGACTGGACCAAATAGCAGGGACTGAGCAGTTTGTTGGATGTGAAAGTTCAGGGAGCATAGAGGTTGTCAGTCTGCAGCTCAGTTTATCTTCAATACAACTTGGTGTTGGTGTTGGGTGGCAGCAGTGACACTCAGGATGTCTCGGAGCAGCTGCCTCTGAGGATGCCAAGGTACCACATGGTGACAACAAAGCACAGAAGTACAAACCAAATGTGAGAAGATGCCTGGTATTTCAGGGCATGTACGTCTCTTCCTTACATGTAAGAACATGTGCTCAGTCTCTCACATGCTCTTCCTCACATGGCAGAAGTCCTCAGTCTCTTGACACTCCACACAGGAGACGGTGACTGTGGGGCAGAGTACCCCATGAAATCTCTGAGAGAAAGATTACCTCTTCCAAATCGTACTTTCTTTTGTGCAAAAAAAGAGACAACTAAGCAGTTGGTTTGAAGCACCATGTCTCTTTAATAATATCTGCTCTTGGGACAACAGAGGGCCGAAAAATGCTTCTGCCAAAACCTGGCTGAAGACAAAATGTCTTTATGAAGATCGCTGGTTTTGATGAATGAACATTTTCAAAAATAAAGAAAAAAATTCCTATTTTCTGACTAGTTTTTCTTTAATTTCTCCTAAGGAGAAGGAAAGGATCTTGCAACTCACAGGTTGTTCACACTGATCTCTCAAGGAGACCCTGAATTTTCACTCTGGGAACACAAACACTCACAAGAGCGGACACTTCTGTGCTTGAATACCTATTCTGTGTCTGAGAGAGCTGCCAGTAGTCATTTCTTTCTTTGAATATGTAAGTTAGCAAGAACTGCGATACAGGTATACTACTGTAGAATACAATTCAGTTTTTCAGAGATGGTAACCTTGAACCCATTCTGATTCCCTGCTAAGATTTACTGTGTAAGTATGTTTTGGGATTCGTTCATGCATTAGCCAGGGATCATTCTCCAAGTAACATTTCACATTTCTTCCACCTCTTTCAAATTCCCTTCGTTACTCCCCATGCAAGATTCCTAGACCTGGAGGCAGCTGGTGGACGGAAGCAAGGGTGTGGCCATGCCAACAGTGCTTCGTGCTAATAGCAAAGGGAAAGATTTGCCAGAGATTGGCAAATGCCAAGGACACACATCACCTATTGAAAAGTTGCAAAGGCAGTAAGTCTCCTTTGTAAGTTGTGGGAATAGATGTTAATGCTTCCACTGCAGATGTGCTCTTTATTGGCAGCTTGTTGAAATAAGAGAATAGGTCTATTGGGAGCTGGAGTTCATCCTGATTGGAGGAAAGCAAAATATGGGGACTAGGTCTCTTTCCTGTTTGGAGGACTCTGGAGGTAATTTTGTTCATTCCTGTAGTTTGTGTCTGTAGGAACCAGAAAAGCAATGCACCACTGAAGATCAATGGATATGATATGAGATTACCAACTGACTAAAGCCAAGCCCCTGTCCCTGACTCAGTACTGAATCTTTGACACTAAATTAAGCATTATGCTGTGTAAGACACTTTCATTTATTGTCTTTAGTTAGTGTATTTGTTTAGACCAATTTTTTGGGAGTCATTGAAGTGATCTTGCTAGTGTCATGGTTTAACCAGTAGGAAGCTAGGCACCAATGTAGGCTGCCAAATACTGCACAGACTATCTGGCCTAATGCTTGCCTTTGAACTTTTAAAAAATGCATTTCTTGGAAACACAGGTGATAGAAAAGAGAAAATATTGAGAGAAAAACTATCTCCTTTTTATCCTTCCTCACAGAACAGGGTAGGAATTGAGCTATAAGGTTTTGGGAGCTTTTATTTCCAGTGCCCTGTGCTACATTTTGAACATGAACCTGAATAAAATTCCACTCATGACTGCTTTTCCCAGCACATTTGGGAACAATATGAGGCCAGTATAATGGCATCCACCACGGCTTTGTGAGCACTGCAGCCCCATGAAAGTGTTGTGATCCCCTCCTCTACAAAGGGCTTCAGTTCAGGTACAATGCAGTCCTAAATGGAGGAAATTATAGAAAAATCCTTTAAAATTGGTGATCTTATTTAATGATTTCACATAAAGCTGATGATAATGTGGTAGAACCAAAGAAAATCATATAGGAAAATGTCTTTCTCATATGGATTTTCTTAGCTTGATTATCAAATTCTGAACATAGCAGAAGACAAAGAAATTAGATGTATATATGCACACTAATGTTCATTACCAGACTTGGAGTTTTACAATCCAAGCTAGAGAGGACAATGCATACACACACACATAATGACAAAAATGGCAGCAGTAACCCCAAACAGCCATTTGTACAGAAAGAGCCCTAAGTGAGGTCAGGATTTGTTTACTGAAATATAAGGATCGTATAATTAAACACAAAAAACCAGTGCTTCAGATTTTTCTCTAACAAGTAAGCAACGACCTCTGGACACTGATGTGGATCAAGAAATAGTATTTAACATTGTAGGAACATTAGTATGATTTCTTTTATTGCAAAGCCTATTTGAATCATTTTGTAAAGCTGATATCATGAACTAAACATACAGAGAAATAAAGATTCTTTTTTTTAGAAAAATAAAATTTCTCGTCTTTCATATTATTACAAAAGATTTGAAAAACAACATATTCTGGCCTTAAGTAACAGACTTACATTTTGTCTTTTGTTATCACTTACAATAGCATTGCTGCTTGAATACCCAGCCATATCAAATGTAAGTTATTTGTATATCTCTATCCTCTCAGGAAATCTTGACCTTGAAATAGAATAAATATGTAACATGGGTATTGGGTTTGTGTGTTCATAGCTAACACCACCAGTGCTAAAAACCATAGATATTGAATGAAAACGTGTAGAAGATGCGATTGTGCAGTGCTATTTGACTCGTTGCAAAATGAGAAATTATGGTTTAAATGTTTTGCTGTCTTTGAATGACCCTTCATTTGTAATTGATTCAGCTCAACAGACTGCAACACTCGAACCATCAAGATACAGAACTTATTTGTCCCATGTTTAAAGTATGCTTCAGTTACTCTACCAAAGTTAAACTGTACAGGATAGGACCTTCTCTGTTTGAGTGCTTTGATAATGTGCCACATTAACTCGGGATCTGAGATGACTGGTTATTTAGACCAAGATCTTTAGAAGCAAATCTTATTTAGTGTTTTTTGACCAGCTGCATGAAAGGAAGTGGATTACACATGGCCCAAAACCTATAAAGAAGTCCGCAATGGGAAAATCAGTGGAAATCCTCTGAATGACTACTTGACGCAACTTTGAAAATTCCCTGTAAGTAGGCATACTTGCAGACCAATAAGAAGGCAATCCTTGAGATATGTGCATTGATAACCAAGGACATTATCAGCTGCAGTCAAACTGGTAAACCTCAAGGAATGGGATTTTTGCATGAAGACTTCAATACCTGTGCTTGAGTAAGGCCACAGCACAGACCTCTGATGGCAGAAGAGTGGGGTAAAAAAACTATAGAAAAAGATATAGGTTCTCCCTTTTGCCAACAGCTCAGTGTGAAGCTGGGCCTGAGCCTTAAAGACACCCAAAACAACAGATATCAACTTTAGACCTATGAAAGATGAAACAAGCAAGGTTTGGAGTCAAGAGATAATATCATAATAAGTTGGACTCCTAAAAGGTACAAAAAGTCTATAAAAAATGCTGCCTGTTGTCACCCACAAAGAGGAAGACAATGTAGAGTGAGGACTCAATAGTGTTTTTCCTCTTCCCAGTCACACACAATTCATCCTGGGGACATAAGCACTGTCGTTCTTTTAAGTATGTAAGGGCGAGAGCACGAGCAAGTGAAGTCTGTAGGAGAAGGAGCATGAGGGACTGAAGTCAGTTTTCTTGAAAGCAAATAATCACCCTTGCTTTCAAAAGGTCTAGAACTGTGCTTTGTACATTAATTTTCTTCAAGAGCACTAACACATGAGTTATAAATTAGCTGTTGGACTGAAATGATAAACACTAATGTGACAAGCTGGGAAAAGCATCTAGAGACCAAAGGTAGGTCTGATTTTATTTAATATCTGCAGTATGATTAGAAAAAAATAATGATGGCATTTGCAGAAGGTTCTTCCCCAGAAAATATTCCCATCCTTTGCTGGGGACATCATGTTATACAAATGTATAATATGAAAGGATTAAAGGAGTCTTGGGAGATAAAAATAAAACTACAAGTCTCATCTAGGAAAAAAATGAAAGGTGAAAGGAAGGGAGGAAAGCCCAGAACAAGGCTATTCAAGGCTCTTCAATTGCCCTCTATTGATGATGCATATTGATGATACAATAACAATACTCACTGAAACTTGCTGTCCAGCAAACACTTCTTATGCTATTACTAATGGAACACTGCAACTTCTTACTGACGCTATGAACAGCAGGAGAGCCATTTAAACCGGAAAAAAACATGCTAATTAAGTACAAACTCAGGAAAGGAATATTATTTGTTAGTTTCATGATTTTATTTCAAAGAACGGGCAAGAAAAGGGCAGGGAGAATGGATATGAATTTTTCACAGCAATATACTGTGCTCATGAATGTAATTTCAAAAGCTGCATTTTTACTAGAAGGAGAAAAAAAGAAAACAAAAAGTAAGGGAAGCTTTTAATAAAGGCATATGAAAAGAGAGGGTGAGATTCATTCTTGATCAAAGAGGTAGCGATGAGCAAGAAGAAAGGACCAAGGGGGGAGCACTTAACTCCCTGGGCAATTCCAGTGCGAGAAAGAGAATGCCAAAACACTGCTGTGGCTCTTGGCAGCCATTGTGTAAGGATGCTGGTGTTGGCCACAAGAACTAGATTTAACATACCTAATTGGCAATATCAGTGAGTAGATTTTTACTCAGAGACAACTACATTAACTACATTTCACAGTCAATACAGGGAAGCAAATCTTTCTACAGTGAGTCAACTCCTCACAGCATAGGTATCTACAGCAGGGCAAACAAGGGCATCTGTAACACGAACATGAGACATGGAGTATGCATGGATGAAAGTGATGGAATAACAAAATATGTGAATGAAAGCAGGATCTTGCAACAGAAAGGAAAAAAAATAGTAAAATTAGAGGAAGGAGAAAAACCCTCAGGGAAAGCAACGGAAAACACAACCAAGACAAGATAAACCATAAGAGAAGGAATAATCAATTCGCCACTGTTGAAGCTATGCTGCTGGGTGTAAACCACACAACTGAGCCAGACTTTTGAGTGACCCTGATTGTGCTGTCCAAGGGAGGGTCTGCTGTGCTGGGCTCTGATTGCCCCTGCTCCAGACTGCATTTCAGCTTCAGCAGAGCAACAGTCAGAGAGGTGGCAAAAGAAGAGGTGAAGTGCTGTCTAACAGGCATAATAGGGTGAAAGCACTAGCCTTTGGGCTAGTAATCTCATTTATATTCCCACAGGAATCTTAGTCCTCTATTTTAATTAAAAAGCAGACAACTCAGTTATGTTGTCCACCTAGTTCTGCTATTTTGTGCCTTTTACACAAGGATAGTATAATGAAAACTGATACTGTATTTTCCAGCAAATTTTTTGCTCATTAAAATTGCATATTTGGGCAAGTGGAAAAGGTAGAGTTCAGGTTTGTTTTCTCTTATTCATGATTTATTTATAAGTACACAAATAAATTAGGCAGTCACAGGAGACCATCAAAGCTACAAGAAGCAGTGATTCAGGAGAGTTTCCTAGTCTGGACTAGTTTTGATTGCAAAACTAGGTGATGAGAAGGAGAAATACCACAAAATATCCAAGTTCCCAGCTAGCAGGAAGTTGCAGACAATAAACTAATATTCTCTAAAAATTAACATTGTCTGACAGATCCTATATTGTGTCACAAAGCTTTAAACAGTTGTAACAATAGGCTTTGCTTTGTTAAAAATAGCTTGTCCCTGACTTTTTACCTTTTCTCAAGCATTCCCGGAGTAACTACTGAAGTCAATACAGTTATATTCCAGGCACCTACCCTTCAGAAACTAACCTTGAAAGAAACTTGAATATAGGTTATTCAAAAGTAAGAATCTTCCATCTTCCTCTCCCATACAATCACTTTGACAGGGATTTTATCACGTAGATGGATACTGGAGATGGGTTTTCTTATTCAAATACTCAGGGAAAGCTTCAGCCACACTGAGTCGTCTCAGACAACGGAAAAGGCACATTTTCTCCCAGTGCCCCATGAAAATCTTGTCTTGACAAACAACCACCAAAAGGAGCATTGTCCCCTAAGTCTCCATGGAAGCCTGTTTGCTACAAGTTGTATTTCATCAGGCTACTGGCTGAGAGTCAGCCACACCATCTCCTCACCTAGTCACATGCCTCTTGGGCACTGTGAGAGGGACAATGAGCTGTTTATGACCAGCTTTCCAGGCTGTCTGAGGAGACCTGAGTTGGAGTTCAGGTGAATGGGCACAAACAGCAGCTACCTCACCTGGAGTCAATCCAAAAGCTATACATCAGATGTATACATTGGGGATAAATGGGGGATACCCTGTGGAAGAGAGGATGCCACAGAAACACGTATTTTGATGCTCTGTTGTCTCGTCAGCATGTCTCAGCACACAGGGGCCTCCTAGCATGCCCCTTCCCCTGCTCAAATGGCTGGAGAGAAATGTCCATACTTTCTACTTTCTGGACCATTTAGAGAACCTTTGAGCAATTCACGAGAGTTTTTTCCATAACTTTCTGTTCCCCTGAAGAAAGCAGACTATTAGATATTCACATAGGCTTTTAGTTATTCAAAATTATTTTAAGAATTCAGATCAATTGTTTGGGTTTGGTTTTTTTTTATTTGAGATGCTTGCAAGCTGAAATTTCTCTCCCACAGAAGAATTTTATACTCCTCCTGAATTCAGACCATTTATCTAAACAACAGGAGTTTGGTGAAATTTCTGTCTCTGAAAAAACCTTCACATCTGAGACTTGCTCCACTTCTATATTGAAACAGAGGAAAGAAGATTCATGTGAGAGAAAATTCAATTTTTTATAACATCAGATTGTAATCAACCATACAACTGGCCAATGATATCCACCTGAGGCACTGGAGAGCAGACAAAAATGTGGCAAGCAATACCCCTAAAGAGTTTAAATTAGATTTGCTCAAGAGAAGAAGATGACAATTCAGAAAAAATCTACTGAAAATTATATGGTTTAATCCAGCTTTACACTTGCCCTCTTTAATTGTAGCGTAATGTCTATTGATGGCTCTTTATTTAGTTAAATGTAGATAACTTTTACTGGGTTTGCATGATAAGGTTTTGGTAGCAGGGTGTGGGGGGCGGCTACAGAGAGAGCTCCTGTGAGAAGCTGCTGAAAGCTCCAGCTATGTTCTGCAGAGCCAGTGCCGGCCGGCTCTGAGAGAGACCCACCACTGGCCAAGGTCAAGCCCATCAGTGACAGTGGTAGCACTTTTGGAATATCATGGTTTAGAAGGAAGAAAAAAGAGTTAAGAAAAGGCAGAAGCAAATTTCACCCAGAGAAGAGAAGAGTGAGAATATGCGAAACAACTCCACAGACACCAAGGTCAGTGAAGAAGGAGGGGCAGGAGGTGCTCCAGGCATCAGAGCTGAGATTCCCCTGCAGCCTGTGGTGCAGACCATGGTGAGACAGGATGTGCCCCTGCAGCCCATGGAGGGTCATGACAGAATGGATATCCCCCTGCACCCCCTGGAGCAGCTCCATGCCAGAGCAGGTGGGTGTCCAAAGGAGGCTGTGGTCCTATGGGAAGTCCACATTGCAGCAGGATCCTGGCAGGACCTGTGGAGAGAGGAGCGCACATTGGAGCAGGTTTGCTGGAAGGGCTTGTGACCCAATGGGGGACCCACACTGTAGCAGTTCATAAAGAACTGCAGCCTATGGGAAGGACTCGCTTTGGAGAAGTCCATGGAGGACTGTCTCCCGTGGGAGGGACCCCATTCTGGAGCAGGATAAGGGTGTGAAGGAAGGAAGAGAAGGAAGCAGCAGCAGCAATGTGATGAACTGACTCAAACCCCCATTCCCATCCCTCTGCACTGCTGGAGGGGAGAAGATAGGGAACTTGGAAATAAAGTTAAACCTGTAAAGGAGGGAGGGGTAGGGATGAGGTGTGTTTTGAAGATTTGGTTTTACTTCTCACTATCCCACTCTGATTTGCTTGGTAATAAATTCAGTTAATTTCCCCAAGGTGAGTCTGTTTTGCCCATAAAATAATTGCTGAGCCATCCCTCCCTGTCCTTATCTCAACCCAAGAGTCTTTCACGGTATTTTTTCTCACCCCTGGCTAGATGAGGAGTGGTGTGATGGAGCAGCTTTGGTGGGTCTCTGACATCCAGCCGGGTTCAGCCCATCACATAACTGGAGGAAATATAATTTACAATGAAAAAATAGAAAGGTCAACAAAACCAGGTGAAAGAAATCCAACTGGTGATTGAAATTGAGTCCAGATATGATGCTTATTTGTAGGTCTCACTGTATGAGCAATTATTCTGATTTTTCAGTAACAGTCACTGCATGTCCAACCCTTCTCCTCCGAACTTCTGGGCCACGGATTCCCCTGAGATGCTTGGCCTGATTTGTCTCCAGACCTACTTCCACAACAGTTTATTCAAGGTCCATGATGGTGAAGGACGGGGCCATTTGTCTCCAGCTTCTCTCACAAAGCCCTACCATGGGCCTCAACTGGTGTGAAGTGTAAACATAAGGCTACCAAGTAATATTTACTTCAGGGAAATAGCCACCCTTGCAAGGTAAAGTGCAACAAGGCATTACACATCAGAATTTCGCAATGAGAAAAACATCACCATTTCAGTGTTCAAAAGAATATAAACTTTCAGACGACCCTTTATTGAGAGAAGAATGGGAAACTACTGTTTGGCTTGTCATCCCCTCTCTTCCCCCCTCCCAATGTTGGGTGTTGGATCATGTTTGATTCAGCAAAGTTTACACCTACTGAACAGACTGCATCATTTATTATGGAGCTTACACATTTATTCATCTACAGAAGACACTTTGTGCTCCACAGGAAGCGGTATTTTTTGCTTTCTCAATGCATTTCATGTAGATGTGTTTGAGATCATTTTCTGTGATCTTAATATGTGTGTATGGATGTGCATGTTATGTTCTGCCATGTGATTTCTTCCTCCTTTTATAGCCATTTTATATAAATAGTATTGAATGTTGATTTTAAAAAATCATGCACAATAACATACTTCTTGTTTTAAAATCAGAGGTAAGAGACACTGTCTTATTAAAAAAGGAAGAAATACAGAAAATGAAGCATGTCCATTTAGAAGGGGGATCAGAACTGAATCTTATTTTGTAAGTATCCAAGAAAACAAATTATATAAGAATTCAGACCTCTGACCACCTCTGAAGGGGAAAGCTAATGGAAACAGCACCTCACTGGGGACATTACTGCATATTATCACCTAGCAGTGACCCTGAGAGAAATGAAACTGAAGAGAAATGGAGCTGGATGCAAGGCAGGTGGAACTGTTCTCATTTCTGAATGCAGCAGAGTAGTCTAATTGGATATACAGCACAGCAAAATGAATAAATACCAGAGGAAAAATATTTTCAAGCTTTGTAAAGGAATAACATGCAGATTGAGAGAATGGCAAAGTCCTGTATTTCTAGCCATTTTTGATAAATGCAGGATATATAATGACTTAGTCAGAAAAGGAAAATTTAGAGAAGCCCAGGAACTGAAGGGGCTGCACATTCAGCAAAGTATTATGCCTTGCAAGGAACAGGCCACGGAGAGCTGAGCATCCAAAATTCATTGAAAAGTTTCTACAGAAACCAAAATTTTGCAGATGTACAGACATTTCAGACACCTTTTTTTTCTTTTTTCTAAAGTGGTTGGTTGCTTCAATCCATAATTTTCCTGGGCATGAAGATTCTGCAGCCTGTGTGATACTGCTGGTACTCACACTGCTCTGTATTACGAAGAAAGGTGCTCAGCTGTGAGGCTGGTACCTGTCTGCAAGCTGTCATACAGCCTCTGCCACCAAAGCCAGCCCTTGCCTGTACACTGCTGGTGCTGGTCAGCTGTGAAAGGGGGATAGGAGGAAGAGGAGGAAATGCAGTGTGGCTGGGGAAAGATTAGGAAGTTGATGGTTGTTATCCTAGTGCTGGAGGAGGGTTGATGAGCGGCTGAGGAGCAGGAGATGGGATGAGACATAGGTCTGGTACCAAGTCAGTGCTGGCGGCCACCATTGCTGTCAGGAGCCCTGGCCATAGCTAATGCCAAGAGCTCCAGCTGCCATCCCTGCCATCAGCAAGGGCTGCTACAGCAAGCAGTACCCAAAGGAAGATCTGTCTGGAAACCCCTGCTTCATGTAATATGTATTTGCATTTGGTGTTTCCAGGCTGCATTCAGGACCAAATATTTTCATTGAAAAAGCACCGAATTTCTATAATGAAAAGCAAGTACTCTTTGATATGTTTTGCAGTGCAAGCTTTAAATGCTGTAAGTACCAGAGACTCTTCCCATTGAATCTAAATGCAATCCTTATTTTTCACTCTGGTGGAGTCCTAGGCCACAGGTGGCCAAAAGGCAGAGTGGAGCCCTGCCTGCAGATGATGGCAGCGTACATGCTCCAGAGGCACTGCGGGCAGCCCTGCTTGCAGTTGCACAAGGAGGGACTGTGGAGCTGCTGGGCTACCACAGCAGTTTTCCTCTCGAAAATATTTTAGCTGCTTTGTAGCCAGTGCAGGCACAGAAACTGCTGAGGGCTTCATTTGTCTGCAGCACTGAGCTGCTCTGACTGTGCATGTACTTTTAACCAGAAGTTCTGCCTCTCAGTCTCAACAGCAAGCTGTGCTAGTTGCGCTGCCAGTGAGGTCAGTGTGGCCAGATAAGCAGTATGTGGATTTGCATCCCTTCATTAGTCAGAAAAGATTTTTAGAAGATTATTTGGACCCAGCTATTTCCCATATGACCATGGGCTACATCTTTGCCTCTTATAACGTCATAATAGGCTCTCACTCTAAAACTTCTGATATGCACAGTGTTTTGAGCTCACACAGACAAGATGGGATGGAAGTGACACTTTTGTTCACCTATGAAGCTTGTATCTCACAACTGGATGAATCTGTGATGCCATCTCTGCCATCTGGTCCCTTCCCAGGGCATACAGAACCTGAAGCTGGCACCCCCGTGAAGTGGCAGAGCTGGCACACTAGTTTTGTATGTAGGTGGTAAAATAACTTCCTCTTCAGTCCCGTGTTAAGTGCTTGCTGAATGAGTGTGACTCCACAGACTCAAGGACAGCCAGCTCAGGTTGTTTCGTCCAACACTAATACGTAAACAAGTTACTCACTTGGTTTTTCAGTTAATGTTATTCAGAGAGGGTAAAATGCTGTAGAGCATTCATTCTGGTTCCAGTTGTGGAAATGGAGCATGTATAATTACCAATGTGGGTAGCAATCCATCTCATAGCCTTACTTATGGCAGTGAAGGATATTATCTCATTATATCAGCTTAGCAGTTTTCTTTCCCTGGAATTCAAAATAAGCAAGGCTCATAAAGGAATGATAAAACAACTAATTACAAGGGACATTATTTTAAAAACTGAATGGTAGTCAAAATACATTAATGGACTATTTTACATGATTAAACTACTTCCAAGAAAATATCTAGGCTTTTTCAGTACAAACATTTCTACATTGAAAATGTAACTTGAACCTAATTCTACGGTCAGCTATTTTTTGAGTAAGTATAATATGTGCTTTCATTTATGACAGGGCAAAGATGAGTGAAATTTTTAACTTCATTATGTCCATCATCCAAAGTAATTTAGAAGATAGTCCTGCTACATGGAGACTCTTCTGTGCTACAATGCTAACAATGACTAATGGCTGAGAAAACAGAAAACAGAGATGTTAGCAAGGACTTTTAGCTTATGTTTTAGGATTTCTATTTGAATAGATAGTGCTGTTCTAATTCAAAGATAAAATACTTCTGGACCTTCAGAGACTTGTTGGGTGCATTTTTTAGGTTACAATACAAAGGAGTTTTGATTTTGCTTCCCAACTGTTGGTCCTTCTACCCAACTGAACCTCAAGATGAACTTCTTTCTTTCCTTCTCGTTGATCAACTCCAGGAAGAAAGGTTCTGCAAGGCTGAGCCCATCTTTTGTTAAATCTGTGAAACCTTCCAGTAAACACACGGTTGCAAGTGGAACTATGCTACCCATCCCCTAGCAGTATGGGAGCCAAAGAATCCTGCTGATGGATAACCAAAGGGAAGGGATGTTGCTGATGGGACACAACAGAGGAAGACATGGCCATCAGCTGATTACAGTAAGAGCCAGCTCATTTAGGAGCAGCTCTGTTCTTCACAGAGCTGCAATGTTGAGAGATAAGTCTCTTTCCAATTTTGTCATTTCTTTTCTGGGTTACGGTTTTTCTTGGGAGAATGAAAAGGTGAAACATTTTGGTGAACCCTTTGCTTCACCTTCCTCAGCAAGAAAAACATCCTATATTTTACACTGTGCAATTCATACAAACAAACACATTCAGCAGAGTGAAAATTACAATGTGGGAGCAGAGATACGGGATGCAGTTACAGAAAAACACAGATGCCCATCCCTCCCAGTAGCAATTCAGTACTGCAAACAGTTGTAACTCACTATGCCCCATCTCCATTTCTTGTATAAAATACAGGAACTCTGCTATATGTGACAATACAGGTGCCACTGGTGCTGAGCAAGCCACATATGCTGCTTTTAGAGCAGACTCTTTGAAAGGCAGAGTATTGCAGGGTAGTCCAGCTGATGGAACCTGATCTGGTTCAAGATGCCTGACCCGTAGACTTAGAGGTGGTGGGAGCTGTTGTCAGAATTGTCAAATTCCTGGCACAGGTCTCATGGCTCAGGAAGAACTTTTCCTGATGTGTATGCCATGCATATATCTGTACCACTGTACAACAATCTTTTGAGACCCTATTTACAGCAGGAAACTCTTGAAAGTCTGCTATTTGAGACTGAACTAGCTGAAACTGGTAACTGAACTGAACCCTTTCCTGGCAAGAGGAATGCACCTGTTAAATCAGCACTCTGAGCCATATATACGTCAGTAACTGGTTAACAAAACCCAGCCCCAGAAACAATGCTGCGGAGTGTATAGCTTTGTTTATGGGTTTGGTAGCAGGACCAATAAAGTTCATTGTTAAGTTTAGCTACAAATGGCTTCCTTTGTGCTGCAGCTTTTTACATCAGCTTTTAACTAGACCTACCAGTTGTGCTAGCCAGACTGAGGGCATGATCTTCCCAGAGACGCTTGTTCCCATGAAATGAAAAATGGGCTTCTGAAGCATCCCTAGGTTTGCCCTTGGGCTCCTGAAATGGACCTCTTTGCTCAGGAGATTCCTGTGTCCTCTCTTCCAGGAAAGGAACAGAAGAAAATAAAGGCAGAGTGAACATTGATTGGGGTTTTTTTGGTTGGTTGGTTGGTTGGCTGGGTTTTTTAAGACTTGGGAAATGTTGATTTTTAAGGCTCACATGACAAATAAACAAACCACCTACCACTCTGAGTGGGCAGTTGGGTCACTCTGGCCCTACCAGACCAGCTCACTGACTCATGTCAGCTCTACCTCCAAGGGCTTCAGCCCAGCATGGCACTTGCATCTTCATTTCGCACACCCAGAGAAGGGCATGGGGCAATTGGGCTGCTCCTTCAGAGCAGGGACTGAGAGCAGCCTTCATGGGAAGGATTCATGAACTACAAGCTCAGAAGGTAGGAAGCAGCTGGGGAAGAGGCAGAGTCACTCCCAAAAGGCAGGTTTTGAGTGAGAATCTTTTGTGTATATGACCATCAACTAGCAAGAGCACAATTTTAAACTGTTTGTTTGACTGTGCTGCTCTAAAGCAAGATCTTGGAATGGACACAAATTATTAAACACCTCCTCTTGATCCAGGAACATGAAAATTGCACTCTCCCCAGTAAGGGAAAGAATCCTGCTCAGAGGCAGAGCTACCTCTATATGAGGGTCTTGAGGAGGAGCTGCAGCAACAGTAATCTCCAATCCTTCCCTCTAGGTTTGGGGAAATGCACAGTGAAAACCGGTGAATATCCATATAATTACATCCCAAGGGCAACTGAGCAAATTCCCATTCTGTTTCCTCATTTATACGATTTTGCCTTGGCTAGGGTGAAATTTCAGCAGCAACAGCAGCAAGTCTCAGTCCCAGGCGGGAGCCAGCCCTCGCGGCCCCCGCCCGGCACTGCGCTTTCCCCGGCGGCCAGCGGAGGGAGGCTGCTGCAGCTCCCTCCGCCCCGCCGGACCGCCGGCTCCGGCCCCGGTGCGTGCCTCCGCACGGCTGGCAACATGTGCAGCGCCCCACCTTGCACTGATGGCTCCTGCCCAGATAAAAAAGCCAAGGGCACAGTGGGACAGATGGCAGCTTCCTTACGAATTAAAGCCACTGGGGGAGCTCAGGTCAAACCGCACACTGGGGAGCAGAGGAGAGGCAGAAAAGGGTTTGGGGGCAGTAACCGGAGCACTCGGTCACTCCGAAGTCAGTAACAGCAGCTCATCCGCGTACGGATCCGCCCGAAGCCGCGCCGTTTGCGCGGGTTCCCGGGCTGCCGTGGTCATATACTGGATGCGTCGGCCCTCGGATGAGTGGCCCTGCTGGGCACCCAGGGGCAACGAGGAAGGGCCGCGGTTCCTATCAGCCCTCCTGTAACTTGCCCTCGAGTTTTGCTGTGAAAACAAAAGCAAAACAAACAATTCCATTATCCCCGGCACGAAAATAAAGCTTAGGCACCACACGGGCTGGTCGAAAGGACTCCATTGTCGTTTTTAAATGAGATATCTTTGCAACCGCTAGCCCTTCCCCAGCCAGAGGGGAGCCGCCCCTATCCCTGGAAGCGAGAGGTAGGGGGGAACAAAAGACAAACTCAGAAGTGACATTGACAATAAAAGGGAGCTTTGGTTACCCCCAGGGTAAGATCGAGGGGGAAAGGTCGCCTGTCCACCAGGGCGCACACTGCCGGCGGGCGCGGGAGAGCGCCCCCGGGCTCGGCCCTGTGAGCCGTCCGCGCAGCTCCGAGGGCGCGGGAGAGCGCGGGAAGGCGCGGAGCCCCCGCCCCGCAGCACGCACAGGGCAGGCTGCAGCTCCCCGAGGCCCTCGGCGGGGGCGGTCCGGAGGCACGGGGAAGGCTTCGAGACCAAACCAGGGGGCAGTGAGCAGCGATTCCCCCGCGCCGCCTGCTGCCGCCAGCCACGCTGAAACAGGGAAGGTCTGCTGTAAATCAAACTGCCGGGGGCGACCCCCAGCCCGCCCCTTCGCTCTGCACCCACAGGCACGTCCGTGTCCGTCGCCTCCGCGTCCAACCCCACCCGGGAGCCGAGAGCCCCTTTTCTCGGCGCCGGCGCGGCCGCAGGCCTGGGCGAGGAAAGGGGAAGGGAGGGCGGCGAGGTGACCCACTTAAAAGCTGAGTTCCTTTTTGAAACACTTAAGAGACGACAGGGTTGAGGACTGTGAATGTATGCGTAAATATATACTCATGCATACCCACTGCCGGAGGTATGCACCCCCACGCTTGTATGTGTGTATGTAGGCATGTCTGGGAACACACACAAAAGCACATAACTCCTAAGATAGCTAATGTAATGTACTGATAACTATACCTAAAAGCAGATAAATAGATAGATCCCGGCGGGATTCTGTTTGTAGGTATATACCGATAAAAACTCTTCATATGAGTTTCTATCTAAATAAACCGTGCCTGTATTTTTAACTATCTCTACAGGCTAACTTCTTCCAAATTGTCTCAGCAACCACCTTCAAGTAATCCTCCGCATAATCACCTCTGTCTTGGGTGTATAAAAAACGCTTCAGGGCAACAATAAATCATGTATATATGTACTGACAGTGTTGCGGCAGTGACAGTCTACTGACACTAAGAAAGCCAGATGTGGAAGGCATATATTAACTGCTGACAATATCGGACGAGGCTTTCAGACAGTAGTTCGCACATCGGGGCGAGTGCTGCTGCTATCCACCCGAGACTACAGGGACACCCGTGCCTACAAACAGTCTTTTCCCGCTGGTCCCCACGCCGGGCAGCCGCGGAGGGGCGCGGTGTGGCTGGCGGGCCGAGGCGTGCCCCGGGGCCCCGCTGCCCCCGCCCTGGCACGGCAGCCCTCCGCCCGCCGCCGCGGCCCCGGGAGCCCTGCCCTGGCACCCCGTACCTGGCCCCACCCTGGCCCTCTTGGCCGGGAACGGCCCGGCTAAGGAAAGGACGGGAAGGGTGTCGAGGACTAGGGCAGGAGGGCTCAGCCGTCCGCCAGGAACTGGGGAAGGAGGGAAAAGAGCTGAGCGGAGGCAGCGCTCCCCTCGCTCGCACAGAGCTTTGCGAGTGGGGCCGGCAGGGACCAGTGGTGAAGGGGCCCCGAGAACCCCCAGCTGCGAGATGCTCCACGCCCTGGGCAGCTGGAGGAGCAACTGTGCGTGCGCTACGGAGGGGTGAGGATTTTCTCTTTAGCCTTTGGTGGTCTCGCCGGTTGCCTTAGGTTCCCACGCCAGGGGGAGAGATTTCGACCGGTATATTGAGGGGTTTCTTCCACCCGAACGAGATAACCAGGGCAGGGGGGCTTTCCCACGGCGAGGAATTGTCCCCATGAACCACAGCAGGCGTTTCCCCAAACACATACCCAGAGCGCTCCGTGCCTAGGTAGCGCTCGTAGGGCGCGTCTCTGGGATGACTCCTGCTTTCTTACACGCCCAAGCATGTGCTTTCCAGGCGGGGAGCGGCTCCCAGCGCCCTGCTGCGCCCGGCAGAGACTCAAATCCGCCCTACCCGATCACTACGGAAACCTCTGCTCCCGGCATAGGTGTNCCCCGGTGCGTGCCTCCGCACGGCTGGCAACATGTGCAGCGCCCCACCTTGCACTGATGGCTCCTGCCCAGATAAAAAAGCCAAGGGCACAGTGGGACAGATGGCAGCTTCCTTACGAATTAAAGCCACTGGGGGAGCTCAGGTCAAACCGCACACTGGGGAGCAGAGGAGAGGCAGAAAAGGGTTTGGGGGCAGTAACCGGAGCACTCGGTCACTCCGAAGTCAGTAACAGCAGCTCATCCGCGTACGGATCCGCCCGAAGCCGCGCCGTTTGCGCGGGTTCCCGGGCTGCCGTGGTCATATACTGGATGCGTCGGCCCTCGGATGAGTGGCCCTGCTGGGCACCCAGGGGCAACGAGGAAGGGCCGCGGTTCCTATCAGCCCTCCTGTAACTTGCCCTCGAGTTTTGCTGTGAAAACAAAAGCAAAACAAACAATTCCATTATCCCCGGCACGAAAATAAAGCTTAGGCACCACACGGGCTGGTCGAAAGGACTCCATTGTCGTTTTTAAATGAGATATCTTTGCAACCGCTAGCCCTTCCCCAGCCAGAGGGGAGCCGCCCCTATCCCTGGAAGCGAGAGGTAGGGGGGAACAAAAGACAAACTCAGAAGTGACATTGACAATAAAAGGGAGCTTTGGTTACCCCCAGGGTAAGATCGAGGGGGAAAGGTCGCCTGTCCACCAGGGCGCACACTGCCGGCGGGCGCGGGAGAGCGCCCCCGGGCTCGGCCCTGTGAGCCGTCCGCGCAGCTCCGAGGGCGCGGGAGAGCGCGGGAAGGCGCGGAGCCCCCGCCCCGCAGCACGCACAGGGCAGGCTGCAGCTCCCCGAGGCCCTCGGCGGGGGCGGTCCGGAGGCACGGGGAAGGCTTCGAGACCAAACCAGGGGGCAGTGAGCAGCGATTCCCCCGCGCCGCCTGCTGCCGCCAGCCACGCTGAAACAGGGAAGGTCTGCTGTAAATCAAACTGCCGGGGGCGACCCCCAGCCCGCCCCTTCGCTCTGCACCCACAGGCACGTCCGTGTCCGTCGCCTCCGCGTCCAACCCCACCCGGGAGCCGAGAGCCCCTTTTCTCGGCGCCGGCGCGGCCGCAGGCCTGGGCGAGGAAAGGGGAAGGGAGGGCGGCGAGGTGACCCACTTAAAAGCTGAGTTCCTTTTTGAAACACTTAAGAGACGACAGGGTTGAGGACTGTGAATGTATGCGTAAATATATACTCATGCATACCCACTGCCGGAGGTATGCACCCCCACGCTTGTATGTGTGTATGTAGGCATGTCTGGGAACACACACAAAAGCACATAACTCCTAAGATAGCTAATGTAATGTACTGATAACTATACCTAAAAGCAGATAAATAGATAGATCCCGGCGGGATTCTGTTTGTAGGTATATACCGATAAAAACTCTTCATATGAGTTTCTATCTAAATAAACCGTGCCTGTATTTTTAACTATCTCTACAGGCTAACTTCTTCCAAATTGTCTCAGCAACCACCTTCAAGTAATCCTCCGCATAATCACCTCTGTCTTGGGTGTATAAAAAACGCTTCAGGGCAACAATAAATCATGTATATATGTACTGACAGTGTTGCGGCAGTGACAGTCTACTGACACTAAGAAAGCCAGATGTGGAAGGCATATATTAACTGCTGACAATATCGGACGAGGCTTTCAGACAGTAGTTCGCACATCGGGGCGAGTGCTGCTGCTATCCACCCGAGACTACAGGGACACCCGTGCCTACAAACAGTCTTTTCCCGCTGGTCCCCACGCCGGGCAGCCGCGGAGGGGCGCGGTGTGGCTGGCGGGCCGAGGCGTGCCCCGGGGCCCCGCTGCCCCCGCCCTGGCACGGCAGCCCTCCGCCCGCCGCCGCGGCCCCGGGAGCCCTGCCCTGGCACCCCGTACCTGGCCCCACCCTGGCCCTCTTGGCCGGGAACGGCCCGGCTAAGGAAAGGACGGGAAGGGTGTCGAGGACTAGGGCAGGAGGGCTCAGCCGTCCGCCAGGAACTGGGGAAGGAGGGAAAAGAGCTGAGCGGAGGCAGCGCTCCCCTCGCTCGCACAGAGCTTTGCGAGTGGGGCCGGCAGGGACCAGTGGTGAAGGGGCCCCGAGAACCCCCAGCTGCGAGATGCTCCACGCCCTGGGCAGCTGGAGGAGCAACTGTGCGTGCGCTACGGAGGGGTGAGGATTTTCTCTTTAGCCTTTGGTGGTCTCGCCGGTTGCCTTAGGTTCCCACGCCAGGGGGAGAGATTTCGACCGGTATATTGAGGGGTTTCTTCCACCCGAACGAGATAACCAGGGCAGGGGGGCTTTCCCACGGCGAGGAATTGTCCCCATGAACCACAGCAGGCGTTTCCCCAAACACATACCCAGAGCGCTCCGTGCCTAGGTAGCGCTCGTAGGGCGCGTCTCTGGGATGACTCCTGCTTTCTTACACGCCCAAGCATGTGCTTTCCAGGCGGGGAGCGGCTCCCAGCGCCCTGCTGCGCCCGGCAGAGACTCAAATCCGCCCTACCCGATCACTACGGAAACCTCTGCTCCCGGCATAGGTGTGCTGGGCACATCTTCTGTTCTGGGGAGCATGGGGAAACAGAGGGTGTATTACAGGGACATGCACAAGCAATCAGATGAAGTTTCTATGAGCTTGCTCAGGGTGGGTCGAGAGGGGAAAGTTGCGGCAAGCTGCCTCGGTGGTGCCATTTTTCCAAGTGGTCATTTACATCTCTCTATGGATGTGTTAGACTTACACTGATGACCAGATGCGAAGAAAGAGCTCTGTCACAGATCTGCTCTTGCCGCCTCTAACTCGGACCTCTCTTGGAGCGGCTGGCCCCGCCACAGAGCGCTGCTCCCCCGGCAGGGCGGGCTGTACGGCTGCGGGCAGGGCAGCGGGCAGGGCCGCTTCCTCGGCGCTGGGAGCCGGGGCGGCAGGGCTGGGCAGGGGGTGCAGCCAGACGTGCGCCCATGAACTGACCCAGAGGGACCACGGAGTACCTCATGGCTTTGTATCAAAAAGTTACACCTAGAAAGCATCTTTCTTGTTGAGAAAGAATTTGCGTGCGGTTTGCGTGGGACCCTTACCCTCTGCTCTCCGAGCCCTCCGAGCCCTGGCTGGCCGAACATATTTGATTCCCCTTGGGGAGGCACAGCAGCTCGTATAAAAAAGACATTGTTGTCTTTGGAGAGCCCTGTGCGCACTTTCAAAAGCTGATCCTTGAGTTCCCAGCCCCCGCAATCCAGTTGATGAGGAAACGTTCTGCGGTCTTGGTGGCACCGTTTCCATTGGGATTGGCACCATTTGATTGACAAAGTCTCCCATTCTTCCACCTCTCGAGTGTTATCAAAAGGATTGTGTGGGGTCAGAAGCTATTGAAGGGACGTCCGTGTAGCCGCATTTCTGCAAACACGGGGTGAAAACCGTGCCTTTCTCATGAAAATGCTTCCACCAGGCAAAAAGCATCTCATCTTCCTTACTCTCCTCCTTAGCATTTCTTTTTCACTCGAGTGTTTTACTAAGCAGCATCACCAGGTAAACGAACGTATCTCTAAAGGCAGCCTAGGCAGGACCCTGTCAGGACGGCCACCCTCCCCGGAAGCTGGGAGCAGCCATCTCTGGCAGACGAAACTCCGGTGGAGGGTTTGAAAGAAAAGGAAGAGTGAAGGGACACGGCACCAGCGAAGAAGTTTTCTCGCCCTTTGTCCACGGTGTAACTCGCCCCGTTATAACTCATTTGGGGCGGGAAAGCAGGTGCAGAGGCTGACCTGTTTCCTTTACACCGCGTCCATCTAGCCGGACTAAGAAGCAGCTAGACGTCGGTGTGCCTGTACCCACGCCGGTGTACTCCTGAGTCAGCGGTCAGACCTGCACAGGAGAGTTCCACCCGCTTCCCAGCAAAGGTGAACGAAGCGCTCTCGCATTAGCTTCCCTCTACCAGAGCCCGCGCAGAGCCAAGGCCCGACTCGCTCGGGATAACCGAACCTAGCAATGTTTCGGAGACGATTTAACCTGCGCTCATTCGAGTGAGAGGATAAACAAGCTCTGCCAGGAGCAGCCGGCGGCCCAAGGGGTCGTTCGGGCGGTGCTCCGGGGCCAGCACAGGGCGGCGGGGCGTCTCGGCCGCCCGCGTGTCCAGCGCCCCGCTCCCTGCTCCGGCCACCGGAGCTGCTGCTGGGGCCTACCCAGCTGCCCCACCTCGCACTCTCTGGATGGAGACGGAGTCGCTGCTCCTGCCCCACGAATTGCGTGGTCACTTGCTGCCTCTCGTCTCTGATTAAAGCCGACCAAGTCGTCATTTTGGTGGATCCTGTGGTATTTAATTTTTTTCCCCTTCCGTCCACCCCATTCTTTGTAAGGCTCATGAAACAGGCATGGGGATGGTGTGTCTGAGAAATTCGAGGGGAAGAAACAGACCACAAACCCTAAACAACCAAACCGCTAAGGCAAGGTCGAGTGTCTCTCTCCGTAGGAACAAAACCAACGACCGTACTGAAAAACAGGCGCAGAAAGGGGAAAAAACGGGACGGGGGTGGAAGNGCAAAAACCAAACGCCTTTCTAGACCAAAGTCTCCCTTCCCTGCCTTTCGGTGACCCAGCAGACTCACAACCAGACCACTTCGGGATATTCAGCCTTGAGGCAGCTAGTGCCGAAAGAAGCAGCTGAGATGATGTAAGAGAGCTGGAGGCCTGATTGAAGGAAAGTTCCCCCGATTATATTTGTGTGGAAAAGCTCACCTCTTGCAGAGCTCTAAAGTGTAATCAAGACTGAGGCTTACACTTGAAGGATGTTAACTCTCATACGGGAACCTACTTTCTCCTAAACGGTTTCTTGCCTAGTGAATGAGAGCCTCCCAATTGAAGCAAAATGATCCTTAGGCACTAATATCAAGCACAGCCACAAAGCGACCGGCTATTTATGCTGCCACTTTAGACAAAGATATTTAGTTATTCCCGAGTAGCAAGTGCACTTTTGCATTTTTAAGCATGAACCAGCCGAGCACAAACATATTTACAAGTGCAATTACTAAATAGTTACTTGACACTTCAAAGTCCCAGGGTTAACTGTACCTTCGCTGTAATTTTCTTAATATTCAGGTAATCGCTGTATTAAATTGTGTTTGTCAGGGCCGTAGGCCGGGGTGTGAAACACTCAGGGAGGTTTCTCTCCTCCCTAGTGTCCTCCAAGACACTAGGCGTTGGAAGATTTCTTCAAAGACCCGAGTGACATTAGCTACTGGCTGCCTGTACGTGTGCGTGTGGCTGTGAATGGATCGCTTTTGTTTTCACACTGGATCCGAGAACAGATCCGAAAGTGCCAGAAATTGCAGTTTATTGGAAACTACAGAGAATTCATTGGCAAGGTCGTGTAGCAGATGACCTGAGAGGTCTTCTCCATCCATCTCCTGTGCTGTATAAATAACCTTAGAAAGCAGCTCCAGCTTCAGAGGGACCACGAGAGACTGTGAAAGTCTTTGCCTTTGAGAATAACAAGCGACATTTTGCGCTAACCTATTTTTCATCGGTCTCTCGCCCTAGGCAATTAAATTACTGCTTGATTTTGCAAACTTGCCGTCTTTCACCTCTCTCTGAGATATTTTTAAAAAAATGTAAATCCCTAGTTGAAAGGAATTTATGGGTTTAGGGAGAGAAACTGTACTTGTACTGAGTGTCTTAGGAGACATAGAGAGTATTCTCGAGATGCGAAACCCCAAGCGCTTGTTCAGCCCCAGCCGACCGGGGCATCTGACAAGCCAGTGCGGGGAGTGCGGGGCACGGGGAGCTGTGGCACGGAGAGAAAGGTCTGCCCTCCGGAGAGTTGTCCTCCCGGCGGCGGGGCTCCTTCCGGACCAAACTTAGTGGGAGAAGAGAGAGATTCTGTCCTTTAGCTTACTGGCATTCCACCCCGTTTCCCCAGCCCTCACAAAGGCTGGGCTGACAGCCTTGCCACCCGGGAGCTGTTTTTAAATCCTTTCACCCAGTCAAATGGTGGTCTTTTTGCTTTGCCTTCCATTTGCCGTCCACGATATTGCCACCCCCGAGAAAAAAAGGAGTTGTGCTCACGGGGTCTTTCTTTCTTTCCTCTCTCTCCCGTCCTCTCTGTCTCTCTTTTTTTTTTCTTTTTTTTTTTAATATGTGCATGTACTGACTGCTAACTTAGATNATAAAAAAAAATCTGACAAGTAAAACTTAAAGGTGTTTACCTTGTCATCAGCATGTAAGCTAATTATCTTGGGCAAGATGTAGGCTTCTATTGTCTTGTTGCTTTAGTGCCTATGCCCCGCCTCTGGTGGCAGCCTAAAACCTGGCGTCTGGCTAAAACAAACGAAAGGCAGCCCTGAGCCTCCACTCAATCCAATTAAGGCGGACTTCGTCCACTCGGTTACGTGTACATCCAACAAGATCGGCGTTAAGGCAACACCAGAATATTTGGC
This sequence comes from Aleadryas rufinucha, assembly GCA_013397815.1. Classification (NCBI taxonomy): domain Eukaryota; kingdom Metazoa; phylum Chordata; class Aves; order Passeriformes; genus Aleadryas; species Aleadryas rufinucha. The sequence continues at coordinate 673,297 of VZTH01011156.1, forward strand.
AAAAAAAAAAAAAAAAAAAAAATTGCCCCCCCTTCCTTTTTTTTTTTTTTTTTTCCCAGCCGCCGAATCATGTCGATGAGCCCAAAGCATACGACTCCTTTCTCAGTGTCTGACATCTTGAGTCCTTTGGAGGAAAGCTACAAGAAAGTGGGCATGGAGGGCAGTAACTTGGGGGCTCCCTTGTCAGCCTACAGACAGTCTCAGGTTTCTCAGCCGGCCATGCAGCAGCACCCCATGGGCCACAACGGAACAGTGACTGCCGCCTACCATATGACAGCGGCAGGGGTCCCCCAGCTCTCCCATGCTACGATGGGGGGCTATTGCAATGGGAACCTGGGCAACATGAGCGAGCTGCCGCCTTACCAGGACACCATGAGGAACAGCGCTTCGGCGACAGGATGGTACGGCACCAACCCGGATCCCCGCTTTTCCTCAAGTAAGTCAGCCCGGGGCTGGGTGGCTGGTGGCGGGGGGTTACCGTTCTACTGCCCCGACACACCGCGGGCAGAAGGCACGGGGGGTCCGCGACAGGGCAAAAGTCGGTCTAAATCCCAGACGCGCCCCCTAAATCCCAAATTCCTCCTTCTGCCCGAGGATCGTACCCGGTCCTTCGATCCCGGCTGGTTGCATGTCAGCCTCCCACAGCTGCTTTTGCGGGGCAAGGGGGTTGGAAGCCCCGCGGTGGCGGGGACCGGGAGCCTGGCTCTCGCCGTCCAGCGGGGCGGGAGCGTNGGGCTGCCGGGGGGCTGCGGAGCTCCGCTGGGGGCAGGCGGCGGCGGGGGCTGCCGGAGCGCGGGGCCCCACTTGGGCCGGGCCGGGCCAAGCCGAGCCGCCTAAAACGTGCCGCCTTCTCCCTTGCAGTCTCCCGCTTCATGGCGCCGTCCTCGGGCATGAACATGGGAGGCATGGGCAGCCTCGGCTCCCTGGGAGACGTGAGCAAGAGCATGGCCCCGCTCCAGAGCACGCCGCGGAGGAAACGGAGGGTCCTTTTTTCGCAGGCCCAGGTTTACGAGCTGGAGAGACGTTTCAAGCAGCAAAAATACCTCTCCGCCCCGGAGAGGGAACATTTAGCCAGCATGATACATCTCACCCCGACTCAGGTCAAAATCTGGTTCCAGAACCACCGCTACAAGATGAAACGCCAGGCCAAAGACAAGGCTGCGCAGCAGCAGATGCAACAGGAGAACGGCTCCTGCCAGCAGCAGCAGTCTCCCAGAAGGGTGGCAGTGCCAGTGCTTGTGAAGGATGGCAAGCCCTGCCAAGCAGGCTCCAACACACCCACAGCAGCTATCCAGAGCCATCAGCAGCAGGCAGCTACGACGATCACGGTGGCTACCAATGGCAACAGCCTCGGACAGCATCAGAGCCACCAGACAAACAGTGCGGGGCAGTCTCCAGACATGGGACAGCACTCGGCCAGCCCTTCCTCTCTGCAGAGCCAAGTCTCCAGTTTGTCTCACCTAAACTCTTCTACTTCTGACTATGGCACTGCCATGTCTTGCTCCACCTTGCTATACGGTAGGACCTGGTAAAAGGATTAAAGAAAGAAAGAAAAAAAAAAAAGACAAAAAGAAAAAAGAAAAAAAAAGCAGATTTTCCCAGTTACACAAATCTCTGTCCTATCCAAACTACTGTGTGCTTTTCTTCTTCTTTTTTTTTTTTTTAATTTTTTTTAAATGGTCTTCTCCCTTCCCCCCATTTTACTGAGTGGTCTCTGCGGACCTCTAAGAGAGAGAGACACTTTTTTGTTCCGTTTTGTTGTTACTGTTGATGGTTTGGGGTCTTTATACCCCCCCCCCCCAAGTTGTCCTATGGGGTGTATAAAAATATTCTGACTAATAACCATGGAGCAGTCTGCAGAAAGGGGACCGTCTTTAGGCATGGTCTGAAGACTTGGATATCAGATGTACACTTTGCCAGCGTCTAGGACTTGCATGTAAATACAGAGATTTTGGGGGATGGGGTGGTTTTCCCCCCCAAAAAAACGCATTCGCGTCACCCAGCCACAAGAAGCAGCTTCCCCCTCCCCGGTCTCTCCTAGTCCACCGCCAGGGCCAGCGGATGGAGACGTGGAGTCATCAAAGGCTTGGCTTTTATTTTCCTCCTTACGTTTGATGTGAACCTGTAGCTGTATAATGCTGTCAAAAGTTGGACTAAACCCATAGTTTTTAGTAGCCTGTATATTTTGTTGTAAAAAGAAAAGGAAAAAAATACAATCAACCAAACCAACCCCCACCTTTTTTATGGACACTGATCGCCCTGTCGTAAATCCTCCGGCAGTTTGTTATTTGCGCACGCCGCCTTTTCCTGTTGTAACTTATGTAGATATTTGGCTTAAATATAGTTCCTAAGAAGCTTCTAATAAATTATAAACATTACGAATATTCTTTTTTGTTTCCCCTTTGGTTCCCCCTCCCGACGCTCTTTTCCTTGCAACTCTCTCCTTTTTTTTTTTCCTTTCTTTTTCCCGTTTTTTTTTTTCTTCTTGGTGGAAAAACAACCCGGGGATGTTGCCAGACCCCGGAAGGCCCCTGCCCCTTCCAGAGCCCGGACCCTGTTCCCAGAGGGGAGCTGCGACAGAGGGTTAACGGGATACAGGATCAGTCCTCAGCGTGCAAATAGGACAAGCAAACGCGTGGGATTCACGAACTCGAGAGCGAAGGAATCGAGTCCAAATTCATTAGCTCGATTATTTTTTTGGGGGTAGGGGTGGGGGCGGGGGGCACCTCAGCGACTTCTTGCTAGAGAAAGCAAAGTATTCCGGGACTAGAAATTCAAATGCCAAAGGCACGGAGGAGAAAGAAGGTAAAAGTCTACCGCCATTAGAAAAAAAAAAAAAAATAGCGAAGAACCTGCTGTCAGTATAGAACGTGAGTCTAATTTAAAGTGTCCAGTTTTAATACCTTGAAAAAAAAAAAAGATAATTTCTACCAGGTTTTCCTATGTACTTGTATTTTAAGGGAAGTACAGTCACCTTATTTATAATCAAAATAAAAAGATAGTTTATTGTGTACAACATGCAGTTTGAATTAACTTTCTTTATCAGGCTGTGTTTAATTTTCTCCACGTACCCAACCCCCGCAAGCACACGCCCGCATATGGCCAGTAGGTTCCCCTGCACAGCCCACCCCATTACTCAGGCGGGTCAGCCGCAGGCTGCGGCTCGGAGGAACACAGACAGGCTTCGGTTGGTTTGGGTGCTGTTTTTCGTGTCGCTTTGTTTTTCTCATGGGGGTTTGTTTGTTTGTTTGTTGGGGTTATTTTATGTAGCCATTTGGGAAGTATGTAAAGAAGGAGGTGAGGAGAAAGTGCGTGCGCGCACGTGGGTGGGTGTGCATAGGTGCGCGCCGGGATGAGACACAGAGGGGCGCTTGGTAGGAAGGTAAATATTATGGGTAATGCAAGGTGGCTAGATGTTAACTTTTCTGTAAATATATAGAGCATATGAAGCTAAACAGCTCCTATCTGACGAGTCCGAAATCCCTGTAATTCTCTATCTTTCAGGTCCCAAATATCTCTTCCGTGAGTGTAACAAAATAAGAAGTATCCCCACTCTAAAAGACCTCGTAGCGTGTTTTCCTTTGCATCTGCTGCTCGGTTTCGTTTTTTTCCCAAATCCATGGAAAGCGGATCTCAGTTACTGAAGCACCTCTGAATTACAGAGGTGTTATAAAATACTCGTATTTTTGAAGTGAAAGAAAACAAGTTGCCTGGGGTGGAAACAACCCAACCTCCAATTTAAGTAGCAGCTTTCGAAAGCTCCAGTTCTTTATTTATACAAGATAGCCAGTGTTAGTCGGACACCAAGTGCTAGTCTGGATGGAGAAAAATGGAAGTACACGGAAAAAAAAAAGAATCGGATTCTTTCTGACCCCCTCCCCCTTATTTCTAACTGGAGGACATCACATGTGTCAACAGGAATTTCGAGACCTTTCATTCTTATGTTATGTCCTGCTTTATACAGAGACATTCTTAACTAACCCAAAGATTATTCAATTTTTTTTGTTCTTCTTCTTCTTCGCAGAATATTCATTTCAGATCTATAGCATCATGTTAAGCATGGCGGGGGGATGGGGGGGAGGGGGTGGCAGAGTGTCTGGAGCTTAGTGGCATTATTTCTGCTAACAGAAAAAAGTGTTGGGGATTCCTGGTCTATGGTGCAGAGCTGCCAGCCTCCGCGGAGGAAGCGAGAGCAGGGTTAACTTTAAGGGTTTTTTAAAATTAGGGTTAGTTTCCTCTCGGAGTTTATATGCAAGACCGAGGGGAAAGTGCTCAAGTTAAGTCGACATTTCCCCTTTATATGCAATTAATGTGCGTTCTTTCAATCCCAGGAACGTTCAAAAGTGAGTATCACCGAAAGGCACTAACACAGCCGAGAAATATTATAGCCCCCGCCCCCGAATATTGGAGTTAGCATGTCTGATAGAGATCCAGACAATGACTTGTCATTATAGACTTCGAGGGAAATAAATTAATTTTATTGTGTCTCGACAACCTCATAAACACATATTTGGTGGTGGGTGTAATTACTGTAATGGATGATTATGTACACTGACTTATCTTTCTTAAACTAGATTTAGTTTCGATTAAATAAACTCGTTTCCGCTTTGTCTGATGTCGGCTTAGTTTAAAGTCTGTTTACTTGTTCCACAGAAAGGTGAATTCATCTCTTTATTAAGCACTAGAGACCGAGCAAACACAGTTCAAACTGTATTTACATATCAATCAGGAGAAATGCAAACAAACGGCTCTTTAACAAATTTTATAGAGTTTTTTTATGACATTGTGATTCTGCCTTTTATCATATTTCTTTTTCTGTAAACTAGTTATGCCTTGTTTAGGATGAAGATATTTGGAGGGAGGGGTGTAAATACAGTTTAGTCTCCAGTCTCCCTTGAGCACACTCATGAGAACTTAGTTACTGTATAGATTTTTAAAACTAAAATATGTTCCTCCGTCTAAACTCCTACTTCTTCCAATATGCTGATTTCCAGTCTCCCGGTAATCAATGCAGAACTTGGATAATGGGATGGCAAAGGGGAGGGGCAGCATGATTCAAATCTGAAATGATGGAAGAGATGCACGTTTCCCAGTATAACTGCTTTATCCACGCTAGACCATGGGCACCCCGTATTTTGAGAGATAAAAGGATCTAGCGAAGAATGGTTATTCCCTCCCACTCCCTCACTGCCTGGCACTGCTTGTAAGTGTAGGAGAATCGCGGAGGGCATTTTTTCCTGCTGTAAATAGGAGTTCATGCTTAAGTGCCATGAAGTGTGCGCGTAGTGGCACAGCAGGCTGTGGAAAAAAAAAACCGAGAAAAAACTAAACCCCAAACGAAACACAAACCCTAAACAAAACAACAACAACAAAAAAATCCCAAACCCTAACAAAACCATATCACTACTACGGCCACAACAGCAACAATAGCAAAAGCCTTCTTCACATGTGCTGCTTCATATCAAAACAAGCTGTGGGTTATTGGCTTTTTTGTTTGTTTCACAGCAGCCTGTTAGCAAAAGGATACTCGGGAGGAAGGGCTCAGGGGAGCCAGGGGCGGCAGGGCTTGCCCCGGTCCCTGCTGTGGCCCCGGTAGCAGCGGACTGGCGGGGTGCTATGTCACTGTACCTACAGGGAGGCAAGGGATGAGGAGCTGATCTAATAGTACATCGCCTGCATCTCTGTTTAAAAGGCAGTGCAGGGCCTTAAGACGGTGTTCAAAGTGCGGATCCCAAACAATGTAATCTGAGACAGCTCTGAGATGACACCAAGAGATGTTGCCACGGCTGTGAGGGGAGGGAAAAAAAAGTATTTTAGGAGTTTTGTAGCGCAGCGCAGGTAAAGGGGCCTCGATGCGAAGGCAGCTCCCGTTCAACTTTTCGTGACCGCTGCCTTTAGCCTTTACAAAGGGGATCTAGAGTTAAAGACTGAGTGACTTCTGAAGAATTTAAGTCCTTTCATGGCCGTGTCGGGAGCAAAGCTGAGATTTTTTTTTTCTGTCTGACCTGCTGCTCCTCTCATGATCCCCATCGGGGGAAAAAACCCTCAAAACTCTGAGTTAATGATAATACTGTTTATATGTATCAAATATGTACAGACATCTGACCCAGTGCGGCTGTTCCTATGAGGTAGAGAGACGACTGTCCCTGGCAAAATGGTGAATAATATGAAATTACTTTTTTTCCCCCCCTCTCTTTTCTGGCTGCAAGCACATTAGGGAGCAGGTAAGGTCAAAGTTTTCTATATCCTATGTCTTTCTCTCAAAGGCTTCTGGTCAGCTTTATAAACAAGATGGTGTATAAAATATGTTGACGTAAAAATAAATTGAAATTCGTTTTGAAGCTTAAATCAACTTTCTACACAGAAAAAATATTGGGAAACCTATAGAAGAAAATGTAAAATATGACATTTAATCTTCGATGTAAAGGTTTTTGTTAGAGGGAGGGCGAAGAGGGAAAGCGGTATTTTTTTTTTACCATGACACAGAGATTGAGAAGGAAAAACATTTACGAATGGCCGAATGCATTACTTCCAAAAGACAGTGTAAATCTACTGTCCTGAGCTGGTGTATAGAAACGGAAAATGCTGAAAATGTATATTCTAAAAATATTTAACAAGATACTTAAGTCTGTTTTTACTGGCTAGCTCCATATCTCGTGCTAACAACTATATCTGAATGAGATGACAACTGTTTTCTCAAAAATATTTCTATTCACTAAAGACAGCGGGACTTTCGGAGTAATTTTAAATTACTTTGTAGGTTGTGCTTCTTTAGCAAGTCAATTTACATGGCAGGTTTTAGTGAACGTACACGACTTATTGAATTGATTCAATGAGAACTCCCCATATCATTCTGAGTAGCGCTTCGTCAATACAGGGGCTCCTTAAAGTGTACAGGAAAAGAATAAAGCGCGTGTACACGAGGTGGGTTGGTTTGGGTTTTTCCTGGGGGGAGGGGAAGGGGCTTTGTTTGTTTGGGTTTGTGATTGGATTTTTTTTTTTTTAAGTAAAAAGATAGTTGCATTGCTTAGAAAACTTACCTAAGTATGAGATCGTCACTTTCATTTGTTCTGGTGGATTTCACCAGGGTTCTTCTCGATCAAGCATATTTGGGCAAGTAATAAAGTGCGGGAAGGCGACAAACTTACAGACACCTGGGATCTTACGGGGAGCAGACTTTTTTGCTTCCTATCAAAGGTGTTGCTGAAGTGGCTGAATAATTTCAGCGTGTTACTGACCTAATAATGTGACTCTAGGACACAATTTTTTCGAAGTTCCTCTCACTGCATTTGTTCGTTAAACTTTTTGTTTTCGGTGCTGCTGTTTCTCAGAGAAGCTCTTAAAATATTATCTTTAACTTCAGCATCTTCTCGGTCTCTGCTTTTGCTCGTAAACTGGGAGTTACTTAACAAACGCACTGTTGCTACTGTGAAACAGAGTGCTCGGAGCTCTCGTCCTCTGCGCCTCTATCTGCATTAGCTCACTTCTGAGAGAAAAAAACATATTGGATAACCGATGCGGAGCGCTTAGTCTGCACATGTGCATCTATATACGCATTATATCTATAGATGTGTGCGTCGAATGGTGTATCCACGGGCTGATGTGCACGGCAGTAACTGTGGAGTCTGGGGAGCACAGGCGGGCAGGCAAACTTTTACTTTGAAGAAGCACTGCCCGCCGGCCTGTGTCTCCCCTCCGCTCCTAACTTTACAGCGCGGAAACCCTCCCGCAACTTTCCGCCTCGGCCCACGGGGGCTGCCCCGCCGGTGGGAACGGAGCCGCAGCGCCTGAGCCGGGCCGGCTCCCCCCGAGCTCCGCGTGGAGCCCGGCGCGGCGCCCGCCGTGAGTCCTCTCTGCCCGCGCCGCCTGCCAAAAATACCCAGCACGGTCACAGTTGCCGCCGGTGCTCAGGTCTCGGTTCCCCGTCGAGGGGAACGGGGCCGATCCTACCCTTTGACAGAGTGCTCTGCACCCCGGCCGCGGGGTCTCTTGCGTGCCGAGGGCAGACTCTCACACAGCCCCGGAGGCTTTGCTGCCCTCGGGAGCCGGCAGCAACCCAGCGGGGTTCCTCGCCCGGGGGCTACAGCCAGTCGAGAGCAGCGATTGTCTCCCTCTGTGTTCTCTTAATGCCGACTATGGCAGGCTCTGCCTGCATTGCCAGGCTGCCAGGCTGCAGGTGCTGTCGGGCAGACCCAGCTGTGCTCACCCACCGCCCCTCTCGTCCTTGGCACTGGGGCGATGCCCAGGCGGGAGGGCTGCAACCGTCGGGCCAGGAACCCCTTTGACTTTCGTCCAAGCGCTGCTCCCAAACGCCCTGACAAGGTGTTGACCGCCTATGGCGCTTTGCCATAGCTAGGGCGACTGGCATGGGGCTCGGGGACCCGTCACTGCAACACACACCACACTTGCCTAGCGGGGTAAATGGCAGGGAAGTGCGTGGCACCTCCGCGGTAACCCAAAAAAGATCGAGGACGGGATGCGGCGGACCAATTTACGTCTTCGCAAAGGTACTGTGCGAGTGCGGCAAGGACGGAGGATAGGTCCCAGCACTGTCATCTTCTGAGCTGCCAGGAGTCTCCTGTGGCAGCCACTTTCGAGGGACTCTGCTGGGTGGTACCGGGCAGCCGCTGCCTTCGCGGCGCTCGACGGATAGGCGGCCCCGACCCCTGTGTGCCCGGCCAGCCCCGCCAGGCACGCAGGACTGGGCACCCCCAGCCCATCTCAGCTCGGGTTTCGTTTGGTTGGCTTAGGTGGGGGAAAGCAACTCCCGAGGAAACAACTGAGAAAGTTTGGGAGAGCAGAGGCGAGACTATGGTGGGTGGGAGAGGGGCAGCGCGGACGTGCAGGGCTGCTCCCCTCCCCCCACGGGGGGCGCGGCGGGGGAACCCCGCTTCCTGCCACCGATTTTTCTCCCCAGGGCAAAGGGAGCTGTCCGCTTTCTGCTCGGTCCAGACCCCCCTTTTCTCTCATCGTTTTTTAATTACTCTTTTAAATTCAAATGGATATTCTTCAGGAGATATGACGGGGTTTAAAGCTCTCATTACATATCAATAGGCGAAACCTTTGCATAGAGGTTGTCCTCATTCTTCAGTGTGTGAGCAATAGCTGTTGCTCCCTGGCTCTGACTTTTCCATGGACACACACACATACACAGTATCCCCGTCTTTAAATAGTGGCTCACGAAGCGGAACCCAGACTTAGAAACCTTGTTGTCCCGTGGGGCTCGGGAGGGTGCTGGTGGATCGTGCATTTTGTGCTTGGTGTCACGGGGAGGCTCTGCGTGGTGGTGGTGGAGCGCTGAGACACGTCGTGCGTGTGCGGCAGTGGCGAGGCGCTGGAGCTGCGCTGCCGTGGGGAGGCCGGGCGTGTTCTCGTCGTGGAAGTCTGGGCACGGCGTGGGCTATGCGCAGAGTAGGCTCCGTGGTGGTGGCTCTGTGTGTGTGTGTGTGTGTGTGTGTGTGTGTGTGTGTGTATAGGGGAGTGTATGTGTGTATGTTTGTGTCAGTGCATCGCCTTTCCACAATGGTAGCGTAATTATCTGGCTGAAACATTCACAAATGGCAAAAAGTTGCAAAATAGATCGACCTCCCTGAGATGAGAAGGAGCCAGTTTCATAGCTGTGCAACCATCATGGTTTTTTCAATACATGTTATACAAGAGGATCTAGGGAGTGATTCCGATTCAATACACATAATCAGTTTGGAAGTCCTATTTCCATTTGAAAACAGGCCTATTTGCAATCATGAGGGCCGGACACGCTGTAAGATATAGGACGCATTCAGAGTAGGTGGTAGGTGAGAGAATCTACAGACAAGCACCAAATATTTTCTTCTTGCTGCAGACCTCTTTTTTTACACGATGGTATTAGTCACGACGTATTTTTAATCTAATATTATTTTTTAAAAAATCACTTAATTGCTTTAGAAAGCAAGGGTTTGACCTGCAGAGAGAGTCCCCGTGCAAAAACACACACACACACACACAAACAATCAGAAAAACAACAACAACAAAAAAACATAACCAAACCAAACAAGAGCAAAATAAAAACAAAACAAAAACACCCAAAAGCCCACCAAGTAAAAATGGTGATTGAAAAAGCCTGTTGATTGTCCTATCAATAGCTTCAGGTTAACAGGCATTTAATCAAAAATGCACCGCGTAAATGATCCCTAGAGAATGGTAATTTATTTTTTAAAATAAGGCCCAGAGGAGGGAGAGGTGCAGGGGGTCTTAAGAGGAACTACCACCCGCCGAGCCCAGAGCCCGGCACCGAAGCCGGCTCTACTCCGGAGAAGCCCCATCCGCCGGAGCCGGGACCCAGGGCAGCACACGCTCCTCGCCCGCCGGCGGCCAAAGAAACGGAGACTCCCCGCGGTCCTGACCCTCGAGAGCCGCGACCTGTCCTGCTGAGAGGGTGGGAAAAAGGATGCACAAAAGTCAGACCACAAAGCTTTTGGGGGTGATATGGCATCAGAGAGGGCAGACCCCCTCTCTCTCCTCGTCCCCCCCACCCCTCTCGCAGCCATCCCTACTCCAAGTAGGCACCGCACTTCCCCGCCTCTTGCTCTAGAGCATTTTTTCTTATTCCTCAAGTACCCGAAGCCAGGAGAAAGCCAGAAGGCCTGCGCGTCCTCCACCATAATTATCCTGCCGGATAGGAGCGAGCAGGGAAGCCGAGGCTCGCCTGTGGGTACCCAAAGGCGGAACAGGGGCGCTCCCAGCCCCGCTCACAGTGAATTAATTGGCATTTCCCATTTCCCTCATTTACGTGTTTATGCGGCGGTGCGCACCGCTGACAGCGCGCCGGAGCTGCAGGCAACGGCCCGGCCCAGCCCGGCCCGGCCAGGCCCGGCCCTCCGCCCTGCTCTCTGTTTGGATCTGGAAGGCAGACACTTTCTTCTCATAGTTAAATAATGTTCCCGTCCCAGTCCCAGCAGTCTTGTTTTTCCGGGCTCCCACCCGCCGCGACACTGTTTTATTCTCTTCCACTTTAAAAGACCA
>VZTH01011160.1:0-25782 GCA_013397815.1 Aleadryas rufinucha
CAAACTTGCCCCCGCCGGGGCAGCTACCTGGGCCTTCCCACCCGGCCATAATGCATAGTAATCCTTTGGATTCTATGTTTTCCAGGATCCTCACCACCAAAAATACCAGAAGTAGAGGATCAACAGGATGCCATCAGCATCCATGGAGTGGTGGTATTTTCTACTTAACCTGTCTCTCTCATTCTCTTTATGTCTCTTTCTCTCTCTCATTTCCTCACATTTACTGTTAAATAAAATCCATACTATTGACTTCAGAATATTGTCTTATTTGCACCTCAATTTTATCAGTGGCATCTCTCTAACAATTTTAATAACCAGATTGTAACTCTGAGATATATATATATACCTATCTCCCCCATATATAACCCATTCCTGTGGGGTTTTTTTTATTTCTGTTCCTTTTCTTTTCAATGTAACAATTTGTGTTGTGAGAAATCCTATTTGATTCATAATTGACTTATTTTTAAAATGGTTACTTTGATTTACATTGACTTTTCATGAACTCAGAAAAACAGATTTGCTGGAAAAAATATCTTGGTGCAAATCAATCCTCAATCTATTAGGAAAGGATGAATTTTAATTTTCACTTTGAAAACTGGCACAATCTGTCTAGAGGAAGCGGCATATATCCGCATATTTTCTTACTCAAGTCCATTTTCAAGCAGATTACATACTTGTCAGTGATGATGTGGGCTTAAATTGAAAAGCACACCCGTAATTTTGAACTAACAACCTCTAAATGTTCCTTGTTATCAATGTCGATATTCTGGAGTAAGCATTTTACGGAAGAAAAAAACTCAGTGGAAATAGAGAACTGCAATACATGTGGTCTAGCAATTTTCTTTTGTATTTTGCCACCACACGGCTTCTTCTTTAGGTGAAAGGAGCAAAGCCTTACCTAATTACTTCAACTACTGTGACTCCCTGGTGTTAACAAGATGTATTATACAGAGATGGGACATTTCCCAGTGATTGTATTTTCTCTCTGCCCAGATCTCCTCTCCATGCAAGTAGAAACAAGATCTTTGTACTGAGCAATCTGTGCTCTGTGTCCCACATAAATTGAATAATGTAAAAACAATACATATTAAGCACAGAAAAAAATTCTCCACCAAAAATCTTACAATTGGCACTATCCCTATATAAAAATCACCTCCCTTTTCTCCATAAAAAAACCTTCAGTTGAATAAATATTATGAGGAAAAGAAAATAATTTTGTTAAAGCTCACTTAATGTATTCACCAAGCATGCAAACACTTTGTATTAATGGTTAAACTTCAGGATTTCTCATTTGTTACCAGAAGTCAAAAGTCAAAGTTTGGAACTCCAGAGCCTCATTCACCCTTTGTCTTTGCTTATATGTATATTACAGATAAAACTTTACAGATTCTACTATGCTTGATAATATTTTTCTGTTTTCTCATTTACGCTCTGATGACCAGAGTACTGTGTGCATTATTAATCAATCTCATGGCTTTGGAAAGACAATACAATTCAGGAAAAGCCAGTGATGTGGACTGTAAGTCAGTCTCATCAAATGGAGTTTGAGTGCAGTCAAGGAAATTATATCTATGTGGAGCTTTCTATCAAAATTTGATTTTTGGATGACAAACTAGTACCATTCCAGCTCTGCACTGTTTGTTTGATGGATCATCTTAGCTGCAAAATATTTTCTTACTCTGATAAAATGTATGCATATTCTAGATCAGTGGTTGGGGGAATAAGGCCCTAAATCTCACAGAAATGCAAGAACAATTGATTAACCAAAGAAGAATACTACTTCTTTTTTTTTTTTTTTTTGCCATAAATAAATAAAAGTAATTGCATGCAATATTTTTAACTGATGCAATATTTCTACTTATATTAAATTATATTTATACTGAAGTTCTTACAGAAGTAACTTTTCAGCTAATACTGTCTAATCATAGGTTACTGCAAGATTTTTGTCTTACAGCCATTGATGTCTGAGAGAATTTATTAACAGATTTTACAAAGAAAATCTTGTTCCTTTTCTGATATTTCCCTCAACTTAGTAAATTTCTCTATTTTTACATTTTGCAGAGGAATACAGCTTACACTGTTTGATTAAATATCAATTTAATTATGGAATAAACTAATAATCATTATTAACAGGACAATTAACATTGTATTGATGATATTTCAGACACACATTATGAATGGTGAAGAGGCTTCTTGTTTCCCTGTAGTCAAATAACATTTGATTTCAAATTCACTATCTCTAAAAAAAAAATTTAAAAAATTCTATTCCTCTATTCGCTCATATTATGTGAAGATTAGTCTAGCAAATCAAATCAAATTATCTTTTTGGAATATTTTCACTCAGGGCCAAGTCCCCTGAATTTCAATAGACTCCAGTCTGGTCTCTTAATAACATCCAAGGACAGAAAGATGATGTTCCAGTCCATGGAGGAGGAAAGCCACTACATCCATTTCTAATGCAACCTTTCCAATTTCTCGTTCTCAGAAGTTTTTTCATATCAATCTGTTTTAGCTAAGAAGTGCTGAGGAATGCTTACATAATCTAGTTGTTTATAAAAAGGAGACTAATTGTCACTTTTCAGAAACAGAAATTCTGTAAAATGAAAAACACAAAATAAATGTTTAATGTAAGATTGCTCTGGTGGATCGAATTTGGGAAACAGATGTTCCTTCCAGGATAATCTTACCTTGTTGCCCAAAGAGGTTGTCTCCACCCTCAGAGCTTTCAAGATCTCGCTGGTTAAGCTCCTGAGCAACCTGGCCTGATTTCACAGTTGATTCTCCCCTGGGGAATCAACTGTGAAATCTGGGGAAGTACAAGAGACCTCCTGAGGTCTCTTCCAGTCTGAACTATTCTGCTGGTTTTGGCTGAGGTAGAGTTGATTTTCTTCCCAGGGCCTGCTATGGGGCTGTGTTTTGGATTTGTTCTGCACACAGGGCTGATAATACAGAGATGTTTTTGTTATTGCTGAGAAGGGCTTACACAGAACCAAGGCCTTTTCTGCTTTTCGGACCAGCCATGCTGGTGAGGAAGTTGGGGGTGCCTGGGAGGGTGGAAAGAGACACAGCCAGGACAGGTGACCCCTTCTGACCAAAGGGATCTTCCAGACCATATGATGTCATTATATATCAGTGTATAAAGCAGGGGGAAGAAGGAGGATGGGGGGAACATTTGAAGTGATGGTGTTTGTCTTCCCACATCATTGTTACCTGTGATGCGACCCTGCTCTCCTGGAGATGGTGAGCACCTGCCTGCCCAGGGGAAGAAGGGAATTAATTTCTTGGTTTTCTTTGCTTGTGTGTGTATCTTTTTCTTTCCCTATTATGCTGTCTTTATCTCATGAGTTTTCTACATTTTACCCTTCTGATTCTCTCCCCAGTCCTGCTGGTGGGGGAGTGAGCGAGCGCTGACAGGGCCGTGGTTGCCAGTTGGGGTGAAACCCAGGCAACCATATATCCTATGATCCATTTACAATTCCCACCCTAGTCTTCAACATAATTAGGGGTATTCAAGAACCCACCAGCATCTTTGTGCCTGCAAAACTGGCAGTGCTAAACCCGTCCCACTACATTATACAAACATACTGAGTGAAATACGTAGTCACATTCATGCTGTCCTATATTGGGAAACAATGCTCCAGGGCCTCTCTAAGCAAGATATTGTTCAGAACCACTACACTCTGATAGGGACCATATGAACTGTACAATTAAGACATATGTCTAAATTAACTTGCAATGAAGAAAACCAAAATCTTAATGTCTCTGAATGCCTAGCACATATTTTTCCTGCACTAAGACAAAAAACTCACATAAAAGAACAGTCTTATCCATTTTTTTCTATTTTTTAGACATGCATACTTGTGTTTATGAATATTATAATTACAAATATTGTTACCTGAGCATCTCCCCCTGCAACATATATTAATGTGATTTCCGTCTATCCTACTTTTTATTTTCTCCTGTTTCAGAACAAAGAAACATGTGCCGTGAAGTGTGCTCTTTTCATTGTCTGCTTTGGACTTATTTATTTGGATCTATTTTTAGTATGCCTTCCCACCCTAGTGTTCAACTTACTATTTAGCTACATCACATCAAAGAAATACACCTTCTGTACATACCCAGGCCATTATCAAGACTTAAACAGATGAAATAAACCTTCAAAAGAAAGTAATGGCTTGGCAAGGAAGTTGTAGACCATTCTCTTTAAGCTTTTGATAAACCACTTTTGATAACCCAAAATACCAAAAGATAACCTGTGGATAAAAGATCAAACTCCATCTTAAAATTTGATATCATACGAGAAGGTGGCATGGAAAGCAAAAGACAAATGTGCTACTCCCGTAATATCTGCACTGATGACAACTGCCCTTCAGGGTTTTGTTCTGGCCAGAAGCTTGTAATGCTGAAGGCTTCATGCAAGTTGGAGGCATAAATGCATTTCTACAGTCTGAGATGAGATCCGACTACATTAAGCTCTAACCAGACTAATGCTAAGAGAAAAAATAACCTAAACATATTCTTAAGAGGGGGCTATATTGATCAGTTGTAGGTACACGTATCTCCAGGCAATGACAAACTGCCCTGTCTATAGCTCCTGCTCAGAGGACAGTTAACAGCAAAATGATTCATTTGAGGAGGGAACCTCCTTCAGAGGAATGAAGAGGAGGAAAACTCCATAGAGTGAGTCCACAGCTCTTTTTCCCCATCCTCTTCTACCAGGAGAGAGGAATAGTTTGCTTCCTGTAAAACCAGAACAGAAGCAGTATCCCAAGGGTAATCCTGAAATGACCAGACAGTGTCAGGGACAGTTTGAGGCTGTAAGTAGGATTTGAATACAGGTTTGTGACCTGGGCATAAAACATTGAATTAGTATTCTGCATCTACATTCGTGAGATACTATGATATTACTCTTTGGCTGACAGTGGGGCAGCAAGTTCTCTCCCTTTTGTTTCCTTGTTTCATCCTCAGGTGTTCAAAGAGAAAGTGGTCTGTGGATTGTAACTACAATGCTCTTTTCATGCTTTGTATATGATACCCATCTGTCCTGGTTTCTCTTTTATCCTGTCAGGTAGCTTTGGTTTAATAGAATGTGGCACTTCAGCTCTCTTGGTTCACTAATTTTTACTGAGGGACAGGGAGTAACTAAGTTTATGCATGTTATTTTCATCTCGGTGCATGTAAATGTCACACAGGGAGTTGAAAATCCAACCTGAAACATGGGAAGAAAAATGTTCCAGCATTCAGTAATATTTGCATTTTATTTTTACTAATTACTTCATTTTTCACCGTTCTAGATAAGCATTAGGACAGCCACATCACTGTGATTCATCAACAGAAGCCTGCTTTATCACACTGTTGTATTAAAAAACCCTTTTGTAACGCTTTATACTTTAGTGGTTTTAAGAGATCAGCATTCATCATTCTCTATCTTGTTGGGCAACACTTCTTCGAGAAAAGCTAGAAATTGAATTGATTTTCCGAACTTTTATTAAAGAATCAGTAAAGCAGCGAAGTGTTATTGGTCATGCCTATCTTGCTGTCTGCTTTCAATTGCAGGCCCTATTGTCATGTGCACAGAAAGCAACTGTAAGTGCAAACAAGATAGTAAGGAAAATGGCACTTGCTGGAGAACACAGAATGCTCTATTCAGGACCTTTGTCAGCACTTGCTCTGAAATTACGATTGTACCTTCAGATGCTTTATAAACTTGTTTTCTGCCTATTACTGAAACACATAAAGTGTTTCTCTCCAGGAAGTTCACAGAAGTGCTTAGGTTTTAGATTACCAGGATTTTCTGCATTATGCAACAAACAGAGCAAAAATTGTACACAACCCCTGCAGTCCTTGTTTTCCTAGAGAAGGCTGTGTATGCATTATGTGTATAGTAGAAAGTAACTTCTGTTACATTTTTGCTGATAGTTTAAATTACAAATTAATAGGCTACAATAAGAAACTTTGTAAAAGGGAAAATTCTGAACTCCTGAATAAGAAAATAGAGGGTTTAAAAACAATCCCTGCTGATTCTTTCCTTCCAATTGTTCTTCCTGAAGCAACTTTTAACAAGTTTGCAACTTTAACTTTACAGATTGCAACAGCATGCACACAACAGCCTCTAGATGCCCAGGAAAAATGTCCTTGCTCTGCTTCTGAAGCTAACAGTGTTGTTCTTGCTCCTTCACAGCTGTTCTTGCTCCTTCTACAACCTTCATCTTCACTCCCAACACAGCCTCTAAAGAGACTTAGAAAGAAACCAATAAAAAGTTGCATCCCTTGGACCTTGTAAAATCAAAACAAAACTCACACTGGATGTTGAGCTTCTGTCAGGAGCATTATACGACAGAAACTCTGGGTTCTGACCTTCCCATTCAATAGTCAACACACAAATCCTTTTCTATATTAGGCAGTTCAGTGCTGCTGCTGTTTAGTTACTGTTATCATGACAGTATACTGGAGGCTTAGACACCACTTATGCTCTGAAAAGGAGGAAATATGAAAGTGACTTTAACAGCAAAAGCTTTACAATTCAAGTAAAATGAAAGACATAGATGCAGATGAAGTACAAGGAAATAACAAAAAACTATTAGGACAACAGTCTGAAAAGAGAATTTCATTTCCTACCTATGGGTTTAAGAAGGACGAAGGAAGATAATGGGGGGGCTTTGTTCATGTTTCCAAAGTGCTCCTTCATGACTTTTTTTTTTTGCATGACTGCAAAGACACTAATTATTTCGGAAGCTAGACATTGCATTCAAAGAGTTGTATTTGGAAACCTATGATGAACATAAAACTCTGAATTTTTCTGTTCCTTTGCTGACATCAATACCTTTCCCACATCTTGTGACAATAATTTCCCTACCTTGTAATCAGCACAACTATACCACCTTGGCTCATCAAAAGTAAAACAAAAATAAAAATCAGGGGGAACTGTAGATGGGATGAAAATTATTTATAAACCTTCAGCATAAGGATGTTTAGCCATGAGCCAGCTTGAGGATTCCACCACAGGTAGTCAACCTATCTAACATGGATAGTGGCAACTTCTCACTGAAGAAAGGGTAGAAAAGGCTTGGGAAACAATAGGAAAATGAATATAGAAAAATGTCCATAAACATCAGAGAAATCTGGTGAAGATTTAATGTGATCTAATTTATCGGAACCTGAATGTGTGATCTGGCTAGATAGCAAATCCTCTGCCATCACTAGGAAACAAGGAGAAAAAAATGTTTTCACCATCCAGATGGTACATACATATGAACTTCTTTGAAGGAACAATTTTTAAGTTATTCAGCCTTTTTCCTATAGCACCACCACCACTCCCAGTATGCTCTTTTGCATGTTCCTCCTGTAAAGGCTGAAGAGGAGAAACCCTATATATTTTACTTTGTGAGTAGTAATTGCAGACTTAAGTTAATAACCACCTTTAGTAACCAAAGTGAGTGCACAGTGAAATAAAAATGGTTATCCTTCTTCAAGTTGATTGATTAAAATAGTTGCTCTAACTGCATGAAATTTCAAGAAATAGTTCATGTAATCTAAACATGGCAAACACAAGCTCATAGGACATTTTATGGAATGTGGTTGGAAAATTCTTTTCTACCACACTCTTTTAGTCTTATCATATGTGAGAAAGACAGTTTTGGTTAAGAAAAAAGGTCAAGTCAAGAATAAAGATTGAACTAGTTATTTCAAACCAAATCTGGATACTTTGGCAGAGCTAGGAGTGCTTGGATCCGTATTTGTATTTAATTTCATATGAGTCAGCCACAACATTTGAATCCAAATTCATATCAGAAGTATAACAGCCTTGGAGGATTTCAGATGGAATAGTCTGGCTTGAAACTATGGTTAGTTTCCAAATGGTATGAAATTTGCTGTGAATTGGGACTTTTCCATGCTTGTGAAACAATAAAGGCTGTTTCTTGGGCTGATTCGTGATTTTTTTTCTAAAGCTTCTCTTTTGCAGAAAGCTTAATATATATACCACAAGGAAATGTGGAGAGCTTATCACCAGGCTGGAACCTGTTTTATAAAGAACCTTTACATGGATCTGTGCCTTCATTTCTATCACACATTCGGGAATTTTGTCAAGGTACAAAATGTATGCCTCTAGAATGCCATAAAACGTTATATTCTGAGTTTTGTGTAAAAAGGACTGGCTGTACATGTAATTATGAGCACATAGCTACAATATCTGTCTGTTTGCGTATCAAGGCACATCATAAGAGTATTTTGATTTTATCCTGAGTCAGGGCATTACATATACTGTTAAAATTCATGCTGGAATAGTTGCACCTATAGCCTTCTCTGGCTCTTAGGCCCTCATGCCTCCCCAGGGAAGGCTGTTTCCATACAGGTACAGACCCAGGGCAGGTACCATCCCTCCTTCCTGTGCTGCCCATGTACATGCACGGGAGCTTAGACTGGAATGCAGGGCGAGCCAGGGGATGTCCAACACAGAGCCAGTCCGGGAGATTTGGGCAAGGAAGAGAACAGGGCCACAGAACCATAGAATATCTCAAGTTGGAAGTAACACATGGACAACAATGAGTCCAACTCCCTGCTCCTTGCAGGGCTACCTGAAACTAAGTCAAATGAAGAAAGAACATCAGCTAGAACATTTTGAAAAACTGCAGAGATTCCTCTCTGTAAGTTATCTCCTTTTCTAGCTAAATCTTTGGTCTCTGAGATTGCTGGTCTCTCCGTGAAATCAGAGAAGACTGTCTCAGTCCCTCAGGTCCACAGTGGCAGTGGTAGCCCTTCTGAAATCACAGATGGAGGAACAAAGATTTTTTTAGAGAGGGGCACATGCTACTGTTTCATAAAGCTGTCTGGAAGTATTTCTAAACTCTGTCTGAAAACTATAAAAACTTTTATTTGTCAAAACACATTAACATGAAAATGTATGAACTACTGGTCTGTGGCAATTTTGGATGTCATCTTCTGGGACTGTTTTTTTTACCGGAATTTAATTAATTTTATGGTTCTACTGAACTTTTTCTGAATAGTATTTTTTTGTGTTCTCATGTGCGGTACAGAAGAAAATACTATTAAGTCTCGCCATTTCCACAGGATCATAGGAAGAAAGTAAACACAGCAGAATTCATCCTCAGTTATTCTTTGCATGTTACAACTAGCGGCATTGTTTCTTTCTTTGCATCGAATCAGCGTTGCAGAGCAGGCCTATAGCCATGGTTATGGAACCAGGACTACAGACTACACATCCTCCCTTAATCACTTGTGTTCTTTTTATATCCTCTGACATCAAGTCATTTCAGGTGCTACCCATTTGGGGCAAAGAACAGTATTGGGTTGAAAAACATACTTCTTTTCCCCAATAACCATCTGAGCTTAAAGTGCTGACTCTAAATGCAAAACCTAGTTCCTCAGTTTAGCTGACTGGTTCTTGAGATCATGCAGTCAATGCTGTAATTTCCTCACCTTAGTAATCTCTTGGTTGTTTCTCCTTCACCTGTAGGCTGGAGATCAGCCATATCTGAGGTCTCCTCTCATGGCAGCCAAGGAGGTATCTCCTCACAAGAAATCTTCAGTCATGACAATTTACTCCAAACACTCTTGTTTTCTTAACAGAGAACTCTGGTTTTAAAGAAACTGCTCACTTGCCCAAACTTCAGAGGCACATGGGAGCAAAAATAGAGCAAAGTTCTACTACAGGAGACAGATAGCCCAGTAAGGGGAATGTTTCAAAACCAATGCAGCCTCGAGGAAGAGTGCATTCAGAATGCCATGTATTGCATGCTAAATATGACTTGACACTCACAACTTGTATCTTAGCCAAAGAAATGGAAATATGCAAATTTATCTTTAATAAGGACAACACAGGACAGTGTCTCAGCTAAGCTTATTTTAAAGAAAAAGGTACAAGTATATAAGCTGATCAGCTTTTATATGGGTTTTCTGTGCTATGGATTTTTTAGAGAGTCATCCTTATTTAAAAAAATAAGCTTTTCAGAGCATGTGTAGCTGAAATCTTCCTATTAATCTGAATCAATTAGATTTAAAAAGAAATGATGGACTGTTTATAGAGACAGGTTTAGCATTATCACATTGGTGACAGACTGATGCATGGGGTTTCAGCAGCATTATCTAAATATAGTGCCTGGCTCACGGATTTTCAGAAGCTGTAAGAGATCTCTCTGAAGGACTACAAAGAAATGGGAAAGAAGGGGATTTGCTTCAACTGAAATGAATGCAAATGGCATCTCCATTCATTTCATTTGCAGCAATCTGACACCTTTTCCTTTCCGTTTCACACAAAAAAATAGGAGATAATAGGGAAATAGTAATGGTGTAAGTGGACAGAGTCTGACCATTAAAATGTTTACCATTCCAGCATGATGCCTGCAGATGCAATAAAATTGAAACTGGAAAAGTGTTAGAATTGCTGCCGGTTTCTATTCATTTGAATGGCAGAAACCTAGAATTCTCTTTTATGGTTTCATGTAGAGGGTCAATCCATTATCTTTCTTTCTTCCTGGGATCAAATAGCATTTTTGTGAGGATTAGGTCTCTTTGGCACGCTGAAGTGAAACCAATGTGCAGAGGTTTGAATTTTGAACCTATTTTAAATTGAACTCCTTTAACAAATGGTGAGTTGACTTCAAAATTGAACTTGAAAATATTAAATGGGTTTTTAAAGGTTTAAAACATGGAGATTCTCTTAAAAAATGCTCACATAATAACGCATCTATGATCCAGAAACATCACAAACATAAATATCATGAGCACTGGCACAAATTAAGTAGCTAAAAATATTAAGCAGTTTGCTCCCCCCCCCATTTTCTGTCTATATGGTGAAAAATGTATAATATACAGAAATAAAAGGATACGGTGAACTTTTTAAAATGGAAGGGAATGAAGAGAGATAAAGGAGTAAAAATATTATATTATGCAATATAAGTATGCACTCCAATTATCAATGGCAATAATTTGAAGCAAGACTTAGAAAAATGTACCATGGACATTCACTAAATCCAGGTTAATATGGCATTGAAGAACTATATCTATTGTTTTTAACATAGGGATGCATTTTTTTATTTGAAGAAAATTTTATTCATCAAGGTTATAGCAATTATGTATATAATAAAAAAATAAAAAACCCAAAAGCATGTAGCAAAATAGTGTTTACTTATGATAACTTCAGATTTAGGAAAGAATGTAAATTTTTATTTACTACTCTATAATTGACAGTCTTCAAAAGGAGGAAACAGAAATACTGAAACCAAATAAATAAATTCTGTAGAAGACATTTAATGAAGGGTTTCAAAAAAGAAACTGTAAGCTGACTCAGGAATACTTTTGAAATTCTCATTTCTTACCTAGCTATTCTCATTCCTGCTCTGGAAGCTTTGCCATAAAATTTTGTGCAGAATGTGCATTAACAAATGTGGAAATCAAAAGGAATCTGTAGGAATGCAAATTTTTACTCACAAATATACTTGCAAAATAAAAACTTAAATATAATCAAGTATCACTAATTAGTTGCCTAAATATTGATTGAACATCAGTCACTTCACTGTTCTGAACTCACGGACCAAATGGATCTCACCTGACCCCAGAACAGGCTTTTAAAGTCAGTGTCCAACACAATCCACAGTTTGAAAAAATATTTTCCATAGCACAGCTAAATTATGGCTTAAAAGATGCTTTGGAAGAATAGGCGTGTTACAATTTTTATATGCAAAGTTATTTTCCTTCAGTAAGAGAGAACACAAAGGCCACTGAAGGATGTAATGAACTATTTAAACAGACTGATCTGAACACTGGTATTTTGTCAAAAATAGATACCTAGAGAAGCCTTAATGATGTGTCAACAGAGTGTATGATGATGAGACAAAAAAAGGTGCAGATATATACAATATATATACAATCTCCATACAGGAGATTATGAATTTCTGTAAGAGAAGCAGTAAGAAATAGAACAAGAAAGCCAGTCTCCTAAAAAAAAAAAAATCAAATTCAATTTTAATAAATGTCTTTAATTTTAACTCTTGTATTTCTAAATATTAATTCCTAAGTAAGGGCTACATTCTCTCTGGTATACCTGTATCTTTAAAGCAGGAAAAAGTATTTTAGTATTTCTAGCAGAGAAATAGAAGACAACTGCCACTGGTAGCAAGTTCTTTTCACCTCTAACTGAGCCAGCACATCCTCACCAACAAGTAAGAAGACAGAAGAGTATTAGAATTAGCTAAGAAGCCAAGAGCCTCACTGAGGCCCAGTTAATACAATAAATGAGTACAGCACTTCTCTTAAGTGTTTGGCACCTTTAAATAAATGCAACCTGAGTATTGGCAATTAATAAAATCCACATTTTCCTCCTCCTTGCTGCAGAAGAGACCAAAATTGATCATGACTTTCAGATCATACTCACAGCCCAAGCAGTTAGCTCTAGGGTATGGTAGACTTACAGAAAAATACTGCATTTTTTTTCAGAGTAAGCAAAAAGTAAGCATTTTTTTTCAGAGCTGGCAAAAATTCATTTCAGCCACATTTGATGAATTCTGGCAAAGTTCTTCCAATGTTATTCTGAACTGCATACAGCAAATTTATAGAGCAAGACCTGAACAATATAAATACTCTGTTAAATATAACATTTGGCAGATAGGTAAAGCAGTGAAAAAGAAAATATAATATTTAAGGATATTTACTTTTAAAGTTATTCCAAGTGCTATATGTATTGGCAATTTGTGCAAGACAGTATCCTTCAGATGTAAATGACATATATAACTATCTGAGGGCTGAGCTGCTTGTTTTTCTGCTAAAATAAATTTCACTCTTCATCTAATGAGGTTTTCTTTCCAAGAAGAAAAACACTGAAGTTGTAATTCAGCACAGCAAGTTCACTGCTCTTATCTTCAATGAGTCAAGATATTTTTAACATCTGGAATAGCAACTTTGACCAATTTTTTGATCATCAGTATCTAAGATGGAAATTAAATTCAAAATTTGCCAAATAGGAATCAACTCAGCAGGTTATCAAGACTTGCCTTAAGAACCATATCTGCAACTAGATCAGAAAACATCACCAAAGCTGTATCAACCTGTCATCATCAAAAATAGATTTTTAAAATAATTTTTAAGAAATGCTCTTGGCATTGGCAGGCAGATTAATCCAAGCATCAAACATCTTAATAACAAAAATCAGGATCACAAATGCAACTGATAAAACACCAGAGAGATTACTTTCATGTATTTGCTTCCTTTAACTGAACTTTGAAAATATGAAACTAAGAGGAAGAGAGAAGGTCTCTGCATTGCAAACTCCATAGGCAAATTGCTGTTGACCACTGCCACATAATGTAAATTCAGATGAACAAAAAGAATGCACCTTGGTTAGCCAACTCAAATAAAAAAGAATCTCTGTCAGCTATTAATCTTTTCTGAATACTCAGTTTTACTAAGTTGCTCTGCTTAGAAAGGAAAAATGTATCTAGTATTTTAGAAAATTTATTAACTTTCATTATAATTTAACTTATTTATTAACTTAATGTCTTCAATTTTGGCTTTACATCTTGTTGCAATTGTTTGTTTGTTAGGGGATTTTTTGCCTTTTAAAAAATTTCAATCTATATATTATGAAATATATCAGACAGAGGAACTTTGGTGTAAACTGCTCTGAACACCTCTTAAAGTAACAATTTATTCACGGTGCTCTGCTGCTGCAGGCTTTAGGACACAATTAGGCTTGATTTTGAGCTCTATATGAGGGCCAAACTCATACTGAAATTTTTTTCAGTTCAGTCTCCTAGAGAGAACTGGTTTATTGATGATAAAAGGCATGAAGACAGTGAAATGTGAGCTTTATTTGTTCAGCCTTCTTAGAAGAATGAAAATATATGACTTTTCCACACTTATATTAGATGAGCAAATACTGTAAATAGAAAGAAAACATAGATAAAGAGAAAACAATGTTACTAAAGAATAAATTTAATAATGCCTAGATTATAATCTATTTTAAAATCTATAAAATTATTATTAACCATCTGATAACTCAGGTTCTGAAAATTACATCCTGTAGGAGTTGTTGAGGCAAGAAACAAAAGTTCAGTTTTGTTCCAAAGCTGGTTTTAATGTGCTGGTTTGGGAGAATGCAAAATGCGTTCATGTAGGATAACAGAATGGACTTGGACTCAAGATCCATACTTTAGTGCTTAAAAGCAGGTTCAAGAAAAAACATGAGGGAACTCTCATCCATCTTTATTGGATTGGTAGATGCCAAGTGAATAGAAAAGCTTGCACTGTGACTTAGTAAATAAACAAATAGATGCGAAAAAAACTCACAGCTATAAGGGGAAATCTCATTCTCCTTTTAAGTACTGCATCCCCATCAGCTGACTAGGTTTTATGAAGAGTTTATCACAGCAAGCCTTACATTTTAGGAAAGAGAAAGAGAATAGCAACAAAACCAAGTTAATGCAATGAGAATGAACTGTAAAGCTGCAACAAATTAGAGAGAGTTCTGTCTGAGGGTACAGCTTGAGCATGGTATCAAGTCTCACATCACAGATTTCCCTAAAAAATAGAAGGTAATTAGGATAAGCAAAGGATAGAAACAATCCTAAACCTAAGCAACGTCTCCCTACAACAGTATAAATTTGGTAACTAACTGAAAATTAAAACCACAAGCACAGTCTGTTCAGTGAGAAAAACAAAAAGCTCACAGTAACCAACTGGCTAATTCTTTGCACTAGACTCAATATTCCCCACAAGGCTAAGGTCTCTTCCTTTGGGTTGCATATAGTGCTTTTAGAAAGAAAATCAGAAAGTTTTCCTGGGAAATAAATGAAAATCAAAATTGTTACATTAATGTATGAGCATGTCTTTGACACCCCACTGGAAAATGCTATTCTCATCTCTTCTGTAGGACATTATGTTACGGCCTGTCTCAACTAGACCCCACGGCTCTCCAAATCCCACGTACTTTTCTCTGGCAAAATGCAAAGCAAGTCTATGAAGAGTGTGATGGGTTGAGCCTGAGCTGATGGACAGCTCGTTTGACCAGTGGCGCTTTTCGAAATTTCCATATATAAAGGCTGGAGGGACAGGAAGTGCTCTCTCTCTTTGGGGTTTGCCCGGTCCCGCAGGACGGGGTGGGGGAAATGGCGGCCGAGGTTTTTGCTCTGAGGAGCGACCTCGAGCCCCCTCCCCCTCCCTCCCCTGGTGCTGGGGCACAGTCCCGGGATGCCGGCAGAACGATCTCCTCAGAGCTCGACAACTGAGAAACAACTGTGTTCGCTGCAAGTAGCTGCAACATCCAGCCAGGGCTCCTGAGAACTGCCCCCTCCCCCCTCCACGTGGCTGCGGGGATCCTAGCCGAGACCGATGGACTGAAAGACTAACATCAAGAAGCCAGCAGCACAAAGGTGAATGGGGCTTTCTTCATCATNGAAGAAGAAAGGAGGAGGGGGGTGTGAGTAAAAAGAGGGATTTTGCTTTGATTTTCTTATTATTTTCTTTTCTGTTTTAATTCTGTTAATAAACTTTTCATTTTCTTTAAGTTTTGAGCCTGTTTTGCATTCCTCCAAATCTCCTATCTCACAAAAGATAAAGAGGTGAACTGAAACCACTACACTAATTGGTGTTTCTGCCTGGTTTCAAATCCAAACCCCTACAAAGAGAAAGGTGCTGATGCTTCTCTATGCACCTATTTAAAATGCCACAAAGTCTGATAACCATTTAGCAAATATGAAACAGAGTGATTTATTCTGGGTATGTTTCTCTGTTTCCCAAATAGATGGGAAACAGCATCCAACATTCACTTGCAGTAAGCTACTGATAAATGACACCTAGTTCCTCTTAACATTTTTTCTCCCCTTCAATACTTGTCTTCACCCTTCTCCCTTCCACTTTGTACCAGATGAAGAGTATTATGCCCTTCCATTGTTTGCTTCTCTCCCACTGAAAGGATTGCCTTCTAATGCACAAATGTATCTATTTAAAGGGCAGTTACATAATTACAAAATCTAGTTCTGGATCAGAGAACAGCACAATGGATTTCTGTAATCATGTCTTAAGAAGATAACCTTTATAAAGAGGATATAATCTTGGCTCCCATTGAAGACAAGACGTGAAAGGAAAGCATAAAGGCTAGAAGTGAAATAGTATCTTCCAGCTGTAATTCTGTGGAGCTCAATACTCACTTGTAAGCAACAGCCATAAGGGGATCAGAAATTCTGGTGCAAAGTATTTTTACAGAAAAGAAATCAAACAAAAAAAGAGAACTCATCATACTGATCAAAAGACTTTTGAGTGAGACTTGGACTCAAATCCAATGCAAAATGCAGAAAAAACACTCTCCAAATTCCTAAAGGTTTGGGAGCAATTCGGCCGACTAGAAAATCTAGACACTCCTGCAAATATGAAACACTGGCCTTCACTCAACTGCAACAAGCACCACTCGAGCAAGTACAGACCTGTAGACCACATGATGTATATTCTAGCTTATCTATTTTCTTTTTATTTCTTGGCAAGGCTGTGAAATGCCTCTCCAGACATCAGACTACACTAATTTTTACTTCATAAGAAATTTACAGTTTCATATCTTTCCTAATGGGATTACCTTAATCATTTACATTTCAGGAAATAACTTGAGTATCAATCACTCTCACTCCAAGTAAGAGCACACAGAAAGGATCAAGATGAATCTAAAAGTTGCTTTATTATTAGGGTTTCATTTTTAAAGATCTAGACACATATTTACAGGAAATCAAAGACAGTCTAAAAGACTACTTTGCTGTGCAATGTTTCATTTTTATTATATGAGACCTAGAAATAATTGTTCTGTTAGAATCATGTTCCTGTACTTTTCTTCAGCACCAGCTAACTTGAATAGTCTGCCATACAGGTGTGTGCATGGTTTGTGTGCATTAATTTGTGTCTGATTTTAACTGTACTCAGATTTAGATTTCAGGGACTATTTTGTTGTATATAAGAGCGGATACACTGATAGCACCATGGGAAAAAACTTTCACCTACCTCCCCATTACACGTAGCACTGCTGCAGTTACAACTTGTCTACCTCTAGAAGGGAGTAGCTACCTTTCATGAGCCATTCAGTTCTTGCTTTTCCTAGCATGACATCAATATTTTGCATTTTGGTTTTTTTAATACTAACGATCTTCTGATCAGAAGCAAAACTCCCAAGAATGCCAAGATTCATACAGAGCCACAGTGTGCCATTTGTGAACTCTGTTCAAGTAAAATGGCATTAGTGGGTATATCATACCTTGGTTGGGAAGAAAACTGAGCCAGATCTATCAATTTCTGAACATTTGGATAACCAGCAAAAAAGCCAACATTTTCCCACTTCCATTTTTTTTCGAAGATTCATAAGTCTAGTTAGATCTGTGTCCCATGTTTGTAAGTGGTGAGAATATTCTGGTTATGTGACAAACAAATATTAACTAACGGAGAGTGTTTTCAGATTACTGTAATGTAAGTATAGTTCTGAAGTATATCTGTTGTCAAGACTTGCTACTATTGCCGAAAGTTATAGTTGCTTTCTACTCAAAAGGAAAAAATTCACCAATCTGCAGAACATTGCTATAGGGCAAGACCATGCAATATCCAATACACTTATTTGAAGTTCAATTATACCTTTTACCTGTGTCTAGATAAATGGATTATTATGGCACTTTCAACCCAGATTTTGCAAGTAACTGAAGAGGAGAAAGATAAATTAAGTAGATATGAGCATATGCTCATATAGGTAGAATTTTTCAGCAGTTACTTTTGAAGGATATAAATATGATAGAACAGAAAAAGATGCACAGTTCTTTGCATGTGCCATATTTGAAGTTGGGTATGAGGATTTGTTCAATTTATTTTTTATCTTATTTTTTATTTTCTGTTATCATTCAAGACTTCCCTTTTTAGATGCAAAAATGGTAGATAATTTGCCTAAAAGTTCTAAATCTTTATTACAGCAATATTTCTACTCAGCTTTCCAATACTTCTTTATGATTGCCCACAACTATGTATCAGACAGACAAGGAAATAAAATTATTTTGAACTTTCTTAACCCTAGTCAGTCTTCATTTACTATAATACTACTTTTATGGTTTGGGTTTTTTTTGAGTCAAGATAGACCTAGAGCTACTAAAGAATGAGCTTTGGTTAAAAGTAATAGCAACTATATTTCTGCTAAAAGAGTAAAAATTGAAGGTCAGAGTAGCATCAAATGGAAAAAACATAATTCATTTTGGAACAAAAAACATTGCAAATACTGGAAAGTGACAAATACTAAGCAGAGAAGTGAGCTTTAAATTTAATTTCTGATCAAACTGTTTTAACAGAAGAGTAAACCTAAATATTTTACAAACATAATTTGCTTTCTGTCTTCAGAAATTCTTCCAAGAGAATCGCTTTCACACATTGTATTAAATCAACCGTACGTGCACATATGCACTGTCTTTACCTATTTCTAAAAGACTTAGCTGTGGTACACAGACCCCATATTCCTCCCAATCAATCCCTCAGGGTATTGCCTTACAGAAAGAACTGTGAAAGTTTTGACTGAGGATGTTTTTCCATTTTTATGTCATGCCATTTGGACACGAGAGTTTTATTTAAAAGAAGCCAAAGTGCAGGAAGTATAGATAGGTGGGCAATGTAAAGAAGCAAAAAGAAAGTGGAGAGAAAAAGCAGAGTAAAAGAAACGTGAAGAGAGAAAGGGAGAAAATAATATGATAACATATTGAAATAGAGAGTAGTGGAAAGAAAAATATATTTCTGATACAGTAAATGTAACAATCTAGAGCATGAAGAACAAACAGAAGAATCAAAGGAGTTTTACAAGGAAGGAGACTCGATACAATTTTCTAGAAAGAATCTCTTCGGTTCCTCCCTCTCACCACCATAATCAGGGTTAGTTCAGCACAGGCAGATCTTAACAGTTAAAAAGTCAGTAGTATAGTTTCAGTGGTACTCAAAGACAGTCACATTATGTGAAAACCACTAACCAAAGTATCTAATGGAAGATTTATATTAACATTTGACTTTACAAGAACAGAATTAATATATTTACATCCACTGTAGTAGAAGCTTTACAAAAAACCTTATTCTTCTAGTTTCAACTTTAGGGTTGTATTATATTGGACAACTGAGAATTAGTATTCATATATAAGAGAATTCAGCTTTGTCAACCACCCAGATAAAATTTCCTTTGCACCAAATAACTTACTGAGATCTAGCATTCAGTATTATCACAAATCTCCACATTTGTTGAGACTTTATTATATGGAAGAATGAGAAAATGTAGGAAAGCATAACGATAAAATAAAACATTTGGGATGTTTGCATTTCAAACCTTGGAACCAATTTATTTTTAATCTTAAAGATCAGTTTACAGCATTAATTTTATAGGTGTGCCATGCATCATAAGATGTAGGTGTACATTGACAACTAATAATTTTGAAGAGCTAACTGAGTAGGCATATTAATAATTTTCAAATACTTAGAGTGAATATATAAATGTGAAAGATTATAATGTATGAAACTGCTGGTAACACGATTTCAAATTAATTCATCAAAATCACTCAGATTGTTTTGCTCTTTTCCACTCTTCTCTGCTTTCTCTATATTTAGCATTTTCTTGCAAAGAAGGTTTTTATGCATCAAAAATTAGTGAGAAGAAAGCTATCCCTAAAAAGTCTGTAAATACCAATAGTTGTGTTCAGGGGATGACCCTTACTCTTTTTTTTCTCCCATCTGTATTCGGATTTTTGTTTTGTTTCAATTTTTTTGCCCTGAGAGGTATTCCTTAATTTCAACCAACATAGCTTTGTCTGTTCTGATAAATATGCACAGACAGTTTTCAGTCCTGTGAACCTTCTTAAGTGTGTCAATTGTCAGCATTTGTATTTCATCCCAATGATGAATGGAGGCATTAGAATTCAGCATTAAAATGTAGTTAGGGTTGTAATGAGCATCATTAGGAAGTATAATGGGAATCAGCACTGGATCTCATTTTAGGAATTTTTAAATTTTTTTTTAAACTTGATTTGCTTTATGTATTTACTTTCTTTTCTTGCTAACAGGCAGGTAAAAACTCTGTAGTGCTTATTTATATGTCTTTAAACAGACAGCCCTATCTTCTTATCCAGGACTCATGGTTTTTTAAATCTGGTCTTTTTTTTTTAGTATTTTCAAGTCAGAGCTAGAAAGTCCTTGCATAAAGACCATCACAGTCCATTCAAACACACATCCTTTGATTCGAAATTCTGCTTTGTACCTCAACTGTATGTCCTCACTGGACATAAATTTTTAAATGAATGAGCCATCCCTGCACCTAATCAGAATAGATACAACTACATTTTTAGAAATTAAGTTTAGTAGTCTCAGGTGGCTCTATAGCAAACAATTGCAACACTGAAACTTAGCCCATCTGAGGAAATGTCACATCTTTTTATTTTCAGAAGTTTGCAAAATACTTTCCATACTCCAGCTCAGGTTACTGTATAATACAATATTAACATTAACCAAATGACTCCTCAGGGACTCCACCTAATTTGTGATTGTGAGATTTGATTCTTTATGGATTAAATACTGATTAAATCCTGTGCTTTGCAGTTCTGCAGATTTGAAATTTTATTCATTTCTTGCTCAAACATTTTCATTTCTACTAAGACATACTTTTAGGAAGAAAAATTGTTTCTTCAATAAAAGTACACTCCTACAGTGCTTACCTTTTCAACTTTTTTGAGCAGATGGTAGACTAAATAAGTTAAACACACCCGTGGATACTTTTTCATTGAAAAGAAAGAAAACATTGGGGACAAGAAAAACGAACTAGATCATTACTAATCAATAAATCACAGCACTATGTAGTTTCTGACACAGTGTAAGTGGGTACACAGATGAAGATCACTATTTATTCAATCCAACTATGCAGTAAACAGAAACTTGTGAAAAGCAAGGCTAGAATACAAAAATTCTAGAAGAACCTTCAGACTGAATCTGGACAATCCATCTAACAGCTTTTCTGTACTTAGGATGTATATGAAATAAAAAAAAAGATAAATTGGCATCTGTCTGAGAACTGAATAAAAATACAGACAGCTGAAAATATGTCACTATGGGTGACAAGATCACTCTACATATACTTGGGCTGTACAGAAGTGTCCCCTTGAAGGTTATTAACCTGATTTTAGAAACATGAAACTTGACAAAATATCAAGAATGAAACTTGCAATTATACCATGGGGCTTGAGTAATCATTAATGTATTTCTGCAACTGTGTCCTGAAAAACAGTCAAAACTAAGTCTACCCAGAAACCCATTTTGGATAAACAAAAAACTGTTTTATTTTTTCTCCCATCTCATCATTACTTGTCCATCTCCTAGTATATTTCCTTCTCTGAGTGATGTCTAACCCTCTGTGCTCACTCTTCACTATTTTGCATTCCTAAGGCTTTTTCCCGTGCTAGCAACACATTACACAAATACAGGCACAATTCTATAACGAAAAAATGAAACTATCAAATTGTGCAATAAACAGATTAAAGGAACCTGATGATTTATTAAGCAGAAGTACACTCAGTCCCGGGCACCTCATTCTGAACCATCAACATCATCTACTGTTTAACCATCCCTGTAACTCCTGAGTGGCAACAGTCACATCTCTCATAACCATTCTCCATTCCAGAATTACATATTTCTGGCTCACATCATGATTGTATAATGGGAGGGGTTTGTTCCTTCGGAAATGCAGGCTAAGTCCTCCTTTTCAGGCTTGCTGATGACTTCTCATATACAAACTGCAGTGCAATAAAATACAGCATGTGGATATTCACTATCACATTTGGCATCAACAAGGGACTATGGTTAGTCCCCAGCATGCAAAAACAATTTTGTTGAGAACTTTTTTCTTCAGTACCTTAAAGAATTGCTGCTCATACTCAGCAACTGCAAAATCTGAATCATCATGAGATGTGTGATATTTGTATGAGTAACCTAAACAGCAATTGATAAATACAATAAAGTGTTTCTAAAATAGGTAATCTAGGGGTGAGAGAGTGATCAATTTGTATTTTTTGGTAAATGATCCATCATGGTGTCCTGGTTCTCGCCAGGACATCGTTACTTTTTGCAGTAGCTGAGAGAGGGAATGGCCAGGACCTGGAGATTATTCTCTACCACCTCAGCTCATTGCCCGGGTCAGGGGAAAGGGCCTCTCTTCCAGGGGGAAGGAGGGCCTCCTGGTGGACGCCTTCGGTGGCAGAGGGAGACATCCAGTACTGTCTATTATAGAGGGGGGTTTTTTCTGTTGAATTGCTACCTTTCTTGTACCCTCTGTCATTAGTAGGGTTGCTGTAACTGTTAATTTTCTTATCTCATTGCTATTTTCAGTAAATTGTTCTTATCTCAACCCATGATCTTTGCCTTTTGTGCCTCCAGTTCTCTCAGTCGTGCCCCAGGGCAGGGGAAAGCAGGGCAGCAGGGAATCAAGACAGCGATGAGTGGTTTGGAGAGCCTTGGTGGGGACACTGAATTAGGGAGTACCATTCCTAAACCATGACACGTGGTAACACTGTTGAAGCAACTTAGTTTTGTGAATCACACACCATTTATTTCCAGTTGTGGTTCCATAACTAAGACAGATTACTAAACATTTTTCGTCTTCATCAACTTTTCTCCATATGCATAGCTTCGACTTTACCCTTTCACGCACATTAAATGCCCCGTTGGGAGTCTGGGAAAAGAATGGCTAAGAAAAAAGAAATTTTAATTAAGTCTGCTGTATGACATGGGCTCACAGCCTTGATCTTCTCTATACCATCTGTCAGATTCCAGCTAATGCTGTAGGGAAACTCCTAAAGAGTGAGTCAGCTGAGAAAGAGTTCATTTCTCCTGCAGACTGTTTTCCATCTATATGTTGCCAAGTTCTTTATAAAGATCTGTAGCATTTTCTTTTCAATTTCCTGATGTGGTTGCCATCCATGACACTTCATTAGGTGTAACGGCTTCCCATTTTATAATCTGTCTCTCTGTTATATTTCACAAAAGAAGAATTTTGTTTACTTTTATTTCCCATTTATCAGAATTGAAACGATAAAATATTTTTGCTTAAAGGTTGCATTTCAATTCAGAAATAGATTTTTAACTCAAAAACATTATAGATGGAAGAATGGTTCAAACTGTTGCATAGTTCTAGGTGCCTTTGCTCCACCATCCCCGTACCATCTATTTTCACTGTCAAGTATGTTCTTGTCCCAAATAGACAGAGGAGTTTTTGAGAAGGGATGAAGAGGGAGAAAAGAGCCATTTTATTTCTACACCTTTTATCTGTCTTTAACACTCTGTCTACCTCTCCTGAGAACCCACTTTTAATATGAAAATCCAAAGCATGGTCCAAAATTAATAATTCTTTTAAAAATTAGATTTCAGATTAAATATATTTTTAGACTAGCTTTAGCTGTTATAATTACAATGATTTTGCATAGAATGAAGTCCAACTAGAAGTGTATTCCCCCTTCTTTAAAAATATGCATACACTGCTAAACTAGCACATTTAGAAACAGCAGTAGAAGAATTTTAAACATTGTGAGTCCAAAATTGAGCTTGCTAATCTTTAGACTACAATTGGTATTTGTCTCACTGACTGACTTTGGTCTTCATTTTATCAGAGTTTACCAGCTATGCATAATTCTATTTTCCAGAAGACTAACCAACATTAGCCTACTGC
The DNA here is from genome assembly GCA_013397815.1 of Aleadryas rufinucha. Taxonomy (NCBI): domain Eukaryota; kingdom Metazoa; phylum Chordata; class Aves; order Passeriformes; genus Aleadryas; species Aleadryas rufinucha. Next base: position 23,705 of record VZTH01011160.1, read on the forward strand.
ACCCATCATCAAAGTGTCTTTCATTTCTTAGCAGAGCAGTGGGCAACAGTTCTCATTACAGTGATTTCATTTCCTGCCTCTCTTCCTGGGGGTGGTTTGGATTTCTCCAAGCACTCCCTTTGTCATCACAATCTTTAAATGATACCAGGCAGAAAAGGAAAACATTCCACTGCTGTTATTTTTTATATGCATACATCTAGCATTCCTTTATGCATCTGTTGCTAATATTGTGTGTTGGGTTTCTTAGGACATGATCAGAAAGAGCATGCATGTGAGTATTGTATTTGTATGTGAAATAATCCTGATAGATATGCTTTAAGGACGAATTTTTCTGCTAAATTAAATCTTGGAAAAAACAGTATTTCAAGAGGGGAAAAAAACCACAAAATTGATCCCACTGTGGGACTTACCCTTTATTTCTTAGTATGAAAGAAATCCCTACTGAGCAGCCCCACTGACATAAAATAAGGAGAATTCTCACAGGATTTGCAGTTGTTGGATCAAGCTATCACATGCATTGCTTTTGCAGTTGTTTTTTCTCCATAAGGAGGTTTTATTTTTCTCTTCCTTCTCTCTTTATAGCAGCTTAACCCCACAGTGAAGTCAAAATCATTTTACTTATGTGATGCCACAGCAAAAATCTGTGCTGCTATGGAAATGAATTTGATACCACAAATTCAGCAGCGCAACTTCACTGTGGGGATCAAGTATGAAAGGGAGATTGGCTGAGAACAAGCAAGCTTTTAATCTCTCCCATAATTATCAAGTGTGGCAAGATGAATTATGAAGAACAAATGAAGGGTGAATATTTTAATTATTTTCAGTCTACCATGTTTCAGAGTTTCTTAAACCCATCATTACTGTTCTATTTAGTTAGGAAGCATATATAAACATGAAGTATAAACTACACAAAAGTCCATGTCTTATGCATTCTTACAGGTGACAATTATGAATGACAAAGGTCAAAGAAGAAATCCATGTTCATCTCTTTCTACCTTCTCATCTGCATTCTAAGGAATTGGTGAAACTGTTAGAATCTCTCCCCCTGCGTAAATCGAATATTTGGGGCACACACACATTTCATAAGGAAAAGATTATACTTTAGCAGCAAATCAAAATTGTTGGTCGCTACTACTTAGATTATATATGAGTGCAATTTCTCACCACTCTAAAAAAAACCTGAATATACAAAAAGACCCAACCCAACCAATCAACCAACCAAATAAACCAAAAAAAAACCCCTCTTGGACATGGAATAACATTTTTCTTGTACTCAGACATGTTTGCAGTATAGGCAGAAGTCGAATTAGGTTATTCAGTAAAATTAAAAACAAACTGATTTTCTTTCTCACCTGTAAAAAATCTCTATTATCTAAGAGAGAATACCCTAGAAATAAAAATAAAATCATACTAACCAGTTTTCAGTAGAAGGACAGGGAAAAGGACAGCATATACAATGTAAAAAACCCAGACAATGGCAAGTACACAGTACAGTATTTTGCTAACTGTATTATTAATAAAATCAGCAGTGTAAGAGACAGCACGGTCTAATTAGTAGGGGTCTGTCTGTGATTAAGGACAGCTGTAAAATGGTTGGTTTGGAGAAGAGTCAGATAATTTTTCTGGGCATGATGAACTGGCTAACTCTGGCACACATGATCCTGTTCAACTAAAACCAGTTCAGCCAAGGCATCAGAGTGCTGCACGGAACATTTATTTCTCTAGGAAACAAGATGTCTTTTGCCTTCCTTTCTTATTTCTTCCCTGTCTCATTTTACACCTAAAGTTCTCTATAACCTGGATAGCCTCTTCTATCCTAGTGGATATTAATTTTGATTACATCTTTTAGATGTATCCACCAGTCAAACAATAGCTAAATTACACACAGTAATAAAAACAAACAAACAAACAAACAAACACCCCAACACCACCAAAACATGAACTTCTGCACACAGACCAAAAGGTGAGCTGCATAACAGCACATTAAAAAAGGCCTGAAACAAACATCTAATCCCCGAGAGAAGATAAAGTTTGAATGATTTCTCTGACAGTTTAAAAAAAAAAAAAAAAAAAAAAAA
>VZTH01011160.1:25805-77033 GCA_013397815.1 Aleadryas rufinucha
AAGCATAATAAAACCTCTTGATGTCACTGTAAGGATAACTTCCTTTCCTTGGCTTGTAAGCAAATTCTGTTCTAGTGGCAAAAAGTGACCTATATGGCTGAAGTTAACTTAAGGAGTAAAAAGGCCAAAGGAGGTGAGGGGCAACAAACACTTTGCAAAAATTGGATGCTGCTTCTTCAGTCAAGTTTTCACCAATTACGTCTGAGGCATTTCACATTTTCAGTTGTTTGACCCAGTTCAAAACTCAGAAAACAACTTTAGCTGAAAGAATAGGCAATTTTGTTCTAAATTATAGATTGATGTATATTAACAACACAAAGTCACAGAACACCAATTCTAGAACTGAACTAAGTGCACAAGATAACTTTTATTGATTTTTTTTCTTTTCTTTTAATATATGTTCCCAGCATTTAATGAAAGTTACAGACTGAGGATCTGATTTTTTGAAGTTTCATAGCAATAGGATCTGCATCCATTGCAGAAGCTCCCACTGCACTGTCAGCCTGCAGGTGGTAATCCTGCAGAAGGAAGGACATCGTTTCATACCCTGTGGCTCTGAATGGAATTATCATATAAAGTTCTATTTTAAGATCTAGTCTGGATTTATCTTTATTCCATCTTTCACTATCTTGTTATTGCTTCCTTCTTTAACCATCATCACTTCTAACAGACTAGTGATTATATTATTCAACACAAATGAGTTGGCAAGTGTGCAAAGTCAAAAAGAGAACTAGTTCTGAGCCAAAATATGAAATAAATATCTTAATTTCAAACTATAAAATGGAGTCTAACATTGTCTTATCCCAAACTCAAAAGCATAAAAATTCCGTCTTTTACACCAGAGATTAACTGAAGATGTATCAGAGATGCAAAATAACAAATTACAAAATATAACAGCCATGTGCATACAAACACAAACCTGGTTAGAGGGGAGAGACAGAAGGAAACACACACGCTGTTTGGAAGAAAAAAAGGAGGGCTGGAATTTCCCAGTTAATTATACAGTGTTCGCTACCTGCTTTGCAGGAGCACAGTAAACACAATTAGCTTTGAGCATGATATGTGAGATAAAAAAGCAGAACTGACAATAGCATAAAACAGAGCCTTTGCTTGCCTTCCTTCAGTGACTGCACCAAGCACCCCGATGTCAGCTCTACAAAGAGAAATCACGTCAACTGCACTCTCTGATGACCACTATCTCCCCATCCAAGAGACATTGCAATTTCTTCCTGTACTAAACTTTAGCTTCCCAAAGCTACAGCTGCCAAATTACAGGCTCCTTTTCACATTATGAATCTGTTCCCTTAGGAAAGCTGGTATTTTCTTATTTCACTTTTGACCTTTTCCTGTAACTGTAAGAGAGGATGATAATTGATCCTATGGTAGAAGAGGAAGAGAGGCTGTTAGGAAATGGAAGTGTTATGAAATACATAAAAATTACTTCTCTATAGTTCCCGTGCTTTTTTTTTCCCTTTCTAAAGGAGAAAAGAAACTTTTTTCATCCAAACCCACTACAGAGAAAGCAAATAAAAAGATTTTTTTTTTCTTTAACCAAAACCTATATCTCTTATTTACTCTGCAAGTCTATACTAGGAAATTGCAATGCAATAATAAAAGTTAGCAAGTCTATAAAATACTTTTTCTTTTGAAATATTTTTCTCCACATCTGAATCAGAACTCAATATTCTTTTTTTTTTATTATTATTATTCTGAGAGGAAGTCCTTGCTAATACTGAGTATATTTTTATGGACAGTCAGATGCCAGTTACCATGAGATTGAAGCAAAAGATGCTTGAACTTTTGTCTCTCATAGATTCACTACTGGAACCTGTGACTCTACCTGATCTCTCAGCAAAGGGCAAGCAGATAAAACAAGGAAAACATTTAAGCACCTGTGGTCCAGAGTTCATGCATAATTTATTTTAAACTTCTCATTTAAACATCAAAATTGTCATGTTGGGTTTTTTGGCTTTTTTTGACCACAACTTTGTGATAGGTCTTATTCTGAAGCTCCTAAATCTTAGCAATTCTTCCACAACACTAATTTTGGTGTTCCTGTCAATCAACCTCACCTTGTGTATGTCCTGGGCAATGGTAATTGATGAGAAGAGCTGTTCCTTAGTCATCCCTGGGAAAGTAAGCAAACAGAAAAACACGCTTCATAGTGTGCATTTCTCATACATTACAGCTCACTGCACAGTGGAAAATGAATGTTTCTTGACTGTTAACTATAATTTAAGACTAGAAATTGTGACTTTTCAAGGCATAAGTGTGAAAAAGCTTTCACTTTAAGGGTACTCATGTGCATAAGCTTTGGCATAAAATATTTTGTTTTGTAAGCAGAAGTTAAAATTGCCCCAGTTTGAAGCAAAAGCCATTATAGATTGAATTAATGTTTAATTCCAGATTTAACTAAAGTTGAAAAAAATACTAGTAGGAGTAGATCACATATTTAAAAAGCGTACCTGAGGCACTGCTATGCTTTTTAGATTGATCTGAAAGAGCAGATTGGAACATGATGTTCAGCTTCCCACTGAATTCCTGCCCAGGTTCATCAGGCAGGCTGGTGGTGTCCTTAAGCTGCCGAGGACAAGCTGTGTGGCAGTACTTATCACCACCCTAATTCAGCAGGCTCAGGGGGCCACACATGCTGAAGACAAACACCAGCCATGCCTGGAGGCTCAGCATGTGGCAGTTCTAGGGATCAATAGAAATATTAACCTAGCTAGCCAAAATCTGGGCTACCACACCAATTTAACCCATTTCATACATTTAAACTATGCAGAAGGCAAGAAACTTGGATTTTCACATGCAACAGCTCCAACATAGGAGTGTGCCAAGATGTGCCATAAAAGTGTTTGTGGACTTCAAAAGATTGCGTATTGGAGGGGTCTGACATGGATCAATCCCAAACAGCATAATTCTCATTTAAATTTTGACTGCTAATTATTTTATACCCACACAATCAGACAGCTGTTCTAACGAGAACAGAGCTCTTCAAAGGCCTTATTTTATTAATAAAATAGACCAACCTCTAAAGTAAGAAGCCTCAATTTTTTTACTCCGTTTCAGTTTTTTCTCTTTTTCACCAGGCATATAACAGAAATCTAATACAAAAACCCAATATATATATCCCTGATCTTTTTCTTCACTGTTAACAAGAAAAATCAAGTGTTAGTTTATTGCACTTAATCTAATCTAAACCTACATGCTAGGTTCTGGATAGAAAAGGCTGCTGAAACAGAATGCAAATTTAAAAACAATAATCCCCTATTTCATAAAGTCTGTTTTGGAAATAGGAAGGGCTGTTAAATTTATTTTATTTCTTTTTTCCTTCCTTCCTAGCTTAAAATATTATAACTATATACTAAAAGGTGGTATTTTCTTTGTTACAGAGAGGCTATAAAGCACTGTTAAAACAGTGACAATCAATCTGAACTTTAGCAATGGAATTCTGCTGTTTCAGCTCTTTCCTGGCCATGTCATTAGCAGAAAATAAGTCTCAGAGGCTTACTTAAAATAAATAAATAAATCTTTAAGGTGTAAGTGCTTAAAACAAATCTCAACAAAGGTAATCAAACTTGAATTCCTTTTGCTTACATTTATTAATCTAAAAATATTGTGCCTGGAGTGTTCAGTGACAGAAATGTTATACCATCCCTCCCTGGGTTGCAGTCGTATTATGCAGATTTGCATTTTAGTGGGTTTTGTGTCTTTTTTTTTCACCTCAGCCACATACAAGCTGGCAATCCATGAGCTCAGATTCACACAGTTCAGGGAAACAGGCATGTCTGACTTTTCAACATCAACCTGTATCCACTGCGGTAAGTTAGAGCTCAAAAATAATTTTGCTACTCAATTTGGAAAAGCATTGAGACAGTCACCATACTACCATTAAGGGTACTCAGATAACCTCGCTTCATCTCATATATTAATCTATGGTAATGAAAGAAGTTGTGAAATTAGATGCATTCTTTAGAAATTAAGAGATGTAACACTAAATAATAAAATTTAGGATGTATTCGCATGGCATTCTGAGCAAAAGTTTATTCTGGTAACACAGTATGGTTTTGAGCCCACACTAGAAAACACCCATGAGAGGCAGAATATTAGTCCAAATGATTTGGTCTGCTAAGAGATCAGGAAACTTCTGATCCATCTCTGATCCATTCAGCACAGACAGAGGCTGCAAAACTCTGTAAGGAAATCTTCTGCACTAAGACAAGAGTTTGCTGCAGCTGTATGTAGAACAGCTGATAAAATATGCAGTCTTTGTGCAAAAATTAGAAAAAAGATTATTTCAATAGTTACTTTCTCAACCTAAGTCAAAGGTTTTATTCCAGTATTTTTTGTCTTTCAGAAAAAGAATGGATGCTACTTCATTTTTCAATTCATGAGGTCTTTCTTTCTTTGCATTAGGTGCAAGGCACCTTAAAACAGATAATTTGCTGTAGATTTAGATCTGAGTTTATCTTCTGGAAACATACTGTCATGCCCAAAGATCAACATTTTTCAGTGAGGTTAGTGGACCAAATTATGTCCACAGTAAAGGAAACTAATTGGCTTTTTTCTCCTGCTTTTGGATGGATGATGGCCTCTGATTATTAATAAAGCATTTTTTCTCTCTCAGGAAGTTTCTTTTTCCTTCCCTTTGAGATAGGTGTGCATAGGGGTTGCACAGACGTGGTTTCCATACTGAGAAGCAGAAGTACAATACCTGGAACAATAATTCAATTATATTATTTTCCTCATTGCCTACAAGCAACAATTGTCATTTATCTTGCTGAATATGTTTGCAGGTAAATTGAAGAGGATGGAAGATGCTTTGAAACTCCAGTCCTTCTTGCTGGGTGCCCGCATACAGAATGAAGTGAGGGTCTTTCAAAACCTGTAGGTTTGAAAATTATTATACATGGGGAGGAAAGAAGAAAACGTGCCAAAATCCTTCCATAGAGAGGCTGGTGAAGGTCAACAGTGCATATTAGAACCTCTCCTACTGTTATTTACATTCATCTTAATATATCTTTTAAGACGTTTCATCCCATTAACCAAGGATAAAAAACTGAAAAAGGCCTTCTTACATTTGTTTTTCCATATGAAGGAGGGAATTAAACTATTTTCCTGTTATTTCATTACCATTTCTCCCAGAAGTATATGAGTAGGAGGAAATATTAAGTTAAAGACTCAGTGAGAAGAAAGATGCATTCACTTCACCTGCATAAAGGCTGAGACCTGATGGGTCAACGAAGTCCATCACATCTCTTCTTAACCTACCAAGTAATTCCACTGCACTCAGGAAAAAGCTTCATGTACATCAAAAAGGTTCTGCACCAGCCTTCCCCATCTCCCTGACCTTACAGAGTTTGTCCTAATGAATGCAGCCCTGGAGGTACACGTATGCACAGCCAGTCACTGTTAGCTCTCTCATGTTCCCTAATTTCCTTTATACTTGGGTATATGTCACCACATCCGCTCCAGCCTTTTCACTCTGTGCGGCCCCATGTCTGCTGAGCTCTAATATTAAAAAACACAACTACAAAATCAGAAGGAAAAGCAATTCATCCCTTACAGACAATTGTTGGAGCCTGGCAGTTACAAGAAACTCTCCACTGTGCTGGGGAAGACCAAGTGCATTTCACTTACAACTTCTAAGTCACATCAAAATCTCCTCTCATTTTACCACATCAAGTCAGAACTAGTATTTGTCAAGCTAAAGCAAAAGTGTAATCAGGCCAGTATGTGTCAAGTTATGTAAAGAAAAAGAGTACTAAATCAACTACAATAGGAAGCTGGCCTTTGAGGTTTTCTTTTTATTGGAAGCATGTCCCTTTGGAGTTGTCTTCAGATGTGAACTCCTTATGAATAAATCTGAAATCATTGCAAATGACATTTCTAATGACTGGTGATCTAGCTACTAAACTTCTACATTTCCTACTATATATCTAGGGCTTCATTTTTAAACAGAGGTACCACTCATGTGTTTACATTTTGTATAGGAATTTAGGCCCTAATCCAAAGCCTGAAATCGGCATAAATTTAACAGAAAGATGCCACTCTCTTCCAGTATATATTTGAGCAGACCATGGCTGTGCCTGCTTTTGTGTATTTGCAAGCAGCCCCTAACAGCCATCCAAGATAATTATCTGCATCCTCATGCCCTGTGCAGACCCACACACATGTGAGCAACTGCAACAAGCATGAACCCAAATTTAAATTAGGGTGCAGATCTGGAATTTAAAACAAAGTAGAGTGGTGGGTACTAATGGAATTTAAATTTAATTTATCCAGAAATTTTGATGATATTTCTCTTTGCTAGTAGATCACAATAGGAAACACTGCTCTGTTTATTCATTTTATTATATAAGGGAGTGGATGTGTCAAGGACCTGTTACGTTGATGAAATAACAACCCATCACTGACAGAAGAGGGTGAGGAATTCAAAGCTGTTAGCATAACTCTGGCACTTCCACCGAAAGCATGGGTCATGATTCCAGGCCTTGATAATGATCAGCAGTACAGATCTGTTAGTACAGTCTGTTTCAAGGAGAGGAAGAAGCAAAGGCAAGGCACTGAACACATCTAGTCTGAAACTGGACTTGGTTTAAACAATGACCTTACTCCTTTTCCATTGCTCATTTGGTTAGAGTGACCTAAAACATGTTTCAGAGGAAAATAAGAGAGAGGGATGAAAAGGAACAAGTAGAATAGCAAACGCTGGATTTTATTCCCCACCCAGTACAGATTCATAGCAATATGAATACTGGAAAAAGATGGTAAACTGGCAAAAGTACTGCAGTCTTTTCCTTATGGTGTGCATTGTATTACTTGGTATTGCTACCAATGTCAAAATCTTATTTTTTACAGATAAAGTAGGAAAGTAGACAAAGTTCAAAATGAACTAAATGCCGCATGAAGACAGGGAATTAGTTGAAGATGTCTGAAACAGGGCTGATTATTACAGCTGGATTTTTCAAATTCCCAAGAAAGCAATGGCAAGATACAGCTAGGAGTTGACAGTGGTAATCTACTGGGATGAGAAATTCCCTGAAAGATGTGGAAGAGAAGCACCTAATGCCAAAAATTCAGTAGAGATCCACTCTCAAATTTCCAGTGGTTTTACCCATTTCTTTTGCCAAATTTCAGCTATTACTTTAATCCCAATGGGATCTAGCCCTTTATAATGTTACTATGAGGGAGAAGGATTGTCTTGTGGGATCAAGTTTTCACCCAGAAGAACCACAGAGCTACCAATCTTAAACTGGGCAACTGTGAAGTATTTTTATTCCTTCCAAGATTTCAGAGGGAATATGTGAGCCTTTGATATTTCCTAAAAAACCCCCAATCAAACAGTCTGACGGTTTAACTCATCTGGTATTTCCTTGCAGCACATGCTTCAGATGAGGCTGTGTTTTTATTTTGTTTTAGAATTTCTGTTGAGGAAGTAGTTCTTTTGAAGCAAAGCAATTACTGGAACCTGAAGCTCATTCCATAAGGATCACTTCAAAATGATTGGGATGCTTTAATACAGTCAATATTCTTTTCTTCTATATATTTTTGGAAATTAAAAAAAAAGATGAAATATTTATGTATCTTGATCCAAATTCTCACTTTAGCAGTATTAATCCAAAGGATTTTTTTTTCAGTAGAACAATATGTAATATTTTTAAAGGTTAGTAACCTGACATTTTAGTCACTTTACCCTTAATTGCACTTTTTCTAGGTGTTCATTTTCACTGCTCGCTGTAATACTAAGTAGAATAAGTTCAAGTTAGTCCTGTAGTGGCAGGCCACTTAAATGCTGGTTTCTTGCTGTGTTCCACTATGACTTTTAAATTGTTCCATCATTCTATTAAATGAATTAATCATTAATTTCTTTTAGTTTTTATCAATTGCTTCCATCTTGGCAGCACTGTCTGCCAAGTAAATATTGCTGCTTAAATTTACAAATTATTCCAAATCATATGTTTTGATATTATGCATCATACAGAGGAAAAAAAAAAAAAAGGCCAACTTTATGCTTTTATGCATGTGTTCTATAAATAAATGTCAAAAAACTATTTAAATCAAAAATAAGTCACCAAGACACACATTTCTGGTTATTTTCTAGGTCTCTAACCTAGTCTAAGTTAAGCAACCTGTTTTTCAGTAGTACAGGATCAACACAAAATATTCTCTTTTTAGGAAAGGAAAAATGGAAACCAGCCAGAACTGTTACATGTCTTTCTAGACAAGTAAGAAAGATACAAACTAAACCATAAAGAAATTTAAAATTTAAACTTATTGTTGGTTTCATCCTTAGCTGTGCCTAATCATGGGTATGAGTGAGGTTTATTTGTGCTTAATCAAGGCTGACAATTTCAGTATGACTGAAAAAGAAAAATGCATAAAAAGCAAAGATGAACAACGGGCCTGAGTTTGGACTGCATCAGGCTCCACAACCCCAGTAAGAATTACTGTGCTGTTAAACAGGCAGCACAGTAATCTCCCGTGCTGCCTGTTTAACCTGCACTGGAGAAAGGTAACCCCTGAAGAGAACAAAGCTGTTTCCCACAGAGGGCTCAGGCTGAGCCATGAAGGGAAAACCAACATGCCTTTTGCAGCTTTTCAAAATGACACTGAGATGGTGGGTCTCAAAGCAGCTTGAAGGAGTAGCAATTTTGAGGGGAGGTATGCAAACTGAAGATATCTCATGAATCAGAGAAAATTTTCCTCAAATACTGAGGTTTATCCATTATATACCATTCTTCTCCTATACGTCATTCTCTACAGTCCTTGATAACAACAATTTCAGGTATTTAGCATCATGGTTGTTTCTAAGAAGTCTCTGAGACAGGACACATGAGCAACAGCAGGTGAGGAGAGCAAGCTGTTCCAAGGCAGATCTTAGCACTAAGCTTTAAAGCACATCACACTGCACCTGCATGGAGTTTCTGAGAAGTGGCCATGGCTTCCTGCTGCTTGAGCATCTCAGAACCTCTACATCCCTAACTAACTGTGGATGAGAAGCAGAAATACATGGTCTTAAGTACCTTTATAAGCTTAGGTAAGATTTATGTGACTGATATGATAGGGAAAACACTAGGTCAGCATCCTAAAACTGCCAAAAATAACAAACATTATAATACCAAGAAAAAGCACAATTATTTCTAATTTCACACTGCAAACGTCCAGTAGAGAACATGCTGAAATCTAACAGCACCCTTTCTAATCATAGCTTGATTTGGTTATAAAATAGGACAAGAAATATCTTCAAATCTCCAAGCATAATATAATCATGCTATTCAATATTTTTACTGCCTTTCTAAAAATCATAGTAACATCAGCAATTCTTGCCATTTTCCTGATGTCGCTATCAATAAAAATTATCATTTAGGGCTCAGACCCATTCTACTTAGCTTGGGAATCAGTCTAAAGGGAGCTGGAGAATATCTACTATAAATTAGTAATGCTTTTATTATGCCTTATTGTCACAGAAATGTCACTGGTAAAAAATATAATGGTACAATACGCAGTTCATTACAATCCAAACATGAAAAATTAAGAAAAAAATTAGGCAAAAACATTAACTTTTTTTGGTAATCAAGTGAATACAACATTAATTGCATGTGCCCTTGACACTTCCCAAACACGCAGCTAACATTCTTCAAGTATGAGACACAGCACATTACAAGGCTTCCTTGTTCCATATTTCTTCCAGATGCAAAAATATGGGTAAAAAAAAAGTAGCATGACAAAAATATATAAACATAATTGAGATAAATGTATCTTTTCAAGACCAAATTCTAGAAATTGAACCTCTTCTAAGTTTCAAAGCGTGTTTCAGTCTGTAAAATAACAGTGGAAAGTTGTCATGTAAACCATTGATGCTAAGGTTACTTTTTTTTTTACCACTTGCTACAGTAATTTGAAATTATCAGAAAAGAGCACTATTGGCAGCATAAATCAATAAACTGAAGGCACTTCCTGAAGTATCTGATACAGTTGACCCTGAAATATGAATATTAAGATATACAATTAAAAATCAAAGAAGAAGCTATCACCACCAGTAAACAGAATAAAAGCCATGGCAAAATAGTTACATAAATACTGTTTAAATTAAAAAAAAAAAAATCTGGGTGGTTGAGCACTGGAACAGGCTCCCCACAGAAGTGGTCACAGAACCAAGCCAGAGTTCAAGAAGTGTTTGGACAATGCTCTCAGGCACATATTGTGATTCTTGGGGTGTCCTGTGCAGGGCCAGGAGTTGGACTCAATGATCCTGATTGGGTCCCTTCCAACTCAGCATGTTCTGTGATTCTACGATAAATGCCATAAAATTGTTATGATGAATGCGTGACTTGTTCTGTAAGACCAGAGTGTTGGCATTTATCTATAGTGCTTTGAGAAACCCAGTGGTTTCTTATTGATATGAAACAACTGCAAATTTGCTAAAATCCAAGATTTCAGCTTTAAGAAGTGAGCAAGCCCTAGGTGAGATAGGCAGATGAGACCACTAGTATTACTCATTTGCCTTTGGTAAACCAGGGAACTTCATATAAGGATGTGAAATAGAGTTTGGTTTCGTTAGCAAAAAAAGGTCCCTGGGCATTACAATCTACACATTTAAAAACATCTCACTATAACTTATCAAAAAATTTAGCATTGCCCACAATCTGAGAGGTGTGTGGGGTGTAGCCAGACACTGGAGGCAGACTGATCTGATTTGAACCATTTAGAAGTGAAAAGACAGCTAGCCAGTGAGCTGCTTGTTACCTAGATGCATTGCATTGTTTGACACAAAGCATTGTCATATTACATAGAAAAACGTAACATTTAAGGAACAGTGATGAATAGACTGTCAGCATTCTGTTTCTTTTAGGCAGACTTTTGAGGTATTCGGCATGTAGCAGATTTCAGGCAGTCTTCACAATAATTGCATGTGTAATAATGAACATTGGAAAATTGATGCTGAATTGTTTAGTACACTTCTGGCTGCCCATGGATGAGTGAGGGGGCTGAGCCTGAAGTTATGAGGCTGGACCTTAATGATCATAAACTCCCTCTTGAGAAAAGAAAGAGGAAATGGGAAGTACAGACTAACAGTATCAGAAAAGATGGGGGGACCTCAAAGAATGGTCAGAAAGCAGAACTGAGATGAGTAACTAAATTTACTACACAGAGGTGCATGGTCAGACTGAGTCATCTGCACTAGGAGGTCTTGACCCTCAGCAGGGTTCTCAGTTAACTCGGGGGAAACGCGACAGCAAAGGTTCTTTAGCCAACCACTAACAACAGAGATGACTTCTCATTTTGTGTTGAATATTAGAAGCTGTAGTACAGGATAACAAAAATTTACATTCAATGTAAATGTGACAAAAAGAGTGCCGTGATTTAACTCTTGGCTACTGCAGCTTGCACAGTCCTTTACCTGAAGATAAAATCTTGTCCTAATTTCCAACAAGTCATCCCAGAATCTTTGCAGCTTTCAGTGCCATCTGATCTATTAACTTATTTAGGAACATATCTGCCATTACCATCAGTACTGGAAAAGTCATGAAGTGATTTTAGGTGTTGACTGTAAAATCCATCTGATAAGTTACAATGTACCCTTTCTAACAAAAATCTATATACAGGCATTTGAAGTTAGACTGAGTATAATGTTTTCCATATCAAAGCATGTTTCTGTACAAAGAAAATAAGTAAACAAAGATGAGTAATAAGAATTTGAAATATATCCCTCTAAGAACAAAGTTAAGCAAGTTAAAATATTGATGCAATAATTCTAATAAAGACTAACAAATCAGTTTGATTTAACTGGCGGCCATCAAAGTAATTTTGTTCTAAAAGATGTTAAAGCAAAATTCCCATCTCCAAACTCCAAACAAGTAAGTCAGAAGCTCACAAGCTGTATCTGCTCCAGAATTCTAAATGACTTTGGTTTTCTGTGTGACAGAACTGTTGCAACAGGGGAGGTAAATAACATGCCCAAATGCCTGCAAGTTGTAACCTGCTCAGAGGCAGGCACAGCAGAAAGGTATCTCTGGAAATAGTTCCATCCAATCTTTTAACAAGAAGCAGCTATTTCCACCTGCCAACATCTCTGCATCTTCTAGATGCACTTGGAAAGAAAAAAAAACAAGGACTTTCACTCCCCTCTAAGTATCCAAAGCCACCAGGTTTTTTAAAGTGTTCACCAAGGAACACTTCAAAATCTGTTATATAAGATATATTAATTCTGTTACAGAACCACCCAAATACAGGTCTTAAAAGAAATATTTGGGTGAAAAACCCACACACATCCCAGACCTCAGAGGACTGAAGCATGCTCAGTGGGGGAGCCACAGGCACCCAGACAGAAAGCAAACAAAACAGAGGGGCCCATGGTGAGTTTTAGCTGCTCTCCAACTTGCAATTCTTCCCAGTTCCACACAGGGCCTGCTTTGGATTTCTAAGTCTGTTGTAGCTCTTGCACTGAATAGTTAAACCTATTTTAAAGTAATAATGTTTTGCTTTTGAAAATTGTTTAAAAATTAATAACTTCTGGTTTTACATTATGAATTTGTGCTTGTTAAAACCCTCCATTTCTTAAAGAGGCATCATCTCTCACAAATGTGTGAAATCATGAGGGTTGCTTAATTAAATAGTGCCTCTAGCTTGAAAGTCATTATCACTCACAGCTCTTGAGTGACTTGGTTCCAAACTCCCTGGGGTCTGTGCCCATTCCCAAGCAGACAGGTGCCCATATTACAAAAACTACCCTCCCAGCAGGACCTCATCACTGCCATCTCAGAGACAACAAACACACATTAACTGAGTTCCCCTACTGACTGTGCTGTCAAACTCAAAATTAGTACTTCCAGAGGAGTCACAAGTAATATTAAAAGACTCCACAGGAGCTTTGTATTTCACCTGCTCTACGTGTCCTGTGGGTAGGTAAGTGTTGTTCAGCATCTAGCTGTTTCCCATGGCAATTTCGAGTCTTTATTCGCCTTGGAGATCAGAACCTCTTACTTCCCAAGTTTGCATCAAGATTTATTTTGAGATGCCTGCATATTTCAAAATTATATCTAACAAGAAACACTGTCAGGTGATATTTTTTACTGATAGATTTTTAGAAGTTCTATATAAAGCAGCACAGCTGCATGAATGCTTCAGAAATAATGTGCAAGACATATTGCCTTACTTCAGCTAATAAAAATCTGTAATCAACTGCAGTCTCATGAAACCACAATTTAAAAAGATTACACTTTTAAATCATATCTGTGCAAATGAAAAGGTGGCATTATCCCACTCTACATTATTGCCAAATTCCATTCTTTGTTCAAATTAAACTGGTACACTCCTATGATTTCTCAAACATCCATTCATCAAGGATGATACCAAATTAAACAAAGAAACAATACCTTCTTACCTCACAAATCTGTGCTGTTATCTCACAAAACTGCCAGAAATACAGATGTAATTGATCCTTTTACTTCTATAAAACTGTTCAGCCAACATGGGTGAACCATTCTACTCCATCCTCTGTATCATTATAAACAGCAACAGCTCTGTGCGGGGCCTGTGAATTCAATGAGCATTTTGAAGACAAACTGAAATGGTTGCACAGCTGCAACATGAGACTTATCTAACACAGTCTGTGTCATCTCTGAAGATGCATAAAATGGAAAGCACTCACCCTGATTCAAATTACTGTATTCTTGGCAGCTTTGAAATAAAACTCTCATCATTTCATTGTAAACTGGGTGTACACAGTCTAAAAATTAGTGAAGCAAAAACCATGAATTTTACGGACTTGCTTACTGGATCAGATCTTCAATTGGAAAAAAAAAATTTCTGTTGGATAAGAGACAAATTTCCCTTCTAACAAACCTTAAAAGTATATTAATTTGAGTAAGGAGAAGAAAATGGTATTTAAAATATATTTTGTCCTACATGTGTCGTCAGACCACATATATTGCAAGAGCAGATAGTTGTTTGCTATAATGAGAAATTAAATAAACCTAAGAAAAGATAATAAATGGGAAAGAAAGTACCCCACATTAAAATTTTGAAATCAGTTTGTTCTTGAAAAAGGTGTAGTCCATTCCTCACAAATAAATTTAACGTGTCTATATTAAATGCAAAAATTCCAATGCAGCAAGGTGGTGCCAGCTTTTATCTATGTTACTGACAGGTAAAAGGTTCTCAGTACCTCATAGGATGCTCTGTTCATTAAAAAAAAAAATATTAGTTAGATACCAAATTGTGCCTTGAATGATTGAAAGCAGAATACAGACAGGTGGAATTTCAGCCAGCATGCACTTCCCATGTACTCCTGCAACAACAAGTATAGTGGCAAAGAAACAATACAACAAGACTGTAACCGGGAATATCAGTGTTCCAGCTTTTCCAAGCTATTAGAACACCCAGGAAGCTATAGAAGACATGGGATTCATTTCTTCTGATGCTTTCTGTCTTTTTATCTCATGTACAGAGAAGTATTTTAAACTTTAAGGGTTGTAGGAGATAGTTATCAACTTTGCCCTTAGGTGGTACAACAGTCTCGTTGAAAAACTGCTTTCAAAACCTATTACATTGTTGAGCATTTCAACATTAGTGCACTTGGTCTACAACTATTTTCTTTGGCATATATGAATGTACTTTTTATCTAGAGCAATGCTTATTTTCTCTCTCAGCATCGTCTCCTTTTTCTTCCCCTCATATGCCCTAATTAATTCCAAAATTTCACTTTCATTTGTTCTGTTATAGAAGTTCTTCTCCAAACATTTTTCATCTTAATTGATTTACAGTGATTCCAAAGCCTTATTTAAGGAACTAGCTAATTTCATTAACTAGTACTACTGATTTATAAAAGTTCTATAATAAAAAAAATGCTATTCTTTCTCAGCGGGTTTTGCTTTTGTTTAAATGGAATCAGCAGCAATCACTCAATCCTTGGGTACTCTGAACATACTTCTTACAACTGCAGCTTAGTAACCTCTGTTCTCCATAAACAAAGTCCCTTCACACCACAGGGCACATCCTTTTAGCAGGATGTTTTTTGCCCCCAGGAGCACTAACATCACCTGTAGATTGAGCTGTACCCAAAGGTAAGGAGTCTGCAGCAGACACGCAGCGCCACTCTAGCAGAAATAGCTCCAGTTCCTACTACTGTTCCTCCCACAGCCGGGAAAGATGGAAACATCCCTACTGATTCTCAGTTCACTATCACTTCAAGCACTTCTTCCCCAGTTTAAAACCCTCTGCCTCAATCAGCCCCACCTCCTTGTTAGGTGTAAACAAGTAAAGAGAAACAGAAATCAAAAAGAGGCTTCATGTGCGTGATCTATCAGAGCAGCACTAACCACAAGAAGGGCTTATTCACTTCTTCCTTCCTTCTTTACTGGAAAAAGTCCTATATATGCTCTAATTTTATTTATTATTTATTGCTTTACCCTTCTTTTATGATACCAGAGATCCAAATTCAATTCCCTGTCCCAATTTATGCTTGGAGGAATTTAATACAGTGGGCCTGAAGGAGAAGTGGGCAATAATATAGCTCCCTTTATTGCTGTATATTCTTTCCTAGCAAAACAGGAGCAGAGGTTTAAAGTTTTGGTCTGGATTTAAGCACAATTTTGTTTGGTGCAAAAACTGGACTTACTCAAGTTGTAGGTGTGAGATAAAATAACTGGACTTACTCAAGTTGTAGTTGTGTATCAGTGAAACATTAATGTACTTTTACAAAGTTTGTGTTTGAAACCCTCTGTGGATTTTCTGAATAGACTTTTTTTTGTAATAGGAATTTTGTTATCTCCAGGAGAATGAAAAAGCTATAAAGTATTTAATTTAAGAATTTAATTTCAAACAGACAGGAGTGTACTTTAAATTATAAATAGGAAAACTGAGTGATAAGAAATATCCTTTTATTACTTTCTAAGTACAGTAATAACACCTGCTACCTTGGGCCACAAGATTATTGGCAACCAAAGTTTTAATCATCAAAATAGAAAGATTTTGTATGCCTAGGAGATAGTTGTTTCTCTACTACAATACATATCTTGATATTTTGAGCATTGGCTAATAAACATTTAATAATTATTATATTAAAAGTTATTGTCCTTGGGGCTTGCTTTTGATGTGTACCATACAAAACAGGTGTCCTGTATTATTTTACTGACACTGGGGCTTTCCTGTTTGCACAGAGCTTAGAATTATTAGCTCAGAATCCAGTTGCTATCTTTGTTATTGCTTTGTAAAGTTCTAATTAGAATTTGGGGAATCTAAAGAAGCAATATGCTTTATGAATAGTGCCTTGTCTTTCAGCTGTGCGATTGCTATTCACTTGCTTTTGCTTGTTTTATTAAGCAGAGGACAGCAAAGAAATGTTTGAATAATCTTGTATATTTGATCTTTGTGTTTGGAAAGAATTTATTAACAATAAGAATATGCGGTGACAATCAGTATCCACTTTTCTGGAGTTAGAAAGGAGATGGCATTTATTGAAGAGCTTGCCTGAGCAGATTCTGTATTTAAAAAACATCCACTGGTCATTTAGACTGTACTATTGCAGTGTCTTAGGTCAGAAGGGATTTCTCAGGTCATCTAGCTCAGGCGCCTTTACAAGCCCACATGACAATACTACCCAAAGACTGCATCAAATTTTGTCTTGAACACCCCTATGGGTTGATGCCTTAATGATTTACAAGGCAATTAATTGTCTGACCTCAACCCTATGAATCTTAAACAATAATGCTTAAGAAAAAAAATCTGTTTTTTCATTCAAGTTTCTGCTTTCACAATGCAGACAGTTAAGACTGCCGTTTCAATGGAAAAATATGCAAATGATCCATGTCCTACTTTCTAGTCAGACCTCTCCAATATCTTAATCTTCCTTAGACACTGCTCCACAGATTTTCATTTAGCTCCATAAATTGTTTATAAATAATCAGTGATTGTGTGGGGGAAACTCCCTCCCTCCCCCCAAAACATCACAGAATTACTTTCTGTCCCTTTTGTAATGAAGAACTCTGTGTCTTCAGTAAAGAAATGAGATCCCAACTGGACTGCAGGTTTTCCATAAGGACTGATATACTGCAGGTTTTCCATAAGGGCTGATATACTCTCCATTAAGCTATCATACAGTCTCTCCTCCATAAAAGCAGAGTGAGGGATGGGAGGTTGAGTATCTCGGGCTAGGAGGGAAGCTGGTGAAATGCCCATATCCCACAACTGGCTGACGAAACGGAAACACATAGTTAGAGATGTGTAAATAATTGATTTTTCAATTTAGCTACTGACTTGAATAATCAAAGAAATAAATTCAGAACAATTGACCCAGAATAGAAGCATTTTGGGGTCTTTTTCTCCCCTCTCATCCTTTTTTTTTTTCCAAATACACTGGATGATACAGAATGTGACAGGCTACTGAGTCTCTATTTATTCCTTATTGAATAGTTAGGATTGATCTAGCTAGCTGGTTTTCAGCTGGTGAATCAAAGAAAGATCCATACAGGAAGGCCTCTGGCTACTTTTGAGAGGGTTAGATGCCTGAGCTCAAGCCCACCTTATGAATTAGAAAAAGATTACAGGTCAGTTCCCTAGCCACTGGCTTAAGAAACCAGAAATGCTTCAGTTCAGAATGATGAAACAGAATTATTTTGAAATTTCAAAAGTTTCTTTTCCTTCCCCAAACTAATTTTCAAATTCAGTTTGGAAATGCAGGTTTTAGTTCAAATACATGCCTTTTGCTGCCTGAATAAATCACTATTTCTGGTTTGGTTTGTGGATTGTTTTTTTTCCCAGAAAAGGGGTTGGTTTTGTGACTTTTTCTCCTGAGCTCTGTATGTAATCAAAACCAGATTATCTTCAGCCCTGTGGGTTCTTTTCTTTTCTTTTCTTTTCTTTTCTTTTCTTTTCTTTTCTTTTCTTTTCTTTTCTTTTCTTTTCTTTTCTTTTCTTTTCTTTTCTTTTCTTTTCTTTTCTTTTCTTTTCTTTTCTTTTCTTCAGTGGGTTGACAATTCATCCAATTGGAGAACATCTCTTGCCTGTGTTAGGTGACCCTTATGGAGTGTTAATCACTGGTTTCATTAGCAGGATACAAAATTCTGTCACATTACCTCTGTGAATGGCTGATATTTGGCAGTCACAGGTATCTTAGAATAAGATCTATTACCAAACATGTTCATTTTGATTTTCCTATTTTGAAAACAGAAAGCTGGACTTCTGATCACTAACTAGATATAGCAGCTACTAAGATTTTCTGCTTCCACAGGTTAGCTAGGTGTAAGTCATTTCAGTATTCCCTGGTTCACCTGCACACATCTGTTATGTATCCAGTGTCTTAACTAGAGCCTCTGAGAGTTATATTTGTTGAAAACATAACATTTTAAGTTTGGTGCTCCATCCGCTGTGGACTAGCTGTGATGTCTTCTGGATATGATTAACACAGACAATAAAGGGACTGAAGCATCATTCATATGAGGACGGCCTGAGAGCACAGACTGGGGAGAAGGCTCAAGGGAATCTTCTCAATGTGTATAAATACCCGATGCAAGGGAATGAAGGAGTAGCCAGGCTTTTTTCAGTAATACCCACTAACAGGAGCAAAAGGCAGTCAGCAAAAACTACAAAACATGAAAAACAAAACACACTAAAAAAATTAAAACCATGAAATTCCATCCAAACACAAGAAAGCATGTTTTTACTGTGGCCAGACACAAGAACGAGTGGCCCAGAGAACTTATTTGTGCAGTCAGGTTTTGACTGAGTCCTGGAAAACCTGCTCTAAGCTGACCCTGCTTGAACAGAGTTCCTTCCAACCTAAGTGACTCTGCAAAACAAAAAAGAGAAGTCTATGGGTGCAACGTAACACAAACTACCGAGTACACCAAGCTGGTGCTGAACATGTATGAATCACCCTCACTGAGGGAACGGCACTGCCCTGTAGTTCAGTGCTGTGCTCCCTTCAAACAGGTAAGCACACAGCTGCCAAGCACAGCAACTCTGCATCAGCCTGTGATTAAGCATAAAATGAGAAGTTTTCTTACCTGTCTAAAGTAGTAGTCATTTCCAAAAACTCTCTAAGAGCAGTCTACAGTCTCCTTTCATCCAGAAGAGCAGTAGTTAAAGCATGGGCTTAGGCTGCCTGTCCTTCTCCCATGAACAGGATGAAGCCTCCCATACTGCAGGTGAGAGCTTTTGCCAGAGAAAGCTCAGATAAACAGCAGCAGTCTCTGCCTCTAGTTCACCATGGCACAGGTTCCAGGGCCAGCACAGTGCAGGATGAGAGCAAACAGCTCTACAGAATTGTGGGTCACAGAACTCTAACAGGAGCCTGGGCTGTATTCCTTTTTAAATACTTTATATCACTGCTAACAGCCCTGAAAAGAGAAAAAAACTCAAAAAAACCATGGCTATTGATATGTTCTTTAAGCTACAGGGTTCTCTTCTGGAGGAGAAACCAGAGTTTACAAGCAATACCTAAATATTATTTCAACTTTTGCACATTATACACTGCATAGTAGTCCCTAGCACTATTACAAGGTCTCATCTTTCATGCTGCTCCCACGCTAAGAAGGTTGAAGAGATGCCAAAAAGTATTTAAAGATGTATTCAGGTGTCAGAATAGGTTTAAAGTAATTTTTAAAATCTGTCTGGCAGCAACTAAATCTGTCAATTTTCATGTTCTTTTTTCCTTTTAGAAATTGTTTCCTATATTTAATATATTTTGATCCATTTATTATTTTAAGCTGTAGCATTTTAGCAAAACAGATTAATGCTTAACAACTAAAGAAATGCAATGACTGCAAATGAACAGTGAAATATTTATAGTTCATTTGTTTCCAATGCTTTTTTAACATTCTTGGAGGATGTATACTAATGCTATTACATTTCACACATGTTTAGTGCCATCTTCCTGTGTTAAAACTACAGGTGCAACTGATCCATTTTTTTTAATATATTAATGTTCAACTATAATGTGAAACAGAAGTTGTGGTTAAGTAAGTAAAAAGTTAAAAGCTACCATTTTAACTTCTCACTAAGTGTCAATTACTGTTAATTACCAGTCTGTTTTTAACCTTGTGGTCACATCTTGTCTTTTTTTGGAACACAAAATAGAGACTTGCAAAATTTATATATATGCAAAATGGAAGAGCCATTAAAAAGTTGGCTCATGAAATATTAAGAGGTATAACAAGTTTGGGTTTGATGTGCTATTAACTGCTTGTCCCTAACCACATAATTAACTAGATACAAAAGAAAAAGTAAAAAAAATCTAATAAAATTAGATAGCTAAGTGGAATGATGTGTTTGTATAACTGTGCCTTATGTTTAAAAAAATCGAACAACAAAAAACCCTTCACCTCTAGTTAAATCTTTGGATTCTCCTAAATTACGCTGACAAAATTCTTTGACATTACTGGTTGCCCTAAGATGGAGAGCTCATCTGTCAGATGTTTTGCCGTGAGTTTAAAGGTTAGCATAGGAAGCAGGAATAAGGAAGTTCTTCTTTGGGGCATGGCCCTAATGAAAATTCTCTGCAGTGTTGCTGTGGTGCAAAACCAGTATTTCATGCCTACAAGATTTCAGCCTTTGATTTCTCTGATTCATTGCTGAAGCTCTCATCTTTTTCACAGTATGAAAGTCATGGCCATTCACACATTTTATTCACAGGGAAAGGACTGAATACACAAAAATGTAATAAATAAGAATACAACAACATTCACCTTGAGGGGCTGAACTTTAAAATGTTCTGTCCTGTAGCAATGGTATAAATAAAACCTGAAAATGGACAAGTTAAGTAAATTAACTTTTATGTAAAGAATTGCTCCTAAATTCCTACTGAAGTACTGCATACCTCTAAGTAACCTGACTCACCTTTATTTTGAAAAAAAAAAAAAAAAAAACCCAGCAAAAACACCATACAAATTCAGGTGCCCACACGTGAAAAAGGCATTGCCATTGTTTATTATTCTGAAATTACTGAACTGGTTTGCCTTGACTTCATTTAATTTGCATGGTTTGGTCCTATAGGGGAAGATTTGCAAAGTCACTGTTACAATTCAGGTAGTAAATGACATTTTTTTCTTTGAAATAATCTCCTAAGGACCATAGTAAGTTTGTCTGCATAAAGGATTTTTTTTTCCCCACTTATGTTTATAACACCACTACAAAATTAAGTGGTCATATGTGGAGCACAACTACCTGGATGGAGTCTGTCTGTGGGTGCAGTCTGAGACAAGATCACCATGACCTCATCTCTTCCTCCTGCTGGGGATTATTCAGCCTGAAGTCACTGTGGTGTGACAGTTTCTTAGGTTCCACTCAAACCCTACTGCAAGAAGAGTTAAAACAAAACAAAACAAACCACACATACAAACAAAACACACCCCTAAAAAACCAATTCTTCCTTAACCAAGCCATACTGTCCAGGCAGAAGGAATGCAGAGGGCAGCTAGAACGTGTAGCAAGCACTGCCTTTTACAGTTCTAGTGAAAACTAATCCTGTTTACACTACTCCATCTAGGGCCATGTTTGCCTGGGACTGAATGGAAGCAAATTTATATTAAATCTGCCGTAGTTTCATCCCAGCCAGCAGCCAGGTACCACACACCTGCTCACTCATCGTTCCACCTATGAGATGCTGGAGAGAGAATGGGAAGGGTAAAAGGTAGAAAATTCATTGAGAAAAAGACAGTTTATTAGGGAAAGCAAAAGACACAGAGCCAAAGCAAAACAAGGAATTAATTCCCTTCTTCCCCTGGGCAGGCAGGTGCTCAGCCATCTCCAGAAGAGCAGGTAACAATGACTTGGGAAGACAAACACCATCACTCCAAATGTTCCCCTTCCTCCTTTTCCTCCCCACTTTATATACTGAGCATGATGTCCTACAGTCTGGAATGTCCCTTTGGTCAGAAGGGGTCACCTGTCCTGGCTGTGTCTCCTCCCACTCTCCCAGGCACCCCCAGCTTCCTCACCAGCATGGCTGGTCTGAAAAGCAGAAAAGGCCTTGGCTCTGTGTAAGCCCTGCTCAGCAATAACAAAAACATCTCTGTATTATCAACCCTGTGTGCAGAACAAATCCAAAACACAGTCCCATAGCAGCCACCGGGAAGGAAATCAGCTCTACCTCAGCCAAAACGAACACAAATTCTTATTAAAGATTTTTTTCTTTAAACAAATCAAGTAGGAGAAATGTGGCACTTGAAGAAAGAACCACCACAGATTCAGGCCTTAAGCTGATATAGAGACAATTTACTTTAGTCTTTACTGATTAGGTAGTCTTTCACATTTGAGAGCTGTATCAATTTTGTTACCCCCTGAATTCTTTCCATCAAAGAACACAGACGGGTTTTTTTGTTTTGTTTTGTTTTGTTTTTTTTTAGCAGAGCTTTCTACAGCTCTTGAGTTACACAGTTTCCTGTAGTGAGCTGAAAAAACATCGTCTGTTTACTGAAATGCTTTACGATTTAGTGAAGGAAGCTATGGATCAGATCCTTTCAACTTTGTCTTAGGGCAAGAGAAGACTGTCATAAAGTCAAGCTAAAAATTTCTTCATGTTCTTCTAAACTCCTTCAACCAGCTAATTAAATCTTTTAAAGATCCTCTAATATGGACACTCAATCCTCCCCTTGGAGGGCTGTTGTTATTATGCATATTCAGAGATTTAAGGAACAAGGAGTTCACCTTAAATGCATTAGGGGGTTAATTAGGTTTTCAGTAAGCACTTCTCTAATTCCTCCTACATGCATAACATTCAAACTGCATCACTGGGGGATAGCTGGCAGCATGGTGGCAACTACAGTATTGGTAGTATAGTAATTTGTAGTTAAGGTCACTTGAAGATAACATGAACTCTTCATTATTCAGTCACATGCAACACATGTGGCTTCAGAAAGACACACTGATAGTTAATGAGGATGGTCCAAGTATGCTCCTACCTACAATTTTATTTTGGTTTTTATATTTTGTAGGTGTCTCACTTTGTTCAAAAGTTTTATTATTTGAATCTGACCCTTTTGAAGTTTTGAGTTTTGCTTTGTTTGTTTTCTTTTAAATAAAAGTTAGAAAGTACTACTGTGCCATCACTATAATTCAAGAATTGGACTTCTGAAAAACTTTCTGCAATGAGTGTACTGGTAGATCTAGAAAAACACACACCACAGATCAGTCTTGGAGGCTAAGTTCATCAACCTGTACCTATGCTATTTTTTTTAAATATCACATGCCAGAAGAGCACATTTTTCCTCCCACTGTCATGTAGCAACTTTCCCAGATCACTACCACTGTCTTATTGATCCATTTTAAGGGAAAATAGTAGGGACACAACATTAGTTTTCCCAGTAGTTATTCATAATAATGGAAAGATAATTAAAACAAAATTAAATATGATGCTCATACAGATCTTATAACCCTCCTTCATTTTTATTCTTAAATGAGAGGAAGAAGAAGAAGCATATTATATATTTGAAATAATGCGCAGCTATTCTACGTATACCTGAGTTCCAGTGTTATCCCTCCATTTTAGACACATGTAGAGTGTGTTCCAGCTGCTCTTTATTTTGCCCTGTTAATGCAAATACTTACAGATCCAAGTAAACTGTAAGCATAAACTCAGTCACAATAAATGCTTGTGGGATCATGCCTTAGCATATAAATCAGTACTTAATATTATTTGCCCTTAGTCATAGCACAACATGCATGTGTGTAGTTATATTTTGGTAGTGCACTGTGTCACATTCCCAAGCAGTGGAGTTGCATCAACACAGGTGGGAGAAAAAAAATTAAAAGGAACTACTCTCCTCCATGCAAATGTTAGGATTACAGTAATATCCTGAAAATAAGGTATTAAAAATAAGAAGCATTGTTATATAAGTTATTAAAACACAATTGATACTTAAAATATTACCTAGATTCATTGTAGTCCTTTTAAATTAATATCTGATAAAAGAATGTAATCGCAGTGCAACCAGGAGGAAAACAAAAGAGACAATGAAAGTGTAGAGCTGTTAGAAAATGAGATGTATTAAATTTCATATTTCTGTGTATGAGACAACAGTGTGTTTTGTTAAACAGAGAAGTCCTTTTATTTAAATAATTGAATGCAAAAAAAAAAAAAAGCTACTACTGTAGTGCAGTGGGTTATCTATCACCTAATCAGTTTCCAACAGTGTGCTGTATACACTTTTATTAAAGTTGGTTCTGCCTTCAAAATAAGCACATGGGTACTTCAAGAACAATTCTTATAGCTAGTGTCATCTATAACACTTCAGTGCTACAATGACAGTCTGTTTTCTCTGAATGCTATATATGTGTCTTGTTTCCACAGATATTTTTATGATAAAACATCTTGGCATCAGCAAAACTTAAAATTAAAACAGAAATTGTTTTTAAAATTATCCTTATTCTGGATTTCACAAACATTTCCCAACCTCTTTTCATTAACATTTCCTAACCTTTTCCTTTTTCTTTTTATACCCCAGTGACTCATGTTTGTTTTTTGTTTTTTTTTTTTTGCTTCAAAGGACAACTATCAATCTGAAGGAGTAAGAACACCCTCCACACACAGAAGGAATTCATCTTTATTGGAATAGTTGCTATAGTCTTCAAAAAGAAGTAGATTTGAATTTCCACAATAAATACAGACATTTAGATTCAATTTTCTATACTGTGGCGGCTGACTATGAAATAATGGTCACCATACTTCAAGAAAGTTTCATTTTCTTTGCTGATTTTACAGTACAAACTTGGCAAATGTAAATGCAGAGCCAGAAGACTCTGAACTTATGAAACATGAAGAATAGCAATAAAAAACTTTATTGAATCATCTTGACATGGCATCTGAGATTTGGTTCCTGCAGATGGAGCAAGAAGCATCATGCCAGAACTAGGTACCACATGAAAAGAAATCTCTCCACAGAACTTAGAAAGTGAAAGCTGGGGAAGGACATTAAAAGAAAAACACAGTATAAAGGCTGAAGGTGAAGCAGCAGAAGCATAGGACTATCTTTACAGAAAAATACTTTAGAATGGAATGGGTTGAGCCTGCAGCTTAAATCCCCTTGAAAAGGATGTAGATCTAAGCTAGTATATACTTTGTCATGGGATTGAGTACAACACGGATGAAACAACCCTCACAAAATGGCTTAGTGAGCATGAAGGTGAATGGATGATGTGAAAAGATAGCTGTGTTTTATCAAATATGGGAATTATATACATTGTATACATAATATTGGAATAATATGCACAAAAGAATGGATATACAAGCAGGGGGATTGTCTTAATTGCACTGGAATAGATATAAAGCGGAGTTATCTTGTTTAGAAAAGCCAGCATATACTGTATAATTGCTTTGAAACCACTACAACAAAGTGTAGGAAACTAAGAGACGGCCTCCTGCTGAGGAAGGAACAGTGTCTTACATCTATTTACTCTTTTTTGAGTGCCATAAACATATACTTGTCACAACTTTTACTCAGGGACAGTCACCTTTGTTTATATGTTTTCTATTGCAATATAATTCTCTATCAGATTTTTCTGTGTTTTCTGTTACAGTGGATTCTCAGATTTATCACCATTTTCCTTCTCAGGTCTGTAACTTCTCAGCAGACAGTCCTGTAAATGTCTATACCCTTCATTTGAAAAACTTACACAGTATAGTTGGACCATTCTTGTATTAAACTACATTTGTGGGACTGAGATCTCATCTTACAGACTTGGTTACAAACATGAAATGTTTCTTTCATACTTCAGGCAGCCATAGGTAGGGCCAGTCTGGGTTTCTGGGAGCTCTAGGCAAGGTCCAGGTCACTCCTGCAGGCTGCAGCACTCCTGATTCAGGTGCTAATGCATTAAACAACAATCCCTGCCTGGCAAGGCTCTACCAGGTAAGTGATTAAAGCAGGGGATGAGGAAAAAATTCTCACACATATGGAAAGAGTAACCCACAGGTCATGTGCACAGAAAGGTTAGCAGTGACAGATGTACTCTCCAAATGCCTTGCTTTCTAGTCCAGTGATATAATTAGCTTTTACTGCAGCACAGTAATGTGCTGGAGATGTGGTCAGGAGCCTACTTTTCCACTTACTCGCTCAACATCTGCTTTTACTCTTGAACTTCTTGTTATTCCATAATTTACCACCTTGATTACAAGCTGTCCTCTTAAGCAATCAGGCTTCAAAAATTTTTGTAATGATTTTGAAAGTTTGATTGACTTTTAAATGTTAATATGCAAATACATAAAATTTATAAAACTATATCTGATAAAAATTGTCAATTTCACAAAGTAATTTACAGTCATGCGACACTTTCTCCATATGGACATATAGGAATGTAGTAGAAATACGTATGGAAATATTTTCCTATCTTCATCATTAAGAGGTTCATTTACTGGTCTGCAGCATGTGACATGTCTAAACTGTTTTTTTCCAAATTTGTCATGTTTCAAAAATGTTTATGATGTTTCCATCTTCATTCAAAGATCAACAGATTATCACACATGAGGAGTTGCCTGTGTTACTCCCTTTGGATTGCCTCAGTTCCTCACATTCATATATTCATTCAGGCCCAAAGCACTTCTAAAATGTTATATAACAACAGAGAGACGTGTCACACACTTCAGAAGGATTTGAGACTGGTATTTCAAGTGTGTATTTTGACTTCCAAAGAGTATAAAACTGTATGTATTAAACATTAGAGATGGAGCAGAACTTGAAAGTCTGAACTGTCTCAAAGCTCATGACTTTTCAAGATTCTGACATCAGTTTCTGATAGATTAGTTACTCTCTCCAACCCAGAAGATGTAAGCAAACTAGGGGTATGTATGAGATACAAGAATCAGGTACAAAATTTATATATTTAATTTTACCATTTTGGAAAGTTTAGCAACTTTGTTGTTTTTTTTTTCATCTGACCTCCTTCCTTTTAAAATAATAATAATGTATTTATTGCGAATTAGAATGAGAATTCAGTGATATAAAATGTTGTTACCTCTTTTTATTTTTTAACTCAGTTTGCACATTGAAAAAGTAGAGCCTCACATTCCTGCTAACTGAGAAATTTTTTCCCTTCAAGTACTAAAAAACCCACTGTATTTTTACTTAGATGTGTAGTCTATAATAAAGAAATAATACAGATGTCACAGGACCACATTAACAGTGCACACAGTGTGGTAGGATATAAATTAAACAGACTGAAACACCAGCAAGGGGCTGATTAGGTCTTCAGAGGTTTTCATCATACTTCTCTAAGCAGGGTTAACAAGGTACAGTACAGACATATTTATTTTGTGTCTCCTTTGAAACATAAGGAGAACTTAATAAAACCCCATCTTGTTGTACTTCACTAACATTTAAATAGCTTCATTCCATGCATCCATGGAAAATACCAAAATTGCAAAGTTTTAGATTAGTTTCTAGAAGCTCTGGTGTACTTCATACGCTCTCCTAACCTTTCAGCATCAGTAGGTGAAAACCAATGTATTAATTTCCATATTATATCAAAACTGTTGTTTGTTCAAAATGTTATGGAGGAAAGTAAATTTCGCATTACTACTGCATTTTCCTGAAGTTCATAGTTGTCAGCAGGGAGGGAAATTCAATACAGAACTGCTGTGTTGCTCCAGTCCTGTACTTCTATTGATAAAACTTCATACAGTATTGTCAGAAAGAAAAATACTTCACCTAAGAAGCTTATCAGTAAACTACAACCTCAGATAAGCAGAATTTATTAATGAGTCTTCCCTACACTGCAAGATGACTGGCATTACCAGACCAGTTTAGGGCTCTTGTCATTAACTCTAGACTGATACTGTGTAGAATAAAACCTGCACACACTCTCCAATTCAATGCTATGGAATCAGTAAACTTCACACAGCTGTCCCCATCCAGCCTTCATTCCACAATTTTGATATTAATAATTCTATGAACCCCGGTGAAAACTTCAAAATCCACGTGATATTATTCTGAAGTATCTTAAAATGCCACAAGTGATGGGTAAAGATCACCTGTGGTTTTTTTACACACACTTCACATGTGTTTGTACCTTCCCCATTCCCCCCTGAATGCAATACATCTATGCATGGACATGGACTAGAGGAGACTTTTTTTCTGGATTGTGACCCACTCCAATGGACAGACTCTCCAAAAAAGTGCTGCTGGGACACTAGGCATCTGATCCATTTAGCACCCAAAATGAAGGCAGAAAGGAGAACAAGGGTGTAATAAGTGAATTTATAGTGTGACCGGCATCCCAAATCATGCAAAGCAAGTGTTAGAAGTGTTATTAGAATAAATACTTTCTTTCTGTTGATTTTAAAAAGGCAACCAAACAAAAAAAAAAAAAGAAACCCCCAAACCCCCAAAGTGAAGATCACACTAGTCAGAAGAGAAAACTATAAAAGGAATTCCAGCACAATTTTTTCCTACAGTAACTCAGTCTTCTTTAAAGCAGTATGTTGACAAATTTCAAAATAAATAAATCCAAGAATATTTAGAAGAGAGAAGCAAAAAATCTCAAGCATATGGTGGGGAAAAAACGCACTCAGGATATCTGAAGAAAGATTACGATAACAAGGTGTGTTTATTTTAGTGAAAAAAAGACCATGTCTTGATGTGAATGTCTACCAACACACAAAGGGATGATATACAGAAGAAAAGGATCAATTATTCTCATTAGCTAAAAACAACAAAAGAGGATGTAGAAGGCTTAGCTGCAGGTGGCATATTTTAAGTTAAACATTTGGCCCAAACCAATATGTCTAAAAACTGATAAGCAGGGTAGGAAAGGGTGGTTGAAAGGCTGTGGTTTAGGCTTAACTTGACATTATTGACACTAGTTTGCAAATAATTATACGTTTTGGAATGAAGATTAGCCAAGATATTCCATTAAGCCTGCCTTTTACACAGCTGATTCACTGTTTGCAGTATCAACAGCTGCTTGAAGAGAGGAGATGGATATTGAAGGGGAGGTTAATATTGGGAAAAGAAACAATGGCAGTACAAGGTAGAATCAGTATGGTTATCTCAAAATTTCCAGCAGTTTTGCTTAAGAGATCTTTTCTTCTGAATCTGTATCATATCATATATATAAAATAACAGAGGTCCAGTATCCACAAAGCACCCAAGTATAATTTACCACAGTATTAAAATGATAAACTGTTCTCAGCTTTCAAATTATTAAAAAGCTGCATTACTAGGATCAGAAACCCTGCTAACATCAGAAGTACCTAATCAACACCAGGCTCCTTATCTGCACTTAATACAGTAAATTATCAGACAATTTGAAGGTTCCCTTGCTGTCAACGTTTTCAGCTGCTTGGTTTCCTTGTCAGGGGCACCCAGGTTAAAAATATTTTGCTTTTTTTTTAACAAATACTTCAAGTAAACTAGAAAGAATGAAGAATATGTTGATAATTGACTTGCAGCTTCAAGTAGCTGTCTAAAAATTTGCTTTCATTTCACTGGCTACATGAACCGTGTATTAAATATAATTATATTTCTCTGCATTAGAAGATGTACATCAGCTGCTGTGGATGAATAACAGTTTACATATATTCTTCAGCGTTTGCCTAGATATAAAGACTGGAATAATTGTCATCTAATTTGTAGCTCATATTGTTCAACCAGGCAACATAAAGAAGACTCTCAAACTGTAAAGGCAGTACTAAAATCATATAAACACACATTACATGAGACAGGGAAAAAATCTTATGGCTCTCCTGATTTTGTCTAGGATACATAAGTGTTCCTATCTGCTAGAAATGTCTTTGAAAAACCTATAAAAAAACGTTCAACTGTTGTTTGTAAAACTTGAAGCCTTAATTCAGACCTTAAGCTGTTTTTTGCTTCTGTTTTCAATATGCCAATTATACTTCCCTGAGAAACTGGATGATACAGAGTTGCATGCCAGATAGAGAGACAGCCAGAAGGCAAACTATAATAGAGATCCAAAGTTTGCTAAGTGAACCTTAGCAGTGGCGAGTTAGTTTTCTAAATTCTTTTTCTCACTCTAGGATAAGGAAGGCAAATGAGGATAGCTACTCTAAAAGGCAGCAAGAACAGCACTGTGAAAGCCAGTAACACTTGAGTAAATAAATTTATATAAGTACAGCAGAAAAGGACAACTTACAAATAGGAACTTATTACACTTTAATGGTAAGAAAGAAGTCTTGATCTTAAGATGACTGTTGTCCTCTATTTTGTTTTCTTCCTCCCTACCCTTGTTTTAAAGTCATCAGGACTGATACTGTAGTTGCATATGCAAAGAGAACACAGGTTTGAGTAGTAACTCATGAAGATTCATTTTCCATTCAAGGTGCCTTACCAAAGAACGCATATTCAATTATCTGTGTTCGTATGCAGTATCACTCCTCACAGGTAGGCTGGATTTTCAAGACATTTGCAAATTGCTACATATGTATGTAGGCATATTTAAAGAATACTTCAATGCAATAGATTTGTCCCTAACAACAGCAACAAAACAGTCAAAATAATGTCATTTGGACATGGAATGACTGAAACTATTTCATACAGCTACCTTGTTTTTCTTCTTTTGTTGCTCTAATCATCACCTTTCTCTCCCTTTTCTGCTTTGCTTCTCCTACAGCTTGCTTCTACTATTCCATCACCCAGTCACCTTATATGCAGAAAGCCAAGTAGTGAACTTACAGTGCACCTTCCCATTTCTTTGCCTGCAGACACACTTCTGCCTTCTCTCAGCTCTTGCTTCAGTTATTTCCACACTTCTGAAACAGGCCTTCCCTTGTTAGAAGCTCTGGAGATGGTTCATATAACAAGCAACAGCAAATTGTGTGAAAGAACCACCACCATATCTCTAAAGGTGACACGTCTCCTGGACCTTCATCTACATTCAAGAAAGAACCTAGGAAAAGTCTTTTAGTGCCCAATGAAACCGTGATAACAATCAGCCTATAGTGATATACCACAATGACAAGATATACTGTGCCATTATTAAGGACAAGTCAACACCCTGGTTGCCCCCCTGCCTCCCAGAAAGGCTATTTCATCACCTCTGCCAAGGATGAAACTTCCCTAGTTCAGGATTTTGTCTCAGATTTAATCACGGGTTTGACAGTCATACACCTCTGTTGATCTGAAGAAACTGAAAATAGATAATCCCTAAATTGTTAAATTCCTCTTGTTCTTAGCGAGGAAAACTGATTTTAAAGTGAGTACAAGAATTTTTCATCAGGAAAAGAGAAAATTAAGGGGCTGACTATATTTGTCTTCTCTGAGCTGCCATTGAAACTCCCCCTGATAAATATGTTGCTTATAGATAATTTGTCATCTGACAGATACTTTTATAAGTAACCAGTAAACCTGTACTGTATGTAATTGCTCATCCATAGTAGTTTGTTATGTCTGGGGTGAGCCTAAACAGATGAAGCAAGGACTATTGCAAACGGAAAACAAAGGTATACTTCATCCTTATAATGCTTAATACACGTTTAGAAGACTTGGTTTGTAATTAGTCATGGCAGTAATGGAAGTATAGAAGCTAACAAAGTGAGAATAGGTGAAAGGCACAGTAAATGTCTTTTTAGTGGCATATTTCTATATAGCATATAGAAAGAAGAAAACAAATACACATTCCAAACATGAAGCAGAACTAAGTTCAACACCTGCTTCAGAGGATGTTTTCTACATGTTGGCATTAAGGAAACACAAGTGCAGTGAGCGGAGGGACGTTGCTAATTTTCCCACAGACAGACTGATGATGTTATAGACATCCATGTTCAGAAGGACAAATTTACAAGCAAAGTATAAATAGCAGCATTAAAATTTAGATACAGTAGATATATCTGGCCATAATCTTTTCTGTGAGGAAGTCACATATCAGTTTGATACACGTTGACTGCTACTGGAATGCAGAAGTCAGTGCACCAGAAGCCCATTTTTTTCTTTAGAATTCCTTAACTGGGTATATTTAAGGAGTGCAGCAGCACTTCTCCATACAGAATTTCAGCTGTGTCAACCCTCAAGAGCTAAGGAGACCCAAATAAGCAGCTCCCTATCCTTTATCTAAGTATGAGAGCGACCCAGAATGCATTGCATTATTCTGCAAGATGTTCCAAGGATATTTTTATCTATCAGAAGTGTACTACTTGAGTAACAAAACCAAACAGTTCTTCAGGCTTCAAGTTTCTCTCATTTTATCTTACTGCTTCTTTAGAGAAAAGACACCAACAAATAGCATACGTACGTATTCTCATAAAAAAAATCTTTGAGAAGCCCATTTTAGCCCTGCAAATATTTTTTACAGCTTATTTTTCCAAATTCTGTCCAGTTCTCAACTTTAGTGAACTGTAGTCCCTGATATATTTTAACACACTAACTGTGGTCGCTCAGGTTCTTCTTTTTATTCATACACTTGGTTATTATTTTTTTCTCCCCTCCTTGCCAAAACTGAAAAGAGAAGTTATTTGAGTGGTACTACCTTGGGTAGATTGATGGTCTAACTGAGGTACACCTGAAAATTTATATGAAAGAGGCTTTAGACCTCTAAGGAATTACAAGCCTTCTATTCTCTCTACAAGCCTTCTGTCTTCTCTGCACAAGACCATGCTCACAGCTGAAGATGCAGTTTAGCTTCATGGTTACACCTGCAAAGAGTTACTTCTGGAGTTAAATTTCTTCCACAGAACCTCCCTAACACCAGCAAACAGCCTCTTCTTTGTGACCACACAGGAGAAAAGACAAATGTCTTCACATGCTTTCAAACTCCAATCTGTTGGTATATGGTTTAATACTGACTTACAAGTCAGCTACGTTTTAATACAAACCATGTTGAGTATCATTGCACAACTCTAACTCAGAAATACATTAGAACTAGTGAAGACAGTGGGTCTTCAGACAGTGGGTCAGTGAAGACCTGGGTACGACCATATGGTCTGTGATGTGTGTATTTTATGTTTGCCTAACACTGAGCAGTGTTTGGTAGATGCTGGCCAGGGTCCTGCACAGTGTGGTAAATTGTGCCTCTTTGGACTAGCCACAGAATACTTTTTATTTTCTAACATCTTATCATTTAATCAGGATTTAATCTTGTAGTTGTTTGGAAATGAAGTTCCAAGCCTTTGGAGGTGAGAAATTCTTTAGATACCTGCCCATATTTGCCTACATGTCATATGGACCATACTCTTGTGTGGTCTGGGTCATATTCCTAAATTACTTATTTATGTTAGGAATATTGCTTGGATTTTTTCTAAGAAATATCAAAATTAGTATTTTAACTACCCAAGAATCTTCAAGATACTGGGAAGTTATTACAATAAGAGAGAGAACATGAGAGAAGGTAGCAAAGGCGTCATTCTCTATTTGCTCCACAAAAACTTCTCAGAAGAAGTATTTGTTAATTGTTTCCATGAGACAGTACTGGAAGTACACTAATGGATTCAGTACAGAGCCCAAATATCAGATTAAGCTCGAGGACAGTATTTTAAGAACAAATTTCTCAGGCAAAACATCATTAATGACTACAGAGCACAGCAAACTGCAAAAGCGAACGGCAATCTTTAACGTGTACAGCAAAATACCCAAGCACAATGCAGACCAAATAAATATTGAGAACAGACGAATCAATATCGTGACCTGAAATCGTTAACAGACAAAAATCCCTTCTAATATGCTCTGCTAAATCTGTTATTATCTCAAACCTTTTGAACCAGAGTGCCAAAAAGGACTGTCATGGTTTAACCCCAGACAGCAACTAAGTCCCACACAGCCACTTGATCACTCCCCCACCTGCAAAAGGATTGGAGGGGGAAGAAGGTGAGGGAGTAGAGAAGAGATTTGGAAGAGTGAGAAGTGAGAAAATTCATGGTTTAGAGATAACAGTAGCTTAACAATTGAAATAAAATAGTAATAATAACAAAATGCAATGAAAAGGAGGATAAAACAAACCATGCAAACAGACAATTGCTCACTACTAACAACCTGATGCCCAGTCAGTCCCTGAGCAGCAGACCCCCTGCCAATCTTCCCCCTTGTTTTAAATGCTTAATGACACTGTATGGTCTTGAATATCTCTTGGGTCAGCTGCCCCATCTGCTTCCCCTTCCCAATGTCTTGTGCACCCCCAGACTTCTCAATGCCGGGATGAGGTGAAAAGGCTTGATTCTTGTTCAAGCGGAGCTCAGCAACAACAAAAACATCCCTTTACTATCACCCCTGTGTTCAGCACAAATCCAAAACACAGCCTCATAGCAGCCACTCTGAAGAAAATTAACTATCTCCCAGCCAAAACCAGCACAATTTCATTCTCTGAATTTTTATGAACAGAATGACAAATGTCATCTTGAAAATGTTAAAGAATAACTTCTTATACTCAATACATGCAGGTAACAGTTGACACCAGATACAAAACTTAGAAAGTATGGGCAAATGGAGACCTTTTGGCCTTGCTTTTATCTGTGTGTGCTTCTAGTAGCAATTAGAGATAATTTCTATATTTTACAGCAATATCATAAGCCACAGGATAATCTTATCCAACTGGTCTGCAAGCAAATACAGAACCACAAAATCACAGAATCAGCTAGGTTCAAAATATCTTTGAGATCATCGAGTCCAACCTAACACCACCTAACACACCTTTTCAAATAGACCATGGCACCAAACGCTACATCCAGACTTTTCTTAAACACCTCCAGGGACAGTAACTCCACGACCTCCCTGGGAAGCCCATTCCAATGTCCAATCACCTTTCTGTGAAGAAATTCCTCCTGAAGTCCAACCTAAACTCTTCTGGTGCAGGTTAAGGCTGTGTCCTCTTGTCCTCTCAGTGGCTGCATGGGAGAAGAGATTGACCCTCACCAGGCTACAGCCTCCTGTCAGGCAGATATAGAGAGTGATAAGGTCTCCTCCAAGCCTTTCAGCCTTTTGTAGGTACCTTGCACAAATTATAACATCATAATGCATTATGACAGACTACTGCTTCAACATTGTTAGTGAGGCAATCCAAAAGCTCTCTCTTTATCCTCACTTATACCTGTGGATGGGAGTGTTTGATACAGCAAAGACAACATGACCCATATTCTTTCATACTGCTGTCAGGTGACAGCAAAAATAAATGAGAAACGTCTTCCAAAATTGTGAACTGGAGTCTAGAATTCGCTATTTCTTTTTCATGGTCATTTTGAACTTCTCAAGGAAGTGGTTATCACAGCAGGACTGCATCATATCCTTACAAATTACCATCAAAATTCACAAAAAGAAAAATCATAGTGGACTAAAAACATTGAAAACACAGCCTAATACTACAGCTATTGAGGACATGCCCTGACAACCAATTGGAGATTAATTTCCGATAGACGTGCATTAACTGTGTATCCCCAGCTTAGTTTCTATTTCATTTCCTCATTCTATTGTCTGAATTGCAGAAGCACTGAGGTAAAATATAACACTAAACTAGGACACCACATTAATTGCTGCATGTGAAGAACTCTGAAACTATACTAAAGTTGGCCAAAAATGTCACTAAGTAAATTAAAAATTGTTTTAAGAATAAGACATGACAGCTAAGTAACTATCAAGGTGCAGGTCAAGCACTGTCCTGGAAAAAATATAACAAAGGAAAATTTTAATTATTTTTTCACTAAAAGAATATACAATCCTTTCTCATCACAGGGCATTGCTGAGACAAAAGATAGCAGTGGCTTGTATTCCCATAAAAGTATATCGTACCACATACACATATGGAGTAGGTTAGGGCTGTCCAGGCAGCCTCCATTTTAACTCCTCATAAATCTGAGACCGTTGACTTTGCAGCCTCAGGAATGTGCTTTTAACAGCATAGCACATATGTGTGCATGCAGGTTGTTTATGTTACCTATGAAGAGAGGATATATGATCTCAAGCTCCAACATAACCATTGTATTAGCAGGCACTTACAAGCAGTTGAGCAATATGTAACATTTTATACAGAGGTGTTTGGAGCACTGCAGGGAATTCCTATGCGTGCATGCATGTGGATTTCTGTATACACACACACTGGTAGAGGTTTTTAAGTCATAACCATTAAAATATATTTAATAATTAAAACTGTATCAATAGTCAAGCTGGAGTTATCAGAAATAAAATTTAACAGTCAAATTTTTCCATTTCTTGAATTATCCAGATTATCTTTCTTGATATACTATTAAAATCAGAGATCTCTGGTTTCGTCAGATACATAAGTGACAATTTTATCTTGTAAAAGCCTGATCGTTGTTTTCTTAAAAAACATCCTTGAAATTGAAGTTCACTTCTCATAATAAATGACAAAATTTGATTTTATATCATCAGTCACCTAATTGTCATTTACCTGTTCAGTTCTCAGGCTATTTTTAAAATGTCAAACAGCAATAATGAGCAGGACCAGTGCCTCAGGGCACTACGCAAAACAGTTAAAGGTCAGTTTAGATTATAAGATTGTTCCACAGTTTGCCAGGTATTTGTACATACACACAAACTCAGTTTATAAAATTCATGTTAGAATCTTAGTCAAGTCCTGAACTTCTTAAAGGAAGCTTTCAGAGATTGAAACAGGCATATTTTTTGATAGGTAGGTTTGAATGACAAATATATAAACTCCTCTCATTTTAAATTACACTGCACAACACCACACTGTAAATGACAAAGCACAGAGTTTAATTTGAAGAGCTCAGAAGTTATAACAACCTATATTGATCTGAACAGAATAGTATTCTGGGGCATCCTTTGTACATTTGATGTTTTTCCTGGCTGTACCCTCATGGAAATCAAGGGCTTTTTCCATGAATTCTTCGCCAATGCAGTTTTATCCTATAATATTGTTTGCCCCATTTTGTCTCAGTGTAATTGAAAGTAGTCCACCTCTATAGCATCACTCTTTTGTGGTAAAAAAAATATAGAAGTGCTGAGGCCATTCATTAATTTACAAGTAGACTTAAAAATAAAGCATAATTCTTCCCTTAATAAGTTATCCAAGAGAATCCATTTGCCCAGCTCCTCAAATGTAATGTTCTTGTTTTGCATCTTCTAGGAGACATAGAACATATTTTCAGGAAGTACTGTGTTCCATAGCTGAAGTGCAAGTTCAGATGCAAAAAAAGAAAGCAAAGGTCCATGTTATCATTTGACATATATTGTTATTATTAATCATCCTAAGATATGATAATATTTTGGGTTGGGATAAAATATTTTCTAACCTAATTGATATTTTGTATTCTAGTCTATGAATTTTTTTCTAACCCAGGAAGAAAGATTTTGTATAACAGCCTCCATCTAAGATTCATAAAAAGATCAGTGCACAGATCCTGAAAATCAAAGCATTACACCAATATGACAGAAGCTTGGATGGTGTTGGAGGTGAAGTCTAGGCCTAGCTTCAGACTCTAATCTGTAGACACATCTTGGTTAATCTCCCTGTGTTCTCTTTGTGGCCACAAGATGAGAGAAAAAAGACTTTATTTCAAGGTTCATTCAACCACAGAACCAATACCTCAAATAAAGATGGCTCATGACATGGTATAGGCCTAATGTTTTCCACTGATCCTACAGGGAGTTTTGGGCAACCAGCAGGATTCTGGAAATCTCAGCTGATGTAAAAGCTGTGTTTACTCAAGTAGGACAAATCAGTCAAAAGACAGATACAGATATTTTGAGCAAGTTCCTTCCATCAATTAAAAAATAAAATTAGAAGATAAACCAGCAGCAGTGTGAATACCAATGGCAATGATTTTCGCATTTGAGTCCCAGATACCTGGTTATGAACTGAAAAAGCCTCTTGCTGGGGTTTTAGGAGTTCCCCTTTTGTTTTTCTTTTTCTCTTAAAGAATTTTCGCCATACTTGGTTGCTACGGGACAAATTACTGGGTATTTAAGAAAGACAAAAGACCTGGACACAGGGCGAGGGGTCCAGCTGGCTATCCTCTTTTGCCTGGCGTTTTCTTATGTAGGGCAGAGTTGCCACGAGATTTGAACTGGCAAAAAGGGGCTGGGTACTGCCCCTAGCTCTCATGTTCTCCGGGTACTCAGAGGTGACAGAAGCTGCTCTTGTGATGGAGAGAATTCTTTGCCACTGTGGGCTCCTGCCTTCTGCTGCCTTCCTTCCACTGTGAGTTGAACCTGCTCACTGGAGCGGCTGTTGCATGGGGACCCTATGTAATATATGGTGCAAAATAATTCATGCTAAAAATTTTTTTTTTTACAGCATTTTTACTAAAGCCAAGAGAGACACAAGGACCATGGACATGTAGCCGCCAGAAAATCTGCATTTAAAAGAACGTGAATTCCAGGAAAACNCCTCCTGCCTGCCCAGATGTCCCAGGGCTCCCACTGCAGCTCCGGAGTTTGATACATCTCATCTACAACCCGAGATTTAGTGTTGGTCCCTGCTGTTTCCAGCCTGCTGTTCCCGAGGGTCCGGCTGGGCACCGGGATCAGCTGCCCCAGGGGGTTTGTGAGGGAAGCTTTTCCATCCGCCATTCCCGCGTGGTGCCCGAGCTCGCTCCGGAGCGCCCCCTGCAGGCGCGGGGGAACCATCGCACCCGCCCTGCTCAGCGGGAGCCGCCAGCGCCCCCTGCCGGCTGTGAGCGTCACTGCACCGAAGGGGAAAGGGCCTGAGAGCCGAGAGAGGCTGTCACTGGGTTACTGGTTCTGTTTGGTATCATTGCCATAGCTATTGGTGTTTGTTTGCCTTGGTTTATATATATACACACATATATATATTAGTAAAGAACTGTTATTCCTATTCCTCATATCTTTGCCTGAAAGTCCCTTAATTTCAAAATTATAATAATTCAGAGGGAAAGGGGTTGCATCTTCCATTCCAAGGGAGGCTCCTGCCTTCCTTAGCAGACACCTGTCTTTCAAACAAAGACACCTCTCAAGTTAAGTATAAACATTACATAACCCTCATGCTCTTTTGTCTGAATTCCTCTATAAAAAGTGGCACGCAGGAAGTGTAGGTGAAAAATTATTAGGCAGTTGAAATTATACACTGCATCACTGGTAAGAGCAACTTAACTTACATCATATGGATTAAGGGCAGAAACTTAAAAGTATTTTCAAAGGGAAAAACCATATTCCAAATACATAGCAGAACCCCTCCACTTTCCAGATGAACGTGTACTTTAAAATTTGTTCCATCGAGTATATCAACTTGAGGATGTTACTATTGCATAATCTTTGCACTAAAAGTACTACTAGTAGATTACAGCATAACACAAACCAGTGCACTATAACAAGATACCCATATTAAAGTTAGCAAAAGAAATAGTGTTGATTAGGAGTCAAATGTCACTTGTCACCAAAATGACAATAAGGTTCACAGATTCCTTCACTTAGCCCCTGGGGAGTAACTGCAAAACAGGCATTCCTGCTCATGGGAGAAATTCCACACATTTCCAGGAAAATGTACAGATTTCTGCTTTGTGAAAGTTTGGTGTGGCTTTTATAGTTTGTAAAGTGAGTGGATGTTGGACAAAAAACTAGCTTATCCCGCCAGATGTCACTTCAACAGTAAGATGTTTACTGGCAGTTGGGAGATGCCAGACCAGTGTTAACCCCATGGCACCAAAATGACCCACTACAAGGCATCTTGTCCTGTTTGGGTTATCTGACTGGATAACAAACAACAGATAAGCTCTTGCAGGGGATGAGAAGCCCTGCTATACTTCTGAACAAATCAAAGAGGAGATTTTTCATGCAGTAGCCCTTGGACCATTCAGGACAGGACAAGATGTGAAAAATGTTCTTTACACTGCAGCCAGGGAGAATCATCCTTCCTGGCCCGTCCTTCCTGGGGTCTCTGGCAAATAGTACCCAAAAAGACTCAAGGGCAACACCTGTGATTCTGGAGCCAGGGATACAAAGGATGCTGAATGACACTGCCACTGTCTGCCGTAACTACCATGGACAAGGTGTATGGACTGATCCAGATAAACCAGTCATAAGTTCTTGATGCAGCAACCAGCTGACACCACAACCAGAACCCAGTCATGGACTGAATGAACTCAAGAGACATCTTGGAGGGACAGCCATTGACTGCGGAAATGTTACCTGTGCTTGTGTATATATGTATATATAAATATAGCTGGAAGGTGTAGGATTTGGGCATGAAGCAAACAGTATAGAATAAGGGGTGGATAATGTCATGGTTCTGGCCATAACAGGGTTAATTTTTGCAG
Organism: Aleadryas rufinucha; assembly: GCA_013397815.1. NCBI lineage: Eukaryota > Metazoa > Chordata > Aves > Passeriformes > Aleadryas > Aleadryas rufinucha. Next base: position 65,935 of record VZTH01011160.1, read on the forward strand.
TAGCCAGGAGGGACATGCTTAGGCACAGAGGATATTTTATACAACCTCAGGTCATTTTCTGGGGGCGGGGGAAGGGGTGGTTGAGCATGGTGAAAGGAGAAGTCAGGTAATGTCAGTTCCTTCTGTTATCAAAGCTGTAGCTGTTATTGTTCGTTTGCTTATTCCATTGCTGTTTCCAGTAAACTGTTCTTATCTCAAGCCACAATCTTTGCCTTTTGTGCCTACAATTCTCCTCTCCAGCCTGCTGCAGGGGAGGGGGAAAAGGGATCGGGGAGTGAGTGAGCTGCACCTGGTTTGAAGTGCTTTGGTGCAAACATAAATTGGGGAACACCATTCCTAAACCACAACAGTTGTGTAACCTTGCTCTATATTCTGTCTATATTATACAAATATTATACAGTTGCAATCACCCAAAAAATAAAACCATAGAACAAATCAGTACCTTCAAGAAAAAAGAAGCCTTAAGCTTTTCTGAAATGTACCTTGGTAATTTCAACACATTACATTGTTACATCATTTAATGGCTTACTTCAGCAGGACACAATTAACTCGCTGGGGACTTACCTGGTTTTGCAAAAACCAGTTTATAACTGCTAAAATCTGTGAACCTGGACAGCCTAAGCTTTCACTTATGAATGACGTCTGATATAAAAAAAAAATTTAAAAAGAAAAAAATGCTTATCTTTCTGGTTTTATGTTGTTTGTTTGTGGGTTTGTTGAGGTTCTTTTTTGGGGTTGTTTTTTTTTTTTTAAATATGCTTCAGGTTCCCAAGCTAGAATAAAATAAATGGCAGCTTCTGCTACCTGCAGTGGTGGTGTTACATCACGAACACAAAGCCATCACACTGCCTGACACCATTCATAACAAGGGTAGTCTGTGCTGAGAGGCCCTAGAGTGAATCTGAGGGTTGTGTCAGGCTTGGATTAACCTACACTGACAACTGCATGTAGAAAGCTAGTGAAATGTCTGTTTATACCTGGCTCAACCACAGTCAGAGCCACACTGCTCAGACATTAGCTTTCGTAAATAATTAAAGCTATAAAAATTATTCTTTATTAACCCCAAAAGATATTCAGTCTAGTATCCTTTCTGAAATTGCACACTATAATACCTTCCCTTCAAAACAGCTGAAGAAGCAAAGAAACATACTATTCTCATCCACATTCCAAAAAAAGCAATGGGATGCTCTGCTCGCTCCAGATTTCCTGCACATGGGCCCTTCTTCATTAAACTAATTCTAATAAATTATTATGAGGAAATACTAATACCCTTCTGAAAAACAATAAATGAAAGCATTATGCTTCAGCATAGACTATTTTTTTTGTTGTTGATAAATATGCAGCATTAGCAACTACAAAGTCATTACGTTTTACTGTTTTTGAAAGCTAAGGATCGAATGCAGTCTCAAAATGACAAAGGAATCTGTTGGAAACATTTCAAAGAGCTAAGGTAGTGTAAGGTGCCTCTATCCATCATATAACTGATGAGGATGGTCTTATAGCCACTGACCCAGTTGTTATATTACTCTTTAGAGCAAAATGCATTTATAATCAGTTAGAAGCCAAATTCTATAAGGGGAATTAATTATCCTTTATTAAGAAAGGATTGATGTCTTGACTCTTCTTTTCTGGAGCCTATTCTCTTTTAAAAAGGCTATTCCTTTTTACATGCATGTTTATGCGAGCATTTTCATCCTGGAATTGTATTTTTCAAAAATGTACAAACCTTAGCAGTCCACAAAACAATGCATCACCTAAAGAGCAAGACTGGTTGAACTGCAGCCATCTGAGAGGAGAATGGACTAAGCAGCTCCCATAAATAACTAAATACCTGAAGACATCTCCCCTTTTTGACCATTTCACAAGTGCCTCAGCACAAATGCCAGTGCTTTAGGCAAAGCTAATTCCAAAGCTTGAATATACCTTTGGTTACCTCCAAGCTCTGTAATTCCCACAGCAAGGCTGCTGGTCTGACCCTAGCAAGCACACGGCCAGGCTGTGGCTGGAGCTCACTGCAGCTCCCACCAGCCTGTCAGCCCAGATCTCTTTTCCTTCTACCCAGGTCTTTGCTTGGTATGGATTTGGGAGGTAACCTGGGATATGTGCCTGGATGGAGAGCTGTGTGGAGGAGTGCACCAACTCCTGACCCTGGGAGTGCACAACATGCAGTTGTTTCCAGGTTGTGCCAGGGATGAGACTAAAGCTGGGTGAATTTCTCCCCCCAGTGCAGTTACTAGACTGTGAAAGCAGTCCACTGTACTGGGACCTGATTTCAGGGGTATTTCTGAATTTTATCCAGCAGCTATTTAATAACATGCATAAGCAGTTCTGAAAAAGCCTATTACTCAAAGCAAAACCTGCAGTTTGTGGCCAAGATCTCCCCTTTGCTAGCTTAGAAAGTCATCTTTTGCCTGATACCTCTCTTGGCCTCACAAAGTCTGCATTGCTGGCTGAAGACAAGGCAGTTTCTACAGTAACAAATACTCACTGCTTAGCAGTTGGCAATATCCCTTAGGGCAGGTGAAAGTCTCATCTACTAATATCCTGCCTGGAAGAATGAGCCAAGACCCCAACAAAGAAATGCAAAACTTCTTCAGAAGAACCTTCCCCCAGCAAAGTCTAAAGAATTATTCAGTACAACATCAGCATATTCTGACCTAAGTAGTCCTGTGCCTGAATCTGCACCTCTTCCTCACACAAATATTTTAATTGATTCCTGTGTTAAAATCTCCCCATGCATGAAAAGTGAAGAATCAGGGCAAAATGACTCCAGAAATATACAGATCCAGCAGCTGAATCCAACAGAAAAACGGTTTTCATAAGCCAGTCAGCACCACCCTCCAAATTGTTGTTTAAATCTTAGGATACACAAGAGTTACTTTGCTGCTTCTCCACTTTCTTTGTAAAATAAGTCCACAAATAATCTCCGCTGTGAGGATTAAAAGCAGTTTATCTCCCACCCATATACTATTTCTTTGATAGCATTTTGTCACACCCTTCAAAAAGGTTGTTTGCTTTTGATATATGCAAATCCCAAATTGTTGGCTTAGTTCGTATCACCTGCTTGGGGAAGTGTATGAAGTGTTGCATTTAAAAATGGAATATAGGCATACATTTTCAGCAGCTGACTAGAATAAAAATGGACCAAAATTACTTTCTTTCACAATATTCTATAGAAAACAAACAGAATTAAGTCCTGATGTTCTCCTACACTTAAGTTACTAAAGTATTAACTAATAATGTGATGTCTGTGTAACTCAAGTCACACCAAAAAAGTGCTTATATAGCTTGGGTTATAAGATATCTATGTAACCTTAATATCAATATAACCCAAATCATGACCTTTTATCAATGTGACTTAAAGAATATCACTATAACCTTAAACATAGCTTTCTATACTTATGTAGTCTGAATCATAGCTTTTACTTATATAGTCTGAATCATAGCTTTTACACCTATAACTTGATGTGTATAACTTACTGTGGCGGTGGCCCAACCCACTTTCCAGGTGAATGACAAGTGGGTTGATTTCCCCGCCCGAGACTCCACCTCTGAGGGCGGATCGGAGGAGGAGATAAGGCTGTGATGCCACCGCCTACTAGGTGTTCCCTTGAACATGTCTCCTCCCTGGTTTCTAGAACCCTCTCTCTCCCCTGGTTCCTTATTAGTTAGTAGAAGTTATGTTTAATAAGTAGTTCATTGATTATTCTATTAGGCTCTGGAAAGTTCTGTTTTGTTACATCCCTGGTTGGCTAGTTTAAACTAGTCCCTCCCAATATGTTTCCCGGTTGGTTGTATGTCACCCCCTTGTCATTTCCTAAGTGGTTGTTCCTTTACTCCTCCCTTTNAGCCAATTACCCACAAAACAAAGAATTTAGACCGGTTAAGACCAGACGGACCGAAGAGCATCAGAACTGCGCATGCCTCGAAGACAAAGTTGAAGAGTTCAAGTGCGAAGAAGACTTTAGAAGCTTTCATCAAAGACCCCCGAAGACCCCCAAATTGGGGAGGTGCATACGCAGTGCAAAGAATTATCTAATAACCGTGAGATCATGCTATGTAAATTAGTTCCGGTGCGTATGTGATGATGCTGTAATGACACAGCAACCTTTAGTGAAATGTTACTGTATAAATTTATCACCGCACTTGACAAGGGTGGGTGAGTTAGGAGGAGATATCCCCCTCACCACCAGCGCTGCAATAAACAAATACCTGCTCTGTAGACATCGGTCTATGGGGATTTATTTCCAGCCTATCTTTCGGGCATCAAATGACTGGCTGGATCATTTCAAGTCAGGTGTGTGTACAAAGTTGCCCAGCTATGCTGAGAACATAACTATCTCCATTTATTCCACTTTCAGGGAGTCTCATATCACCCCAGTGGTTTCTTTAAAGTATAAAGAAAAAACAGTAGCGACTACATACTTTGATAAGTAACATGGTATTTCATATATGGACGTTATATATTGATAACAATATTTTATACAAATACACGCACATTTAAGGAGAAAACATCTATTGTAAATTTTAATACATATACATTGCAATCTATGGTATAGAACAAAAAAGCAGTTGAAAACAGAAACAGTTCCTAACTCTTCACACAGGATTTTTGTTGTTCTTTCAGTGTACAGTGTTCTGAGCAGACCTCTGTGTATCCTCTGTCCTTTTCCACAGTTTATCTTGGAAAAATATATTATGGCTGAATTTAAACAGAAATATAGCTTCATTAATATTTACTATCCAACTGTAAACTTAATTCTTTTGTAGAAGTGAGTCTTGGTTTTTCCCATAGTTTGTTTCAAATACTAGCATTCATGTTCCCTTTACCTGCCAGAAGGGCACAAACAAAGGGGCAGAAAATACATCCATGTCTTGCAAATAAGTTGCTACATTTGCATGAAACACAACACTGGAAATATGAAATACCCTATAGAATCTTAGAACCCCAAAATAGCAAAGGATTATTCAAAATTGAGTTGCCCAAGGAGAAAACAGCACAATATTGTTGAACAGGATGAATGTCAGAAAGGAATGTAAAACTTTCAAATGAGCAAGCTCATTCCATGACAATACACAATTGTAAAAAATCTGGGGATTAATTTTTTCAAGATGAAAATCTTGGTGACATACCCTACAGATAAACCTTTAGAACTATGAAGCCTATGAATTTTGCAATATCATAAGCAGTTCCCTGTATACAGACACTAAAACATGCCAGCTAGCTTTAGTTGTGTCATTCTTTAGAGCAAGGAGTGATCTCAAAACAGATTCAGGCCTGGTTTTACTATACAGTTTTAGTTATTGACTAGCCCTCTGGCTGAGACCAGCCTGTATTCTTCCAGGAGAAATCAGGTCCCGGCCACACCCAGCTCAACATTCAGAACACTGAAAATGGAACTGAAAAAGTGGTAATGGGAGTTGCTGTATTCAGTGCTCTTCAGTGACAACTGACCCAGAATTCCTTGGATGCCTTTTGTTTCAGTATCTGGTGAGAGAAAAGATCATCACATCCTGCTACTGATACTATCTCCATTAGCATCTTGATTCTGTGTCTGACTGTTAGGAAGAGCCCCTGGCAGAAACCCAGCACACTGCAGGTGGATGTATTATCTTCAACACTCACCTCCACACAAGTGGCACTTGACTCTGTTAGTATACCATACTCAAAATGTAATTAAAATCATGACACATCAAGCCCAATTACAAGGTGTTTTTTAACTGTCAGGCCACAAACCCAACAGGCAAACCTGGCAACTTCGTGTAGGGCACAACTTGCTGTTAGATTCTAGTTTACACAAGTGGACATCTGTTTGCCTTTTCGCAGGGTGCACATAACAAGCATGATACTGGATTCCTGAGCAGTACATTGGAGAAGTTTGCACAGGTCTTAAGTTGTTCCAAAGGTATCATAAGCCCCTGCACTTGCACTCTATTTTTCTGCACCTTTTTTTATGTGTGTCAACATAGGAAAGGTTTGCACACAGAGAGTTAAGCTCTGTAGTGACTTGGAGTGGTTGATGCATCATCATCTGAGAAAATCCTGATATGCTTGCCAAGGCTGCCCTTCCAGACACCAGGAGAGCATTCACAAATAAAATAAAGAATTCATACAGCAGACAGCAGGTACAGAGAGATTTGAACCTTTGGCAGGACGAAATTAGCAGCTTTCTTGCCACAGCAGAACTACTCTGAAAAATCAAACACACACAAAAAGCTACATCTTTGAAAATGTCACACTCGGTATGTTTGATCATGGACTGCAAATTAACACTAATGCTTCTGGATTCCTACATAAACAAATCTAAAACTCTTCTTAACAAGAACAGGCACAACATTTCAGAAGGGAGGTGCCTGGAGTGTATGTAAGAAACACAAGGAAGCAAGACTTATATTGATGCTTAGAAGAGCCACATAATATTGAAGACTTAGCAAGTGCTAGAGGTGAGTTTCTACCATGTGTTGTCACATAATTGTGGTAGACTGACATGGGGAGAAACAGCAGCAATTTATCCTTAAAGACACAACAAGAATATAACCTACCTAAAAGCAGAGCCACTGCAGTAAATAAAAACAAAACAAGACAAGACAAACAAAAAAACCAAACACACTCTTCCCAAAAATAGTAAAAACCAAAAAACAAAACCAAAAACAAAAACAAAAGCAAAACCAGAAATGTTACTGTGATTCACTTTGAATTCACAGAGAATCCTAATCAGAGTATCATACACATAGTCACACTTCAATCAATTCCCACGTGACTCATGCTGGGCATTTTAGGGCACTGAGTAATTGGCATAAAGGTAAAAAAATTTAATTGAAGGAAAAATAAAACACACACACACAAAAATCCTCCTCACCCACCCCTCAATCTTCCTTCCGAAGGCAAATCCCAGAAGTGAAATAAAACTATTATGTTTAGACTCAAAGCCTCCAATATATCAGAACTTTGTGAACTTACTTGGTAAGGTTCAAAGCACAGGTCAGCTGACAGGCCTCCCTGGTACATTGAGAATAAAGAGACCTATTAAATAAGACGAAAGACAGTTTCAAGATGCAGTTCCAGCACACATCATTTTGAGTGCACACTGTTCCCTAAACCTAATTGCCTGAAAAAAGCAATAATGTGTTGAGATAGTCGTTGCAGGGCCATGTAGCAACCTCACCATCCTGAGCCACCTCCAAATCCTGCAGCAGCAGCAGCAGAGGGGAGACAAGGACCAGCACAGTCAGCAATCAATCCTTCAGGTTGGCATGATGTACTCTTGCAATAATGGGCAGCATAAAAACACTTTTTGTACACTAATGGCCTACCTCTGGTCACACATATGACAATTTATTTCAGAGCTGGATGGTAACATGATAACTCAAATTGTATAATTTACTGAAGGCAAGTAACACAAGTGGAGAGCTCTGAGGGGATATGAGCTCACTTCAGTTACCTTGGAGAGTTTGGCAACAGAAATTTATTTCTGTGATCTTTTGGGAGGGAAATAGGTTTTTCCTTTTATAATCTGATATTATGGTTAAGACAGTCTGTTCATGGGACCTCAGCTGAGCTGCTTAAGACACCCTGTTTAAGAGCTGGTTAAAAGGAAAATAAAGTAAGCTCATTCACTTTTGGATCCAAATGACATGGTATTGGTTCAACATGTAGAAACAGGCTTTCTACTGCTCTTGCAGAACTCACTACATTTCGTCCAGAAGAATATTGTCTCTGTTACCATAGTAACCGCTTATTGGGATGGGGCAATATGAGCAAGAGATTGACAAAAGGGGATAATCTAAAGAAAATGCGGCATAAACAAACACAATGAGGCGCAGTAAATGTGTTATTGCCACGCTGGCCTAACTTGTATCGGCGTTTGAAACCACAGATTGTTGGCAATGAAGATTTTATAGCAATGCATATGATCACATACCCCGTGTATTCACTCGTGCCTGTGCACCAAGGCTGGAGGCAGGCATGCCCCGACTGTCCCAACACTGCCCAGGCAGGTGGACCTTCCCTCTGCAGCCCGTGGTAATGCAGATGCCATCTTTCCTTAAGTTCTGCATTTGAATTCTGGATCACTTAGTAATACGTAATAGCTTTGTAGCCATTTCTGAACCAAACTTTTTAAGCCAAATATTAGGATTTTTTTTCATATATATCAGGCTATAACTCACTTGCTAGTCTAGAAGTTAAAAGGACTTGAAAACCAAGTTGTTTATGTTTTTGTTTTCATTTTAACATATGCTAAGTCAACGCATCATGTAGATGAAGAAATTAGGCCTGATAGTAAGAATTCAGTATTTCCATGCCAGTTTGTGAAATGTTCACTGTGCCCACTCCATTTACTTTAGATGACTGAAAGCACAGCACTGACGCTAGATACCTGATGAGGTAAGGAAGGTGCAACAGCTGAAATAACAGTGGAATAGTTTAAAACCTTGAAAATATCCTGCATTTTATCTATCTATCTATATATAGATATATATATGTATAGTATCTACAATACAAAGTCTACACTCTTATCTCAGTACTAAAAGATTTCCATTGAACTGAGTGGTAATTGGATAATTTAAAAGCTTAATTTAAAGAAATTCAGTTAAAAATACATATTTCTCTTCTATGGACTATTAAAATAATACAACTTTCTAATATAATGATTTTATAGTAAAAATAGATAGCCTAATAAAAATTTTATATGCTTTTAATACAAATTATTTTGAAATTGCATGTGCTTTTTTGTTTCACTTATTTAATAACAAATGCCGGAGTAATTTAAGCATTTGGGGGGGGTGTCAACAATCAAATGTAATAAAAAAAATTAAGTATGTGTGAGACAGAAAATCCCTTATGCATTCTTACTTTCCCTGTGCTTGAAGCAGTATTTAATTATGAGTTTGTTTACTTAATAGTTGATATAGGAGCAATAGATTTTAAACAACCCTTCTTTCCCTATTGCTTTCTCCATTCTGGTTACAATTAAATACAACCATCAGGAATCTTTGTAACACATCCATAAGCAAATTCAGATAGTTCAGCAGTACTCTAAAAGCTGATATGCATGTTATGCAAATCTTTCTGTTCTCAAACTACATGTGGGGCATAACCTATGGGACTGAAAATAGAAAATGGCATCTTTCACTGCTCGATTGCCAGTTCAGCTCTCCGAGTTACCAGTGGTTGTAAGTTGTTGCCATCAGCTGAAAACTGTGTTACTTGGTGGTGTTTGTCCAGTCTCCTCTGGGCAAATGCTCCTGTAGAAAAAATGCCCACATTTGGCAATTAATATGCACAGGTTTTGTTAGCCTTGCCACAGAGGGTCAAGAACTTCACTCTTCTGCTCTCTCTCATTCTAAAGATTATTATTCCCCATATCAGGGTTAGGCTGTAGTTCTAAATATGACAAGTTATACTGCAGATCCCTATGGACTATCTGCTCTCTGAATAAATCATAGAACTGCAATGACTATCCAGGGTTCTCAATCTGTTCTATATAAGAACCAAATTCATTAATTATATTCAAAGAAAGAGACTTAAATGGTGCTTCCATGTCAAAAGTTAAAAAATAAAAAGCAAAGTTTCATATATTAATTTCATTGCTAAAATTATATGTCATTTATCAAATCTTACTTAATTTCAGAGAGTTGCTCTTCCCTGCATTTATGCATCAATAACTGAAGCCTTGAGCAGGTCTATTTCTTAGCTACTGGCTTTGTTCTTCTTGTACTTTTTTTTTTAACCCATTCTACATGAAGAGGTTGCGAGGAAAAATGACCATGTGCCCTGAGTTTTGAAGCAATACATATTTGTTTCCCAATTAGAAACAGGTAATTACTTAACCTGTAATATTAAAGACTTTTTCTTTACCTTAGACTTACGCACCAAAAACTGAATTAACTTGCTAGTGTTTACACTTAGCCTTTATTCAAACATACTGTCATGCTACACTCACTGTCAAGAGATGATTTTAAGCAACCTCAGTTATGTATTACGGGTGGGCACAGAGGAGAAAACTGACTGTTAGGTGGGCAGGTCTCCCAGTGTGTTAATTTAAAAGATAAGAATATGAAATACAAGAGATCTATTCTAGCTCCTTCAAAAAGCAAGCTTGAAAAATGTACATTGCATTTTTTTATTGGTTCAGAGCAAACCACTTTTTTTTTTTATACAGGTCTTTGATGCATAGCCCAATGCAGGCCTCAGCAAAAAGATAGCAAATCTTAGAATTTATTATTGTCAATAGTCTGCATGACCTTTACTTTAACTGCATCTTGGCTGTCAGTAATAATCCAAGGCTGCACTTTCAATGATAGAATGAGGGATTTTGCATATTGAGTCTCCAGGTCTCCTTGAGAGTGTTCAGAAATCACAGTCATTTATTCCTATTGGCAGGGCAAGGTCTGTTAGGAAAGCTCATTCGTCTTTACTTGAAGATGAAGAGGGGAGAAACTCCATTTTTGCTCTGAATCAAGTACTAAATACTGTAGTTTTCTCAAATAAATCAACAAGGAGGCTTCTAGGTCCAGGGTCTGAAATCTTTTCTCATTCAGGGCACCTGTTCTCTAATGCTTCTCTTCACCTTTGCAACGTACAATTTCAGTAGTAGATAAAATAGCACTTTAACACCAACCTGGGGATTTTACATTCTAACCTTTCTTCATTTGTGGTTTGTTTTACCTGACAGGTTAGAGAGTTTGTAAGTTCAGAAGGAATCTAGCAAGGACAGGATTGCAAGGGCAATAATAATAAATAACGGACTTGCTCTCTCCCTAGAGATGTTTTTAAAACCAAAATTTACTTAAGCTATATAAGACATATGTGTAGCTGTGTAATAAAACAAAAGTGTCTCAGGCTAGGTGCAGATTACCCCAGGTAGTTCTTTGCTTCTCGAACTGCCTGGACCAGTCAAAACCAGCCTGAAGTTACAGGTGTCCTGGCATGACAGTACATGCTACTGGTTCCTGTGTAGATAGTCCTGTAAACAAGTATGCAAATACATAAAGGAGATATTGTGGGACTCAAAGAAAGAAGGAATCAGTGTTTTCCTACAGTGTCTGTAATAAAGAGTGCATCTGAATCTTACCTCTTCAATTCCTGCCCCTGCCCC
>VZTH01011162.1:0-35445 GCA_013397815.1 Aleadryas rufinucha
TTTTTCCGCAATGGCCTGGGGGGAAGGAAAGTCGTGGAAAGCCCTGGCTGGGCGGTGAGCTGTGCAAGCGGAGGCTCCCTCCAAGGGGTGGCTGCAGGGGGAATCCCTGGGGTTTTTTCTTTTTAGGAAAAATCTTTCCCTTCTGACAAGCCCCCGGGGGGCTGCGCTGCCGGTGGGTGCTTTTCGAGGTGGGCGCTGGCGGGGCTGCGGGCCCCGCTGGGTGTGTCCCGGCCGGGATGCGCCTTAGTCCGTGCTTTGGTGCTGCGGCGGCTGCGGAAACACCCATCCCTCCTTCCAGCTGGGATCCGAGCCTGAGGATCCCCCCAAAATACCTGGTTTGGTGCCCGCCAGGTTTGCACAGGTAAACGCACCCCACAACAGCCCAGAGGCTCGGAGCTCCTGAAGGCCCGGGAGGTTTTTGGCAGTGGGGTGGGGCAGGGCACTTTGGGGCCGTCCCTAGCCCCACCAGGAGCATGGATGCCGCTATATTTTTATCCCGGGAAAGCTCCCTTTGCTTCAGGACAGCGGCTGGCAGGGCACTGGGTGTTGTGGCCTCCGTGCTGGGGGAGCCCCCCAAGGCAGTCGGGCTCCTGGGGTGCAGCCCCTGAGCTCAGACCTGTGGGGGGGTTTTTGAGAAGCTGGAGGGGTGCAGTGCTGGCGGAACAGAGGCTTCCACAAAGGCTGTGCACATCATTTAGGATTTCTCATGGGACCCCCATAACCCACATTTCTCCGTTGCTGGGTGGGGGGCAGGTGTACCCCCATGCTAGGGCACTGCTGCCCATGGATGTGGTGTGTTTGTCCGGGGATCTTCCCGGCCTCTGCAGAGGTGGCAGCAGCAGCGGGGGACAGGGACGGGGCACTACAAGGACAGGTCGGGGACTGGGTGTGGTCGGCGATTCTCCACCACTGCTGAGATGAGTTGGGTGGTCTAAGCCCCGCTGCCACATGCATGGATTGAGGGAGAAGGGCTGTGCCACGCTCGGATTTCCCCAGTCCCAGGAGGGTGCACAGCTTCATGTGCGGGTTCCAAAGTGGCATTAACAGGCTGCGTGTGCCGGGGGTGGGATCCTTTGGCACCCACCCAGTGCCCGGCCGCAGTGCGGCCCCACTGCGTGTGGGGCGTGTGGGGGCTGTCCCCCAGCCAGGAGCCATGTGAAGGGGGTGAGGCTCACAGCCTCCCCAGCTGAAGAGGGAAAGGGAGTTGAAAGCAGCTCTGGTTTTCTGCAAAACTTTCTCCCCTCAAGCAGGGTGCCTGTGGGTGCTAAAAGCTTCCTGTACGCAAGCAGGGGACCCAGCTGCACTGATGGCTGCAGGGCTGGGTCTCCCCTTGCATGGGTGCTGCTGCAGGGATGTGCAGCCAAGCCAGGGAAGTTCATGTGATTCCTCCTGCTCGCTCCATGGCATGAAACCGAACTCCTCTGGGGTCAGAAATCCCCCAGGGTGGCCCTGCTCTGCCTTGAATTTTTCTGCAACGTGTCTCAGAGGGAGGGTGAACGAGCCAGGCGGGGCCGGGCCTCATGGCTGGCCTCAGCTGACGCTCAGCGGTTCATTCATGGCTGGGCTCCATTTTCCAGCTGTTTTTCTCCCTCCACCAGCTTACTCAGAGCAAATGGCGCTGTTGGGGGACTTCCTCTGGGAGGGTGGGGAGAGCCCACACCGCAGTGGGTTGCAGTTATAAATGGTGCTGGTTTAGAAAACAACCTGCGAGTTACCCTGGAAACCCAGCTGTGTTTGCTGGTCTCCAAGGATGCGTGGGACTGATGGTGGCCTTGATCGCTGCACAGAAACTCAGATAAAAGGTGCTGGGATCCTGTGGGGGCTGCCCAGCACCATGTGACAGGGGAATGTCCCCAGCAGCTGCTAAAGCTGGGGTGGCCCCAGGGCTTGGGGCTGCAGGGGAGCAGAAGGGACATTGCAGGGTGCAGTGAGAAGGCCCAGCCCTGCAGAGGATGCTCAGCCTGTTTCCACATATTCAGCACATTTTTCCCCTGTGGTTTCTCTTGGTACTGGCAGGAAGCTGTGCAGGGCATATCTGTGCTGCCCCTGGCCTGTGGGGTCCCCTCAGGGCCAGATACCAAAGGCTCGGTGACCGCAGGGTGGCCAGCAAAGCCCCTCCCTGATCCATCAGGCAGCACCTGGATTGCCCTCCCGTGGGCACCACACCCCAGGAGGGAGCAAACCCTCCCTTAACTAACACAACCTGCAGAGAGGGGCTTTGGCTCATGCTGACCTCTCTGTTCCCTTCCACAGCTCCTCCTTGCCCTCGCTCCAGTGATTTCCAGCTTGGGAAGCCATGGCACCCAAAGGAAAGGTAAGGGTGACCTCCACACAGCGGGGATGGGTCCTGGGGTGCCGCAGGGCAGACCCCAGAGCTGGGGCAGTATCTCCAGCAGCAGCAAGCATGGTGGTGACGTGCATGGACACCATGCTGCCCAGAGCCTGTTTACATTCCTGCCTCTCCAGCTAGTGCTGTCTGGATGCGATGCAGATGGGGGAAGTGCTGGGCTGGGGACCAGGGACAGCAAGGAGCAAAAATCCTTTTGGGACCACAGTGGGATGGGGAAGAGAGGCAGGGCCGTGGGAAGGGGAGGAGAAGAGACATTGCACTGGGGATTTGGGCTTTTGATGGAGAAAAATCCCGCCTGAGCATGCTGCAAGGAGTGGCCCTGTTTGGGCCTCTCCCCTCTCCCCAGCCTGGATTACTTCCCACTCCAAACTGGGGCTGGTGCAGTGTGGCAGCTGGGTGAGCAGGTGCTCCCCCGCAGCCAGGAAAACATCTCAGTGTGGGTGGAAAGCCCTGCCTCGGTGGGCAGCTGTGGCTGGCTCAGCACAGCCTGCCTGCTGGCAGGGGAGGAGTCCCGGCCCAGAGCCTCCCTTCTCCACTGCTGGGGCCGGGCTCTGCTTTCCATTCCCTGGGGAAATCAAGCAGTTATTTCCTCCAGCCTTATTACCCAAAGCTTCCTGTCCAGCTGAGGCAGTGGTTGCTCTAGGTGGGGAAACTGAGGCACGGTGCAGGTGAACATTCCCCTGTGGAGGTCCCAGACCCCAAGCAGCCACAGAGTGGGAGAGTGAAGCCACGCTGGGAATTTTGCTTCCACCCTCCTGGCCCCAGTGTGGCTTATTTTTAGCTGGGAGGTCCCGGACAGGCCGGCATGACTCAGAGGCTGGAGGAGGGGAGGCGGGAGGCCCCTGGCAGCTGAAACAGGCTGGAGAACGGGATGGGGGTATGAGGAGTATGCAGTGGGCAGGATGCTGTTTCCATCCTAACTGATGTTCCTGCACTTCGCTGGGGCTCTTTCCCACAGAGAATGCAGGGAGTGTGTGGTGATGCACAGCACTGAGCTCCTGCCTCAGTTTCCCTTGCCCCAGCAAGGCAGGCAGCTCATGCTTTGATGGCCCAGCAGACAGGAACACAGCCCTGCTCCTCCTCTCCATTTAACCACGGCCAACATCTTGACTCCCCAATACCCTCCAGCCACCTGTGCTCACTCCTGCTGCCTCCAGGCACCTCCTTTGCCTTGCAATTTATTTCCATCTCTGCAAGGCATATGTGTGGCAGCAGCTTGTGCCAAGCTAGGAGGGTCTGGGAGCTGCCGGGAAGCGGGGCTAAATCCAGCTCTCCCGATGAATCACCTGCAATACGATCTGTCCTGTGCCCCTCTGGTTCCCTGGAAGGGCAGCATCTCCTCGTGGTCCCTGCCACATGGGACACCAATGCCAGCAGCTCCTCCCAGGAGGGCCTGTGGGATGTGCCCCGTTTCTCTCTGGAAATAGGAGGACAGAGGCTGGTTTGTTTCTGAATGTGCTGGGTGGGATGTGCAGCAGAGCTGTTGTGCTGTGGCACTGGGATGGGACCCAGGGGAGCAGTGGGTGTGGAGCTGCCCTGAGTCCCATCTCCGTGGGCTCATTCCTGGAGGCACTTCCTGGGTCAGGGACATTGATGCCCATCTTCTCTGAGGATATGCTGGCTTTAGATGTCCATGCTGGCAGCAGGCCTGGGCCTCTGTACAGCTCCTGAGGATCTTAAAGAAGCCGTGCAGCAGATTCTGAGCAGATGAGCCCAGGGAGGTGCACACACCTGGCTGGCATGTGGTACAGGCAGAGCCAAGGGAGGATGCCCAGTTTCCCAGCATGCTGACACAGCTGACAGCCCCAGCTCACCTCCCAGCCTTCCTGTTTCCCAGCAAGACCACTAAGGAAATGCTGCTGCTCAGTTCTTCCTACTCTGTGCCTTTGGTGAGGATGTATCCCAGTTCCTTATGTGGGACAAGGATGGTTTCACATCTGCTTCCACCCAGGGTGGTGCTGATCTCATTCAGAGTCTGGCTCCAGGCTCCCCTGGGGTGAATTCCTCTGGGCAAAGCTGACCTGAGGAGGGGGATCTTGGTCCCTCCTTTTTCCCGAGGTCTCTGGAGATGTCATTCCTGGGCTCCCTGTTGTGCAGCCTGGAAGTGGCAGAAGAGCAGACAGAAGTGGATCATGCCAACCCCCAGGACTTCTCAGGAAAGTCTTTCCCAATATCCAGGGTCTCTGCTCCAACCCCTTGGATCGGCCTGGGCCCCATGGGAGTGCATGATGGGGCAGGACAAACTGTTGGCAGCTCTGGTTTTCTCGGTGTTTTCCAATTAGCAGCCCATGATGACTTTGTGCCTGTCAATTTGTCTCCTTGCTTGGAGGCCATGCTGAGCCTGGGCATCCTCAGCATCTGGAGCAGTCCCTTGCTTGCAACAGGCACTGGAAAATTAATTCCCTCTGTAGGAAGGGAGAGCAAACAGGAAAGGAGACAACTGCAGAGGAGAACAGCTGTTTATGTCTGAGGCTGAGCTTTGCCTTGTGCAACCTCAGCCAAAACGGATCTCACCTCAGTCCTGCTCAGCTTCAACTTCTCCTTCCCCCATCCCACTGGGACTGCTCTTTCCTCTTGTACCTTCTCCCCTCCTTTCCCATAGGTCTACAGGGGCTCGGTGAAGGATTTCCAGGGCTTTGATGCCAACCAGGATGCAGAAGCCTTGTACAATGCCATGAAGGGATTTGGTATGGATGCTCCTCCAACTGACCCTTGATGACCCCTATTCCTTTGGCTGACCCTTGCATGGCTGGGTGTCCTGCATCCCTTCCCCCCTCAGCTCAGTGTGCTAAAGCTCTCCTGGTTTCCTTTCCTCCCTGGAGCCAGCTTGGCTCTGCCTGTCCTCCCAGCCCCAATTCCAGAGCAGCTTTGGGCACAGCAGGGTGGCTATGGTGAGCCCAGCCACGGGCTTTCCATGACTCCTGGCTGTCCCCACAGGCAGTGACAAGGAGGCCATCCTCGACCTCATCACATCCAGAAGCAACAAGCAGCGGGTGGAGATCTGCCAAGCCTACAAGTCCCTCTATGGGAAGGTAAAGCCAGGAACACTCCCTGGTCCATGCCCCCACTGCAGACACAAGTTGCCGTGGCTGCCACCACCCAGCAGGGACCCACTGCTCCCTGGACCCACTCAGAGATGCTGTGGAGCAAAGGGTCCCCCAGCCCCTTTCTCCCCCTCCACCAGGACCTCATTGCAGACCTGAAGTACGAGCTGACCGGGAAGTTTGAGCGGCTGATCGTGAGCCTGATGCGGCCCCCAGCTTATGGTGATGCCAAAGAGATCAAAGATGCCATCTCGGTAAGGGGTGGGCACCCCCCCAGGGCCTCTCTGAGGACACCCAGCCAGCCCCACTGCTCATGGGGCTGTGTCTCTGCCCACAGGGCGTCGGCACGGATGAGAAGTGCCTCATTGAGATCCTCGCCTCCCGCACCAACCAAGAGATCCATGACCTGGTGGCTGCCTACAAAGATGGTGAGGGCTGGGGAAGGGCAGGGGCTGCCCTGTGCCCTCTTGAGCCATGAGAAGGGCAAAGGTGAAGGGATCCAGCTCTCCAGGCCTGACCTCTTCCCTTCCTCTTCCACCAGCCTATGAGAGAGACCTGGAAGCTGACATTGTTGGAGACACGTCAGGCCACTTCAAGAAAATGCTCGTTGTTCTGCTTCAGGTGTGTCCATCTGTCCAGCATCTGTAGGTGATGGATGCCTGTGCCCTGCAGGGCTGAGCCTGTCTCTCTCCCACAGGGTGCCAGGGAAGAGGACGATGTGGTGAGCGAGGACCTGGTGGAGCAGGATGCCAAGGTGAGGCTTGGCAGGTCACTGTGACAGGTGGTATCTGGGCAGAGATGGGGCTGGTGGCACTGGGATGATCTGGATTTAGGCCTGAAAAAGGTGGGTGGGTGCCAAGGGCAGCACCCTCAGTCAGGATATGCCACCTTCCCCATCCCACAAGGACCTGCTGGAAGCTGGCGAGCTGAAGTGGGGCACAGACGAGGCCCAGTTCATCTACATCCTTGGCCGGAGGAGCAGGCAGCATCTCCGCCTGGGTGAGCATCACCTGTGAGCTCAGGGTGGGCTTGAAGGTACCTTGGCAGCTTCTCCAGGCATCTCCTTGCTCTCATCCCGCAGTCTTTGATGAATATCTGAAGATTGCTGGGAAGCCAATTGAGAGGAGCATCCGGGGGGAGCTCTCTGGTGACTTTGAGAAGCTGATGTTGGCCGTGGGTAAGCCAGCCCTGCACAAGGATCCTGCAAAAACACACCACTGGCCTTCCTGGTTGGGAGGGCTCAGCACCAGGGCCAGCAGGGTCAGGGCTGTGGCTGTAGCTGGTATCAGGGAGCTCAGGGAGACTCCTTCAGGGGGATGGGGATGCTGGATGTGGTTCCCATAGGATGTGGATGCTAAGAGGTTGGGGACCCTGGGGGCACTGGTGAAGCTGGGTGCTGGCATCCCTCACACCTCAATTTCCCTGCAGTGAAATGCATCAGAAGCACAGCAGAGTATTTTGCTGAAAGGCTCTACAAGGCCATGAAGGTGAGTGAATTTCCCCTTCTCCACAGGGCCCCCCCAGCATTGCAGGGAGCTGGCCAGAGGAGGGGTCCCCTTGCCACGGGGTGCTGCTGGAGAGCAGGGTGACACAGGTCCATGAAGGCAGGACTTATGTGACCTGGGGTCTCTGCCCTTCCCTCCAAAGGAGTTACTCCTTCAGACCCAGGGCAGGGTAGAAATCAGATAGAGGGTCCCACATGTGCTGGGCTGAGCAGGGTTGCTTGGCCATCCCAGGCTTGATGTGGGGGTTGCTCCATTGCAGGGTCTGGGCACGAGAGACAACACGCTGATCCGCATCATGGTGTCCCGCAGCGAGATCGACATGCTGGACATCCGGGAGGTGTTCAGGACCAAGTATGAGAAATCTCTCTACAACATGATAAAGGTAAGTGCTGGGGGTCCCTCCAAGAGCTGCTGGTGCTGCTGCTCCCTCATGATGCCAGCACCCCTGGAAGGGCTGTGCTGGGTGTCCATCTCTGAGGACAAGGTTCAGGGAGATTCCTCCCCATGAGCCCATCCCATGGCACTACCTTGACTCTACCTACTGCATGGTTCTCTGTCTCCATCTGCCTTTCCAGGAGGACACCTCTGGGGAGTACAAGAAGGCTCTGCTGAAGCTGTGCGGAGGGGACGATGAGTAAGACCACCTGTCACCCCCCTTTGTCCCTCTTCATCCCCTTGGTGCTGGGTACAACCTCAGGGTCAGAGCCTGGTGGAGCACCTGGACTGGCAGGACCCGCAGTGACAGTGGTTCGGCACGGGGGGTCCTGTGGCCCCTCTGCATGGCCAGCCACGATGTCATGGTCCCTTCTTGGCACATGGGAGCCCTGCAGGGCAGGGCCAAACCCCTGGAGGGAGGATGCTGTGGTGGGGGAGGTTGGGATTCACCACACATTTCCTCCATTCCCACCCATCCAGCCCCACAGCAAGCACCTGGCTCCTGCCCCTGTGCCCAGTGGATACAAAACACCCCTCATGGAGGGGCAAGACAGGGTGAGGGGGGCTGCTGGCAGGTGCAGGGCCCCCATGGCTCACTGTCCCCTGTCCTTGCCCTCCCGTTGCAGTGCTGCAGGTGAGTTCTTCCCCGAGGCGGCGCAGGTGGCCTATCGGATGTGGGAGCTTAGTGCGGTCAAAGTAGAGGTCAGCACCCCCAGCCCCCTGTACCCCCTCTGTGCTGCCTGCCAGCTTGGGACCCCTGGCTGCTCCTCTCTGCCATGGGGCACGGCCAGCCCCACACCTCTGCTCTGCCTCTCGCTCCCTGGCTTCTCTCGATGCCATTCTCTGGTTTTGGGGTATGAGGCTGGCAGGATGAAACCCTGGCAGGGCTGGCCGCCCCCCGTGGGCTCCACTAACCCCCTCCTCTCTCTGAGGCCTTCCTCCCTTGGGGCAGTGGGTCCTGCATGTCTGTGCAATGCATCACGTGCAGCCCTGGCTCCAGTGCCCACCAAAGAACTCCTGTTGCCTGGGGTAGCCCAGAGCTGGCCAGGGCATGGCTGCACTATGGGGAGCAGCACCCTGCATGCAGCTGGAGCTCCCACAAAAGAGTGCTTTGAGATGTGCAGAAAAGACACCATGAGCCCTATATGAACACTGTGAGGATGGAGATGTGTTTGGAGCTGTAGGACACAAGAGGGTAGAACTGCAGAGCAGGAGTGGGCACCTTTTCAGCAACTGCTCTTCTGTCTCTCAGTGACGTGGCCAGCCCAGGCTGAGATGTCCCAGTGCTAGGGCGGGCAGGTGTAACACTGGGCAGGACACCAAGACTCCAGGGACTGTCTGTTGCTCTCTTCTTCCTTCTGTCTGCTGGTCTGGCTGTGGTTTGCTCCTTAAAGGAAGGGGTGGCAGTGGTGGGGAGATCCTCACTGAGCCCCAGGTGCTTGCACTAACACAGAACCTGCTTTGGCCTCAGCTTGCTGGGTGGCACCTTCCCTCCTTCTCTCCATCCCTCCTTCTCTCCATCTCTCCTTCTCTCCGTCCCTCCCTCCATCCCTTCATCCCTTCCTCCCTTCCTCCCATCTCGGGGATGAACCTAAACCCCTCTGCATCCACAGCTGCGAGGAACCGTGCAGCCTGCGGGAGACTTCAACGATGACGGGGACGCGCAGGTGCTGAGGAAGGCGATGAAGGGCCTGGGTAAGTGGGAACCATGAGTTTAGGCACTTCCTGCTGCTCCTGAACAGCTCCTGGGGCAGAAAATGCACCCTGGCCCACACGGGGCTCCATGGAAACCTCAGTGGGAATAAAGAGATGGAGCTGTGGGAGCTCTCCCTTCCCCACCTACCCAGTTTGTGGGGGTGGCGATGTGCCCATGATCAGGGGTGACATGGTGACACAGTATGGCTCTGCTGTCATTGCAGGCACGGACGAGGGGGCCATCATTGAGGTGGTGACCAAGAGGAGCAACGCCCAGAGGCAACAGATCCTAAAAGCTTACAAGGCTCATTATGGCAGGGTACTGCAGTCTCCATCCCAGCTTGCTTCCTCCTTCTGCCCACAGCCTCCCCCATGGAGATCAGCCCCTCACTGAAAGGAATCCTGCCCAGCAAGCAGTGGGCAGCTGGGGCACCCCCATGTGCCATGGCATGACTCCCCCAAGAGAAACAGTTGTCACAGCAGCCTCCCACTCTGAGTGCCCCGTGAGCCCGAGAGAGCATGTCCCTTCCCCTTTGTTTGCCCCATCCTCAATCCCGCACAGAGGACTCCAGAGCCAGGATCTCCCCAGAGCCACCCCCTACATGTGACTTTAAACTGCCCCAAGGGTTTTCACGGATGTCTCAAATCCCCATGCTCTCATCCCCTTTTTTCTCTCTCATGTTGCTTCAACTGGTCCATCCCTGCAGAAGCAGCTGGGGACTGAACCCTCAAACGCTTTTGCAGGACCTGATGGCAGACCTGAAATCCGAGCTGTCGGGCAGCTTGGCCAAGCTGATCCTCGGGCTGATGCTGACGCCGGCGCAGTACGATGCCAAGCAGCTGAGGAAGGCTGTGGAGGTAATTGTCACACTGCTGCTATTGGTGGCAGCACGGGAGGACAAGGTGGTTTTCTCTGTGGCTGTACCTGCAGTGCTGGTGGCCTGGGGCTGTGAATGCCCACAGATTCACATGCCCCAGGGCCTTGTCTCCTATAGAGAAGAAAAGATCAGAAAGCACCAGGACAAAGGCCTGGTTTGCACTCAAGACTTGCTGGGAGCCCTATTTGGCCTCTTTGCAGCCCAGCATGATCAGCCAGCTGGTAGCCACAGAAGAGCCAGGGTAGGGGCAAACCAGTGACATGCACTGCTATTCACCAGTCACACCAGTTGGGAGCCCACTAGCAGCGTACTTGGACACGTTCATGTTGGCTCCTACCAGCCCTTGGGGCTGTTTGCTGGATGTAGACTTTTGCCATGGGTTGACCTGGACCCCTCCTTGCCTGGCACTGCGGGGCAGTGCCACCATGTCCCCATCTGGTGTTGGCACCTGCAGTACCCACCGTGCCACTCTCTTCCAGGGGGCCGGCACAGATGAGAGCGTCCTCATTGAAATCATGGCCACGCGGAACAACCAGGAGATCAGGGCTATCAACGAGGCTTATCAGGAAGGTATGGCACTGGAGGGACGGGGTGAGCACCCAGGTTCTGGGCACAGATCACACTGCACAAGGCCCTTCCAGAGCCCAGGCAAACTCTGGGCTGGATCCATGGCTTGGTGCTGTGAAGGTCTGTTAGTCCCTCCAGCAGAGCACTGGTCCTGGCCTCTCTCCATCTCACAGTGACGTGCCCCAGCTCTGCCATCAACGTCTCCTTCCCTGAGAGCTCTTTCACAATGATTCCATTTCCTCCAGAGTACCTGGAGCAAGAGGATGTGCTCGTGCTCAGGGCATTAGAGCTGCTGGGCTGATCCTCTCTTTCCTTGTCCTGAACTCGGCAGATGCATCTGCTTCAGCCATGCTTCCCCATGGGAATCACGGGCGCAACAGGCACTGGTGGGTGGGAAGCTGAGCTGCAGGCAGGATGCAGGACTCAGCCATCTCTTCTCCACAGCCTACCACAAGAGCCTGGAAGATGATCTGAGCTCTGACACATCGGGGCATTTCAAGAGGATTCTCGTCTCCCTGGCTCTGGTAAGGGCAGCTCTCACTGGGTCTTTTCCTCTCCCTGCCACAGGCAGTGCTGGGGGTCTGGAAGGCCAGTGGCTGGAGAAGACAGAGCATCACTGCCTGGCTGGGCAGTGCTGCTGGACTCTGCCACCCCCTCACTTGGGGCTCTCCCAGGAGATGTCCCCTCTCCAGCTCCATGATTTTTGTATCCAATCACAGGGCAACCGTGACGAAGGACCAGAGAACCTCACACAGGCACACGAAGATGCCAAGGTAAGACCCGTAGTGGCAGTGCTCTTATGGGCTTTGCATTAGAAAAAAGAAAGAGGATGTTGCATGCCCTGGTCTGAAATTGACATTCTTAGGGAAGCAAATGCTGCTGGGCCAGGGTCTCTGTAAACTGCAGGGGGAGATGCCAGGTGAAATGACACCCTTGGAGCTAAAGCTCCCATGCCTGATTCCTGATGCCCTTGGCTCTGCTGCTCCGTGCATGGGGACAGCAGCCCCAGGGAGTTCCCAGCCAGTAGGCTGCAGCCTTTCTCGTGCAGAGCTGCCACTCTGGGGTTCAGTAACACACACTGATGCTGAAATTTGGCACTTGAGCTTCAAACCCAGCTTTGGGCTGGGCTGTGGCGAGACACAACTGGAGGGGGAAGGCTGAGCAGCCCGAAGCAGTGCAGGGGGTGTGGGGGCCCATTCCCTGGCTCAGCTCCTGGTCCCAGGAGACCTGTGACCCACAAGCTGTGTTCCCTGACCTCCTGCTCCTCCGGGCCGCATCTTTTCTATAAGGGGCTGGGAAGATGTGTGCAGGATCAAACCCGAGCTCTGGCTTCCTGTCCTGTGCCAGCACTGGACGTTCCAACGCAATGGAGAGCACCACAGCATTCCCAGCAGGGCTGCCGCCAGCAGAGGGAGTGGATGCTGCGCTGCCTGTCCCCCTGTCCGTGCACTGCCTGCAGCCTGCCACACTCTCTGCGTGTACCTCTGCCTGTTCACTGCCTGCACCCTGCCACACACTCTGCCTGTACCTCTGCCCGTTCACTGCCTGCACCCTCCTACACTCTCTGCCTGCACCCCTGCTGCATGTGCTGCTGCTCACCTCGCCGTGCTGCACAGAGAGAGCCAGGGATGACAAGCACAGGGACGAGCCAGCCAGGTGGCACCTGACCTGGCACCATGCTGTGCTTTGTCAGCAAAGTTGCCCTTCCTCTCGTCCCGCTGTGCCTGGCAGAGGTGGGCAGACTGGTGGGAGCCAGCCTAGAGCCAGGCAAGGATGCTCCCTGAGGAGCACCAGGCTGGCACCCAAGCTCCAGGGCTGGGGGAACTCACTTTGTTTGGCCAAAGACCACCCTCTCAAGGTACTGGTGTAGAGGTCAAACTGGAGGAGGACACAGGTCCTGCTCATGGGGAAGCAGGGGACCTGGGGACAGGTAATTTTAAGGGATTTTGCTAGACCTCCCTTGATTTGTCAGGGAGGAATAAAGGTTGAGCAGCACCCTCTGACCCTGTTGTCTTCCTGTCTCTCTCTCTCTCCACCAGGTTGTTGCTGAGACCCTGGTGAGTGCCTGCCCTTTTGCTCCTCACCCTTCTGCATGTTTGAGGGGATGCTGAGGTCCTGGGGTGCAGGGCTGGGGCTGGGAATTGCAGCCCCACAAGCCAGGCTCTTCTGACCACGTGGGCTGTGCTCACTTGCTTGGGACTCTGGTGTCCGTGCTTCAGGATGGGGGACAAGGGGACAGATGGGACCTGCAGTGAGGGCACTTCTCTGCAGTGAGGGGCATGAGAGAGAGAGAGCCACCTGCCCTGCCCTTGGGGACCAAGCCTGCCTGCTGCCTGCATGCAGGACCTGTGTTCCAGGCAGTGTGGGACTTGGGGCTGGCTTCCCTGGCTCCCCATAAGTGGGAATTGGGGAAGGGGTGACTTTCTCCTAATGGGTGAGATGAGCACAGCCTCCCACTGACCCCCACAGAGGAATGGCAGCCGTTTCACCCATGGGCAGCACTGCTGTGGCCCAGGGTGGCTCCTGTGTCTGGTAGCTCTGAATTTCCTCTTCAGGTGGTGTTGGTCACCCCTGAAATATCCTCCACAAAGTACAAAAAAAGAGTTTTAACCATGAGCATTGCAGAGCTTTTTCCATAAAAACTGGAAAACATATTTTCTTAGAGATAATGTGTGAGTGTGCAGCTTTACATCTGTGCAGAGGAAATGCCTTTTTTTGGGGGAAAAAAAACCCAGCTATTTTCCTGCTCATAAAAGGCCACCCTCTTTGCAAAAGGGTTTTAAGTCAAGACTGACTGTCCCAGGAAGAGGTGTTTGACTTGTGTTCCTCTCTGCTATGTCCATCTCTGTGCCTCCCTCTTCATTCGTTGTTCTCTCCCAGAAACTTGCTGATGTCTCCAGCAATGACTCCAGCGACTCCCTGGAGACCCGATTCCTCAGCATCCTCTGCACCCGCAGCTACGCCCACCTCTGCAGAGGTAGGACCACATTTCTCCATCAGCTACAACACAAGTGCTTGGATTTGGGCTGGATGGGAGATGGGGGTCCCCCTAAGGCTGAGGTTGAGTCCTGTCTCCCCAGCTGTGGTGGGGATGAGACGGTGGGAAGAGATGGTATGGCCTGGCATTTGAGGTGGCTTGTTGAAGTCACCAAAGCCTGCTCTGGTCCCACCTGGTCCAGAAGTCTCCATGGCTGAGGCTCGAGTCTCCTGGGTGCCCAGGGCTGGGATGGAACAGCTCGGCAGTGACCCTTTCCTCTCCCCCATCCCCAGTGTTCCAGGAGTTCATCAAAATGACCAACCACGACGTGGAGCACGCCATCAAGAAGCGGATGTCAGGAGATGTGAGGGACGCCTTCGTGGCCATCGGTCAGTGCTCCCTGCAGGGCAGGCAGTCCCTTTAGCTGTCACTGCCAAGGCAGTGTGGCAGCAGATTCCTGCTGCCATAGGGCCATGGAGACTCCCAGTGGGGGATGGGGTTGGGGCACTTACAGAGTCCCTAGAGAGAGCCAGGCCTGCACCCTTGTACCAAGGAGGGCTTGTGGCTGACGCAGTGGTGCCACAGCTCCTTGCTGTGATGTGTCCCCTGGGTGCCATGAGCCCACTTCCCCTCCCCTCTGTGTGTTGCAGTCCGGAGTGTGAAGAACAAGCCGGCTTTCTTCGCTGACAAGCTCTACAAGTCCATGAAGGTGCGGACAGACCCTCCTGGGGCTGGGCTATGGGAGAGGGCTGTGCTGGGATTCTGTGGGACTCTGTGCTTTAACCCCCTGGCAGGGATGGGGTTTGTCCTCTGGCTGTCCCTGAGGGAGTAAGGAGGGCTGAGCTCAAACCAATAGCTAGGGTTAGCAGGAGATGTGTCTGGCTGGACAGCAAGTCTGATACATGTCCAAGGAGAGAACATAGAACATTTTGGGTTGGAAGGGACCTTTAAAGGTCATCTAGTCCAATTCCCTGCAATAAGCAGAGAGGGACATCTTCAAGACTGCTTAAGGGCCCAATCTGGCCATGAATGTTTCCAGAGAGGGGGGATCCATCACCTTTCTGGGCAACTTGTGCCAGTTTCACCACCCTCATTGTAAAATATTTCTTCCTTATAACTAGTCTGAATCTTCTCTCTTTTAGTTTAAAACCATCACCCCTTGTCCTATCACTAGAGACCCGGCTAAAAAGTTTGTCCCCATCTTTCTAAAGCCCTTTTTAAGTATTAAAAAGGTCTCTCCAGAGCCTTCTCTTCTTCAGGCTCAACAACCCCCCTTCCCTCAGCCTTTCCTCACAGGAGAGGTGTTCCAGCCCTCTGATCATTTTTGTGGCCCTCCTGTGGGCCTGGTCCCCAGCTTGGACTGTGCTGGAGATGCCAGGTGCATCTGTGAGCCCCAGTCCCTGCAGGGCTTTTTGTTCAAGCTCCCCCTTGCAGGGTGCTGGCACAGATGAGAGGACCCTGACCCGGATCATGATTTCTCGGAGCGAGATTGACCTGTTCAACATCCGGGGCGAGTTCATAGACCTGTTCGACAAATCGCTGCACCACATGATTGAGGTGAGGGGACAGGGACATCCCTTCCTGGCTCATCACCTTGTCTGGCTGAGTCCTGGCTCTGAGCCCTGAGGGGACCTGAGCCATGAGCAGCTCAAGGGCTGAGCATCACATGGGGAGGGGGAACCTGCCCCCAGCAGCCCCAGTATTGGCTGTTCTGGCTGTGGAGAGGATGTGCTGGCATCTTCCACTGCTGCAGGGATACCTGCAGGGGGTGCAGGACATGGAGCTGTGCCTTCCCCGTGCCCAGCACCCTGAACTGGGCTTCCCCAGGGCTGGTTCTCTGACATGGCTCTCCCTCTTGCAGAAGGACACCTCTGGCGACTACCGCAAGGCTCTGCTGGCCCTGTGTGGCGGGGAGGACTAGGTGGCAGCTGGGGCTCTTCATGTCTGAGCCAGCACACAGCCACTGCCTTGATGTCACCACAGCTTCGGGGGCTTCGGGGGACACTCAGTCCCCTCCAGAGAACAACTCACTTTGCGCTGGAAAGCAGCACCACATTGCAAGCGGGGAAGTCTCGGGGAGGGGAGAAGAGGGGTCTGGGTAGGGAGATTGTCTGTCTTGAAGCAAAATAATTCATACCCGAACATGCCACTAAACCAAGGAATTTACCCAGATGGAAAAGACAATTTTAAATCTGATAAATAAAACCTCACTGTTGCTGACCCTGGGGCGAGAGCAGTTGATTTACTGGGGCAGATTTGGGTGGGACGGACGAGCCTTGGTGTCTCCTTGCTCCCGTAGGCAATCTCAGGCAAGAGCCCTGCCCCAGCTCCAGGGAGGGCCCTGAAGATACCACAAAACCTCTCTGAGCAATGCTTCTGCTGAGAAAGGGGCTGAAAATGCACATGGGGCTGGCAGCAGTGCAGGGACTTCACCAAGAGCTTCACTTCATGCCGCTGAAAATCCCCGGCAGGGTTCATGCCGGTGTGTGGATGATGCTTTCATAAACCAGAGATACAAATCAGACTTGATGGCATCCATCCGTCCTCGCACGCAGTTTCCTGTGCTTTCAAGCTGCTGAAGAAGCAGTCAAAAGGCACATGCCATAGAGGCTACACCCCCAAACAGTTCGTTTGCACTTCCCCCAACACTCAAGAATTGGAATTTCCAAGAGCGGGAAATTCCAGCACTTTCAATTGTTTCCAAGTCAGAACAAAAAGTGGTGAATACCCAAGTCTTCCTCAGAACAGCTGGGTGAGGAAAGCTTCACCTTCAAAATATCAAAGCGGCGTTAGGAATAATAACACAATATTATTACAACACTTCAAAACCAGCTGAGGTCAAGAAGCAGCAACATGTAGAGACAAACCAGGGAAGCTGAAACAACTCAGCTGGGTGTTATCCCACTAAAAATTCCCTTGATGCCTTCCTGTAAAACATCCCCTTGTAACAAAATAACCTTTCTTGGGGGAAAACAGTCTGGCTGAAGCTTTTTCACTCTCCCCATAATCCCCACAAAGATTTGAGTTCCTCTGTCTTGCCCCTGTATGTCAGTAGGATTGGGCATCCCTGTCCAAACAGCATGTGGGGAGCTGAACATACCCCACGCCTGCAGCAGCCTACGCGTCACCTGCTTGGCCAGGAACCTGCTGCAAAGACTCTGAGCAGCTGCAGAAGTTGTTTTGAAGGGAGGATATAACCCCAATCTTCATCTGCCTGTCTCTTCCTGTGGCTCCACACTGCAGCTCCAAGCTTTGCAGCAAAGGCTTCTGGAGATGAGGAGTGGCACAGAGCCTGAGGGGAGCAGAGCTAGCCACCTCCCTGCAGCTGGGAACAGGGCTCAGGGACCCGGCTGCAGTGCTCAAGGAAGTTTTGAGGCTTGTGTGGCAGCCCATCACCCCTGGGAGAGCCAGATTTGGGGCAGTGGAGCCCTGTTCCTCCAGAGCAGGGGGAAACCCTGCTCAGCATTAGCACAGGGCCACAACACGTGAGCCATCATCTGCTTCCTTCTTGCTGCCAAAACAGACACTCGAGGGGTTTGTACAGGGGGGTGTTCCCTGGGGACAGGTGTAAACACTCCAGTGAATCTTGTGGCTGGACCACAACTGCTATAAGCCAGTGGCCAGCAACTTCACCACCCACAGCCTGGATGTCTTGGAGTGGCACAGGACCACAAGTCAGCCCCTCATGGCCAGCCCCCAGCCCAGTTCAGGGTGATGCCACCACCAGGAGGACTGGCTGACCAGAGCACACTGGTCCCAAGGCCAGGAATTTCCCTGGTGCCTGCTGCAGGCTGGTCCTACAAGGCAGACAAGATAGCAGAGTCACACAGTTTGGAGACAGGAAGGGAGAGTTAGATGGAGATTCCTCCTTGGAGCAACTCCCTCTCCTGGAAAAGTCCTGCAGCCAAAAAGCCTCCATCTTGCCCTAGTACCACAGTAATCCATCTCCTGCAGCAGCTGCTGCTACAGCTGGAGCAGAAAACAGCCAGTGGTATTTTAATTTCTGCAAACACTCGAGCACAGTCAGTACCCTACTTGAGCACAGGGTATTTCAGCACCTGCCCCATGCTGGGGTGGGGTCTGCCCTACAAAGAACCACAAACTGGCCTGAGCTCAGCAGAGCTACCCATCCTAAGGCAATGCCAGGAGGGTGACAGGATCTTGGGAAGCACTAGCATGGCCTATGGGACTCACTCAAAAAGCAGCTTCATCCCTATCCCTGTAGCATCCCAATCTCCAGAGAAAATAAACTTCATAGCACCAATGTCCAGGAACACCTCTGCTCCATCCGCTGGCTCCAACCCACCCAATCTGAGAACAGTCGGTGACAAATCTCATGCCTAACCTCTGTGATCAACAAGGAGGTGAGTTCAAGGAAGGCTAGGAAATGGAGGGGGAGGATAAAACGTTGGGCACAAAAAGGGGGGAAAATTATCAAGGCTGTGAGCAGGGTAAGGGCTGGAGGCAGGTCCATGCTGGCCATCCATGCTTTAGCTTTCAGGGCTGCTGCAGGGAAGAGTCTGGGATTTACACTTTGCACATTGACCAGCAATGTCGGGGGCAAGGGCTCGCTTCCAGGCAAAGCCAAGGCCAGATTTCACAGGTTGCAACATCCAGAAAACCCCACGAGCCCATGTTTGCTGCGCAGAGAGGGCCGGACCTCTGCTCTGAGTCAGCCACTGCAGATCTTCTTCACTGCCAGCCCCTGGAGAGGAGGAGCCACAGAGGCAGATGGGATGTTGGCCTTAATCCCTGACACAAGGCGAGCCACTTCCATCCCACCTGCCATCCTCCCCTTCCTCTGAGGAGAGAAACCCAGCCTTCAGTCTTGGGAGGTGGCAGAGGTTTCTTCTTCAGCTCTTCCTCTTTTCAAGCCAAAGGAGGAAGCAGGAGCCTTGCCCCTCATATCTGTGTGTCCCTCACTGCCCAGCCTGTGCCCCACAGCAAGCTGGGGCTGGGGAAATAGCCAAGCTCTCCAGGACTGTTCCCACATCGCTGGGGCAGCTCTACAGGACATGATGACTGCTGCCAAGCCCTTTTCTCAGGCATTGCAACTGGATGAGACACAGCCTGGGGAGAGAGGAAGAGGGGAAAATCCCATCTGTGCCTATTGCTGGTTTTGTACATTGAGACTCCAAATGATTCAAAGCTTAAGGTGTGCAAGGAAATCCTCTGAGCAATCCCAGACCCGGTTCCCACAGTTTTTGGCATATCCACTATGGGACTGCACCAGGTACCACCACAAGCCATCCCCTGCTGACTGTGGAGGAGGGAGAGGATGGCAGGAGGTGGTGATCTCCTGTGAAGTGGGTGACACTGAGTCCAGACAGCCTCACACGCCAAAGGCAGAAGAAGAGAGCCCTCATTCAGCGAGAGGGTCAACCCAGTAAAGTGAGCGCAGCCCAGCATCTCTGGAAAGCCAGGGTGTGATCCAACCCCTTGTGAAAGCAGGGTACTGCAGAGGCTTGGTGGAGCGGGATTGCTCTCCAATACCTCCCTTTTCTCTTGTCTTGATCCCTTCCACACTCCCAGCAGCCAACTATCCCAGACTCCCTCCCCTGCCTCTCCCTTGCCCTCCATCCCAGAGCCCTCCCATCCTGCCAGGTTAATTTGAGTTTCTGATTTGCATAAGCAGCAGATCACAATGCTCTGGAAATCCCCTCCTGCAGCCAGAGCTTCCTCCCCACTCTCACAGCGTCACTGTCGGCCTTCTGCTTCCTTTCGCTGCCGGAGCACCGGGACACATCCGACCAGCACAGCACAAACAGCAGCTCCCAGCTCTTGATGCCAAGAGGGATCCATCGGCCCCCGCGGAGCTCAGCCCAAAAGTGGCCCTGGAATGCTGTGCCAAACCAGCTGCATCCGCTGCCGGCTCTGCTCCCACCTTGCGCCAGGGCCAGCTCCAGGCACGGCCACCCATGACAGCCAAGTCCTGGCTGGCCCCATTGCCCAATCAGGGTTCAAGTGAGCTCCGTTTGCCCAGCAGCACAGAGGGCAGGGGGATTTTTTGGGCAGTGGGAGCTGTTGGGCCAATTCCACTTTGGATTCACACCACTGGGCCCACCCTGCTCACTCCGGAGTGGGGTCAACTTGAAGGAAGCCAAGACCTGATCTGAGACAAGCAGGAGCTGAGGACAGGGGAGTTCCATCACCCCCCATCCGCAGCCTGTGCTCCTTCTCAACCCATGTCTCACAGCACAGCAGCAATCAGGGCATCTTCACTAAAGTGAGCTGCCACTGAAGGTGCTGAACCCAGCTCTCTGTGCCGAAATCCGCCCCCCCAGTATGTCAACGTGTCAGCTGTGAACACACCCTCACAGCCACACAGGCGTGCTCATAAACCACAGCTGCCATCAGGGGAGTTTTCTCCCCAGGGAGCATGGCAGGACCAAAGGAACAAGGAAGGACCAGCAGGACCTTCATAGTGAAATTCGTGCTGCCATTTGGGCCAGCCTGAGCTGGCAAGCTCAGGTAAAAACTCAAGGAGCAGCAGGCTAGAGAGGTGGAGAGGGACTGGATGAGGGCATGCCATCCACAGGTTCCCAGGTGCAGGCAGACCCCAGACCCACGGCTCCTCACCCTCCTGCCCAGCACTCACACTCCTGCCATCCAAACCAGATGGACTAAAGCCGGGCCCTCTTCAGACCTTGCAGTTCACACCTGGCAAGTGTAGACCAAATGCCCTGCCAGGTACAATTGTACCAGCTGGCAAGGAGCTGGGGAGCTGGAATCAGCCTCTATAAAATAGAATCACAGAATCACTGAATCACAGAATCACCAGGTTGGAAGAGACCTTCAAGATCATCGAGTCCAACCCATGCTCCAGCACCTCAACTAAACTAAACCATGGCACTGAGCACCACATCCAATCTCTTTTTAAACACGTCCAGGGATGGCAATTCCACCTCCTCCCTGGATAGACCATTCCAATATTTTATCACTCTTCCCGTAAAAAACTTCTTCCTAATATCTAACCTATATTTTCCCTGGCGCAGCTTAAGACTGTGTCCTCTTGTTCTGTCAGTTGTTGCCCGGAAAAAGAGGCCAACCCCCACCTGACTACAACCACCTTTCAGGAAGTTGTAGAGGGTGATAAGGTCATAAGGTCATAGAATAGAATAGAAACATTTAAAGCCTTGGTGTTTATTCCAGCACCAGCTGGCTCCAGCCTTGGTTCTGACCGCCAGTTCTCCTCGTGGATGGTTTCCAGGGATTCTCTGCAACCCAGGAAAACCACCACCTCTGCACCTCCATTAACAGACTCAGCTCTCCCCTGCTCCCCCAGGAAGATGCATCCTGTTCTGACTCCCGGGAGGGACAAGGATGAGATGGAAATACACATGGAACAACAATGCCTCTTGCCAGATGCAGCAGTTTCTCTGAGGAAAAGCTCGTGTTTGCAATCCCGGTGAAGTTGCCCAGAAACCAGGCAAGGAAAATGATGTAACGAGGCTCTCCAGTTGTCCAAAAGTGAATCACAGCCTTCACGACAGCCCCCCACCCCCCCCTTTTGCTGACTAATACCTGACACGACTGGCCCCTGGGAGGAACGGCACAGGAGAGCCCTTTAAGTGGTGCCTGGCTCCCTATCAAAACCACACAGAGGCTGTCTGGGACCTCCATCATGGGGAATTCCCCTTCTCCATGCCTAAAAGTAAGCTCAGCTGGGCCAGCCTTCCTGCATTTGGGGATCGCAGGCACAGAGCTCCTGCTCTGAAGGGCTCTCACTCCCCCCAGGCCCCTCCAGGACCCAGCCTGGTGAGTAGCGCGATGATTTTTTCGGTGCGAGAGTGCCCGGGATGGAGTGAGGGGAAGGCAGGCAGCTTTTGGGGTGCTGCAAAACCAAACCACCCCTTTTGCTCCTCACAGAAATAAGCAGGCTTTCATTATTTCACACAGGCTGAGGCATTAACTTATAAACAAGGTGTTTTCTCGTTCTGTGGGACTGCATTTAGCTTTGAAGACAGGTTTTCTGAGGGTTTACAGAGCAGCACGGGGCCTCTCATTGGGGTAAAACAAGACTTTCAGGGAACAAAGGGGAAGATATTGGGAATGTGTGGGGTCTTGCTGTCTTATTCCCAGCTGAGACTTCAGACACAAGCACAAAGAGCACATCAGGGTCCCAACAGCGCTGAGCTATCATAACCCAGCCAGGCTGCCAGGGTGATGTCCTGCTGCCAGTGAAAGCAGTCAGGAAAAGGAGTTTGTGGGGTTTTAATGTTTACAACCCAAAACATCAAATCCCCAAGAAGTGGTGGAGCTGTGTGAACACAGCTGAGCAAGAAGCCAGGACTGGGGCAGCTGGAAACAGCTCGATCTCCAGGGAAGGACCTCAATGAACCCAGCACCAGGTCACCTAAGGAGGACATGTCCGGAGTACAGGCAAAGAGCAGCACAGCTGCCTACAGCAGGATTTCTTCGCTCCTGGTTCGTTGCTTTTATTTATACACATATTTAATAAAAAACCACCACCTTCTCCTCGTGGCAAAACCAACCTAAGAAAGAAAACCAGGTAGTTGCCGAGCAAGTCCCAAAGAGCAGAGTGAAACCAGGTGTTCCCTGTTGCTCCCCTGGGTGATTTCGGTGCTTCATGACGGCACAATTCCAGCAGCAGCAAAGAGGAAAAGGATCCCTGGAATACACGCTCCGGTTAGAGGGTGGAATTTCCTCATTTAACATTAACCTGGAGGCTCGGTGGGGAATTCTCCCTGCCTCAGAGGAACGTCAGCCTCAGCCGGCCGGCAGCACCACCCTCCTCCTTCCCGGGGCCGAGGCCACCAGAGCGGCTCGGTACAGCCTCCCCTCAGCCCCACACCGGGGGTACACGGGGAGCCCCCCTCGGCCCCGCCATTTTGTGTCTCCACAAGCCGGGGGAGCCGCTGCAGGACTCGGCCTCGCCGCTCCCCTACGAGCGGAACCTCCCGCAGGAGGAAGGCACAGGCCGGCTGATGTCGCCCCTCAGAACCCCACTCAGCTGGGCGGGACCGCCCTGAAGCCACAGGGAACCCACAAGGGACACAGACACCGACAACTGCTCCGCCATGACGCGCAGCCTTCCCACCACCTCCCCGCCCTCCCCTTTATAGCCCGCGCCGCGCGCCGATTGGCTGCGCCGCCTGTCCGTCAGGCTGGGAATTTCCCGGGGGCGGAACCAGCCCCGGTGCTGGTGGCGGAGCGGAGGGACCCGGACCGAGACCCCGACCCTGATTCCGATCCCGACCCTGATCCCGATCCCGATCCCGACCTCGGCAGCGGCCCCGCCGCGGAGCGCACGGCAGGTGAGCTCGGAGCGCTGCGGGGCCCTGCCGCCCTCGCGGACAGCAGCCCTGCCCGGGGCACCGGGGTCCTACCGGGCACCGGGGTCGCGCCGCCCCAGCGAAGGGGCCCGGGCCGGAGGGAACTGCCGGGATCGGGGCTGCGCGTTGCCCCTATCTGGCCGGTTCCCGGGCTCTCGGGCCGCTCGGGTGCTCGGGGTGAGACCCCGGAGGGGGCCAGGGCCGCGCCGTCCCCCGGGGGTTTGCCGCGGGGCCGCCCGGGGTCGCGGCTGTCGCGGTAATCGTGCCGTGCCTCAGTTTCCCCTCTCCCGGTCAGGGCGGGGGCTGCCGCCGCCTCCCGCGGGGGACAGGCTGGGTGTCTGTGTTCCCGGCGGTGCCGAGGGGAGAGGAGGCGGCTCGGCGGGGTGCGGGTGGGGGTCCCCCAGCCCCCCGGGCGGTGCTGATGCCCCGGGGCGGCCCCGCTCCGTTGCCGTGCC
Organism: Aleadryas rufinucha; assembly: GCA_013397815.1. Lineage (NCBI taxonomy): Eukaryota > Metazoa > Chordata > Aves > Passeriformes > Aleadryas > Aleadryas rufinucha. The sequence goes on from VZTH01011162.1 coordinate 23,203, forward strand.
CGGCCCCGCTCCTCCCTCGCCCCGCCTTGCACAACCCCGGCGTTTCCCCGGGCCCACGCATCTGCCTCCCGACTATCCCTGGGTTGCGATCCCCCCCGGGCAGGGCCGGAGCGTGTGTCCCCTCCGGGGGGCTGCGGCGGCCATGACCTCAAGGACCCGCCTGTCCATTCTGTTTTCCTTTCTCTTTGACTTTTTCCTTCTGGTCCAGCCGTGTGTGTCCGCATCGGATGCGGATCCAGAGGCTGGAATAGCTGGAGCGGGGATGGCAGCATCCTCTGCTTTTGGGAGGGAGGCACAGCTTGTCTCCCCCTTTCCTTTCCCTCAATTCCGTGCTAAGACCCCCACGGAGGGCAGAGAGAAAAAAAATTTAAAAGATGCTGCCTGTCACTGCTGCTTTTGGGTGAGAATAGCTCCAGGTGGGACTCACAGGGATCTGCATCTTCTCAGAGATCCAGCTATCCTGTTCCTGTGTCCCTGGCACACAGGTTGCCCCCTGTATCAAGAAGTCAAATGCAGCCTTTTCCCTTGAGCTGGTTATTCCCATCAAGGGGAATACTTGGATAGAATAACTTGGATGGGTTATTCCCGTCACTTGGGTGGGTTATTCCCACCACTTGGGGGAATGGGAGCTGTTCTGCGGACACAGGCTCTTTTGGAGTGCACATTTCATGAAGAGTGCTGTCAGCTGAAGCATTCCGGGGACTGGACTTAGGGCACTGGGATGAGTTCTGGAGACAGGAAGGCTCCAGCCAGGCATGTCCTTGAGAGCTGTCTCTGTGGTGAGGCGAAGTAAGCAAGAAGAAAACAGGAGAGGCTTTTTGCTGCCTTTGGCATCGTTCCTGGCTCTGCAAGAAATCCCACGATGCCCTTTCGGCCCGACCTACGCCGAGCAGACCTATTTAGCACAGGGCCGTGGGTTGTTGCTTGCCAGCAGCTGGTACAGAGCTCTCGTGGGTGGAGGAAACCGAACCATCTACTCTTGTGGCATTGCAGATTTTGTTTTTGAAGCAGCAGTCCTTACACTTTGGGTGGCACTTTGCTGGTGTAGCTTTGCAGTGCCACTGTCTGCTACCGCTTGGTTGTTGCCGGCTGAAGCACACCAAGTTGGACAGGAGTAGCTTGGAAGCAAGGAAAAGGCTACAAGGAAAGGGGTGGCTGTGCCTTGTTCTGCTTTGGAGTGCTGTGACAAGCAGCCATGATGCTGCTGAGCTCTGCAGGGAGAAGTGGAGCAGGCAGGTTGAGCCAGATGTCTTTGCAGCAGAAGACGGGATCTTGCATAAATCCCCCACCCTGTGCTGCCAGGAGAGCACCAGCACCATGCCTGGCTGCATGTCCTGCCTGCATTGAAGCTTCTGCCCATCCTGAGGAGCTCTGCAGCTGTGTGTGGTTACCTGTTTTCGCAAACCTGGCAGACCCAGGGAAATGCTTTATTTTCTTTGGGAGCAGCCTCATCAGAAGCAGGTTGTTTTGTTTTGTGAAGCGTCTTTGGGAGGTGGGTTTCTGAGGTGAGAGTGGGATTTCTGACTGGGGGACATCTTTAATACCTGCTGTGTTTTGGGTAGGGATCTTGCCTTTCTCACCCGCTCTTTGTGGCTAAACTGGCTGGAAAGGAAAACACTGCAAGTGGAGGTTCAGACCTTTTACCTTTGACACCTGAGCCTTGCAATACCTGCTTTTCTTTTTTATTACTCCCAGCCCAGTGAACTGAAGTGCCCAAAACATTTCATTATTGCTGCCTCCTAAAGCCAACTCCACTTTTGCTTTGCTGCAAATGAGACCAGTCCAGCAGCCCAGCAATGGTTGTCCATTGTCTGGGAAGCTGCTGGAGCTCTGTATAAGAAAACCAGTCTGGAGGCTACAGTGTTTTCCAGTAAAATTATCAAACAAACAAAAAAAATCGTTCCATGGTGTCTATCTGAGTGGCTTTTGCTTTCCCTCTGAGGAGGCATGCCGGGGACCCAGCAGCCCCAGTCATGGGAAAATTATGCTGCCAGCCTGCAGGGATTTGCTTTCACCTCCTGTGATCTTGGTGCGGAGGAGGCTTCCTGTGAATGTTGTGCACTGGAGTAAGGAAAACCCCCTTCTCCTTAGGGCTGGGCCATCACAGGATGGGATTTGAAGGGCTGCCAAGCCTGCAGCTCTGGGAGGCTGCTCCCCACCCTGGGCTCACTGCCCAAAGCAAACCCCCAGCGGTGCCAGCCCCCTCCTGTGCAGGATTCACATCCTAAGCCTTGGTATCTTCAGTGTTCAGTAATTTTAAAGTAGGAATCACATCCTTCTGCCACTTCTGCATGGCTGGTACAGTGATGGCTGTGGCAATGATGCGTGTTGTTCTGGGTGACAGCGGTGACAGCTCCAGCTCACTCCCAAGCCACAGCACAGCTATTTAAACACCACTCTGCTTTCATCTTTGCCCGTGAGTCTCCCCTGCCCACTCACATTCTTATTCTCTACTATTGCTGAGTTGCCATAAAAATTTACTACCTAAAGGTCTTGGTGTCCCACATGGAACCAGCAACGCCCACGGGTGCCCGTCTGGCAATCTCTGACAGTGGCTGGGCACAGAGCCAGCGAGCTGCAGCCAGGCAGCCACGGTCCATGCCTGGCCCTCAGCCCCCAGGGCTGTGAAATACTGTCAGATCACCTTAGGAACTGTTGACTGGCAAAGAGGGAAGTGTTTTCTGGTGGTTTAGTGGTTTCTCCTGGAGTTTGTGGTAGTCGTGTTTTCTTAACCTCTGTTAGGTGCTGGTGTATGGTCCCCTCTCTCCTTCCCTCGTGTTTTTATTGAAATGACATTTTTCACTCTAAATCTCACCTGTCAAAACTCTTAAGGAAAAAAACCACCACAAACCAAGACTGGGATCAGTGGCTTGGTCTCTGGTCCCCAGGGTGACCTCTCAGTTCCAGCAGCTCTTTGCAGAAATTGGACTGTGCCTCCACTCCAGGAAAACCCACCCTGTCCCCAGTGATGGCCTGGAATGCTGTGGAAACCCCTCCCTCTTGCTGGCTATTGTTTGCTGGTGAATTTGTGGCCGGTCTCTGCTTCCGTCAGATGGAGATAGTCCAGTTCCTCTCCCCAGCTGTTGTTTGAAAACAGCTCCTGTGGTCCCTTTGCTGCAATCTCCCTGGTAGGGTACAGACCTTGAGTAGAAAAGTTCTTTATAGAATCTTGAGAATGGGGAGTGTCAGAGGTTTTCAGTGGCTCCATACGGCTGGGAGAATATGGGATCACTGTGAGTGAGCTCTGCTGTTTGGCAGGGTGCTCAGTGCAGCTGGACGCTGTTTGAGGGATTCCTGCAGAGGTGCAGGGGACAGGGACCTCCCATGTGCTGTGGGACAAGGCAGAAAACCTCCAGGTTTGGGGTCTGGTGTTAAGAGAATGAGGACTGGTATTTCAGGCTGCTTCCAAGCCACATGGGGAGATGGTACTGCAGGAGAGGGCAGCTCTTCCATTCTTCTTCCTCCTCTCTCTACCTTCGCTGATACACATCTGGGCTCATCCCAGTGCAGGATGCAGATGCCCTGCAAGATGGTCACTGCAGGGTGGGATTGGTACCCAGGTCCTCCCAGAGCCCCAGGTCTGGAGCAGCATGTGGTGACTGGACAGCAGTGAGAAGCAGGCTTGGGTCCCCAGCCAGCCTGTGACGCCATCCCCGTCCTCTGCTGGGCTGGCCAGGCAGGTAGCGTGGCCACAGGTGATGGCATTTCCCAGCCACGAGGGTCCCATTGGGCTACGTGCTGGGCTCATCCAACTTGGCTTTGAACACTTCCAGGGATGGGGCAGCCACAGCTGCTCTGGGCAGCCTGTTGTGGTGCCTCACACCCTTCACAGTAAAGAATCTCTCCCTTATACCTGATCCAAACCTGCCCTCTATTTAATGACTGGCTGTGACAGTGCTGCCATCGCTGGGACCCACAGCTCAGAAGTGGCCCTGGTTCTTCCACAGCTTCCTGTCAGCTGCTCTGGGCTCCAGGAATAGCCTCTCCTCAGCTCACCCCATACCACCACAGCTGGGCAGCTCCCAGTGGCACTTCCAGCTGCTTGGGATGGGGTCACTGGCTCCCCATGGGGGACCAGAGGCAATGGGGGGCTTGGCAGCACCCACAAAGCAGGAGGATGATGAGATCCACCAATGCATCTCCCAGAAGCAGCGTACTGCTGAGGCCAGGCCCAATTCCCTGTCGCTGAGGCAGGCATTAATTGCTGCTCCAGTTGTGGATGCTGCCAGGTGGCAGTTGTCATCTGGAAAGTCCCTGCCGCTCCCTGGCAGGCAGGTCATCCAAACTGGAGATCAGCCTGGATCACTCATGGCATGAGCATTAGCCTGAGGTTGAGACAGTTTCGGGTACAGGCTACCCCCGTACCCTTTCAAAATGCCTCCTCTCAGCCCCCTCCTGCTCACCAGCTGTCTTGGCTGGCTCTTGGAGAAGAGCACTTTGGAGTGCTCCTGTTGTGCCCCCAGGCAGCACCCCAGCTCCAACTGGCATGGGAACCTTCTCGGCTGCTGCTCTGCTCCATGTTACAACAAGCTGGCATCATGGGGGATAGTTCTGATAAGCTGTGCTGTGATTCACAGCAGCTGCTTTATCCCCCTCAGGAGATGGGTGAGACCTGGAGCCAGGATCCTGCCCAGCCGTCCCCAGGCCAGACTTCAGCAAGGGGGAGGCCTTAGGCTACCCGCAAGTGCAAGGAATTGGACAAGCAAATAGCACACTTCTTGTGGGTGTTTTGTCTCTTTGGGCTTTGCTCCCAGCCCGGCACATGCCCGGAGGTTCCCTGTGCCCAATTCAGGAAGCCGTGCTCCTGGCAGCCAGTTTTGCTGCCTGAGCCGGAGGACAGAGTGGGTCCCTGCCTGGCTCCTGAGACTCATCCCCCAATACTGCCCAAACTTCCCCCCAGCTGCTGGTTAAGGCTTTTGGAGTTGCAGACACTGTCCCTCCCCAAACAGCCCCTCACAAGCCCCTATGCACCCCAGAAGTACCATATGTTGAGCGGGATGCCCTGGTGACAGTGCCCAGGTTTGCGCTGGCGTGGGTGGATGCTCCTGGGCTGCGTCTCCATCTCTCCTGTGGTGCAGCAAGCAGGGGCTGCAGCCTTCTCTGTGACTCCAGTGCCCTGCATGGGTGAGAGCCAGCCCCAAGTGGGGCTGCTGGTGATGCCTCCTCGCGTGACAGTTCTCATGGCCGTGAGTCACCCCGACACATTCACCCCAAGCAGGGCTGGAAGGGGAAGTACCTTCACCTGGGTCACTTGTTGGCTGGCTGGCAAGCAGTGAGGCACCAGCACAGCACCCCAGACCCCCATACGGTTGGGACCAGGGGACTGTGGCATCATCTGGAGCTAGAGCAAGGTGACACCGTGCTCCATTGCCTTGCAGGGATGCCTGGCTGGGAGGTAGGCGACTGAACAGCAGGCATGGAAGGGAGAGGACCCTACCATATCTATGACCCCGGCGGGGGCTCCGAGGAGAATGGATCCACGGCCTTGGAGCGGCTGGTGGAGGAAAACACCCGGCTGAAGGAGAAGATGCAAGGGATCAAGTCTATCGGTAACTGCTGCGTGCCAGGGGGATGAGATTTGCCTTTGGGGCAGCCCAGCGTGTGCCCACAAAGCCAGGGGTTTCTTTCTTGGTTGAGGAAGGGTGCTGGTAGAAACTGGGAGTCTTGGCACCGGGGCAGCAGCAAAGCTCTCCCTGTGCTGGAGGGTTGAGAAGGATGTCTGAGCTTTTTCACGTGGTGATGCAGAAGGAACAAGAACTTTGCTGAACTTCTGGGGTGTTTTGTGGTGGAATAAACAGCTGGAAGGAAAAGACAAGTGCTGGAACAAGGACAGCTCCTTAGAGTTCATAGGTGCTGGGATCTGTTCTGCTTTTGATGAAAATCCCCACCTCCTGCAAGCCCTGCTGGGCCAGGGGCTTTTCCCAGTTGTTTCTCAAGGAACCTGATGTTGGGTGCTCCCTGCAGCAGCAGGAACATGCCAGTGTTGAAATGTTCCAGCTGAGTTGTGCCACCCTCTTTCTTCTCCTTGTCAGCCTTCCCCCGCTCCCACCCCCAGTTTTGCTTTCTGTCTCGTGAGCCAGCTTCCTCCTTTGAGTCCCGCTTCTGCAGCCGAATTTCCACCTGCCTCGTGATTCCTGTTGTGTCACCATGCCCTTACCTGGGACCGGGACTCACTGGTGTGACAGCAGCTCCTCCCTCATCGGAGGAGGATTACATTGCCTGTGCCAGACCCCAAAGTGGGAAGGTTGGACCTCTCAGTCCACCACCCAGGCTTAAATTTGTCTCTTCTGGGAAGCAGAGGAGACCTCAAGAGCCACAGTGGTGCCCTTCTGCCTCCTGTAACCAGACCTCTGTGTGTCAGCATGAGGATCTCTGAAACCAGTGAGCCACTGATCTAGCTTTGCCATTGGATTTATCCCAGAATAGTTGTTTCCAGATGAAGAAGGAGTATTCTGGGCACTTCTCTAGCCAAACAGGGTTATTGGTGCTGGCGGATGGGACTACTGCAGGACAGGCACTCAGGGAAGGAGGCTGAGCATCCTTCTGTTGCCCGCAACAGGAGAGCTTCTGGAGGAGTCCCAGGTTGAGGCATCCAAGCTGCGGCAGAAGGCAGAGGACCTCGTGAAGGACAACAAAATGCTGATAGGATCACCTTCCTTGGAGGACTTGGTGGAAACTGGAGGTAGGAGATATGAGGCTCATGGGGGGAGGAATAACCTGATGGCTCAGAATCCTGAGCTTGGGAGAAGGGAAAGGCTGTGCAAGAGACTTTAATGAAGGTCCTTTGCAGCCGTGTCATCTCTGGAGTGTATCAAACCCCTGCCATCCTCCCTTCTAAAAGGAGGCTTCTGTCCTATCCCCATAGCTGGGGTAGAAATCGTCTATCAGTGCCTGACCTTGCTGGGGTCTGCTGTGTGCATCCCTGTGCCAGGTGGAGAGGCCCTGCTCTCCAAAAGGCTCATGGCTGCATCCTCTCCCCTCTCTGCAGCCGTCGGCCCTGATCCCAGCTTCGCACGGGCAGCCCCAGGCAGTGCCCAGCCGGACGTGGAAGCACGGAAATCACCTCCGAGTGTGAGTCTGCTGAATGTGGAAACTGGCCCTGGCATGGCTGGAGAGGGAGGGACTCTCCATCTAATTAAAGCAAAAGGAGGCAGCCTTTAGCCTCTAGAAATAGAGATAAACCTGAAAGGAGGGGTCAGCTCCCCTCTTCTTTGTGTGGTGGACATCCTGGGCTGCCATTCCCTGGGGAGCTCTGACCTGGCTGCCTCCCCTTGCAGGGATCCTCCTCAGAGTTCGAGATCGTTGCCATCGAAGCGCAGGGGTTTCCCCAGGAGAGCAGGAGAGCGGTGAGTGGCCCTCCAGGATTTGGTGTTGGCGGGTGGGGAGTTGAGCCAGTCGGTGTCAGGGTTTGGGGGTGTACTGGGCTGTAGTGCTGTGCCCGAGCAGGCACCAGCAGGGCTGGCAGACCCATGTCAAGGCAGCCCTTGGGCAAACCACAGAGGAGGGATAAACTGGACAAAGCCTGGCTGGGCCTGGGGAAGGGGCCAGTGAAGCAGCCCCAGCAGATGGGGACACCGATGTCTGCAGATGCTATACAACTGTGACAGAAAGAGCTCTGACAACCCCAGTAGCTGTCAGTGATGCTCTGATGTTCACCTGATGCCCACCCTGGGTAGGAGGACCAGGTTTCCAAGCCCTGTCATTATCATTGTCACAGGGTCTGTCCTAGCCAGAGCATCTCTCTGTGCTCCATTTGCTGCCACCTCATTGTCCTCCTGACTGTTATTGCCCCGACCTGTCCTGCTCTGGTTTTTTGTGTGCTGGAATTGGAGGGGAGAAAGGATGGGGAGCCCAAGGGGAATGAACATCAGCTGGCACCACATGGTACCAGTAAGAGGACATGCTCTCATTGCACATCTCAGTTCACATTGGCCAGAGAGGCTTTTGGAGGGGTTGAGTCTTAGTGGACCCTCCTGGGTTGCAGCTATGAGGTGATGGAGAACAGAATGGGGTCTGCTTGGCCACCAGCTGCTGGTGCCTGAGCCGAGCCCAAGTCCTGTGCTCACACCCGGATTCTCCCAGCTTGGGTCCTCGCTCCTTCCTTTGCCGTCGGACATGGGTGGGAGGAGCTGGCTGTGCTGTGCCCCACACACACCCTCCCATGGCAGGTTTGGGGCTGAAAACTCTGGGGTCACAGTGCTGGGGACACACTGGGCTGCTCTGTAGTGCAACCTGGGGCATTCCCACAGGCAGCAGGTGAGTCAGTGGGGCTGGGAGCAGAGCAGGCGTACGTGTGCCAGCACATCCCCTGCTCCTCCCAGCAGTGCCACGTGTGCCAGCTGTTGTGCCAGAGGCACCTCCTAGGCTATGGAGGAGTTAACCAACCACACCAGAGGAGCATAAACCTCCTGGGGACACCCTCCCATGGGCAGGGTACGCCCTGACACTGGTGGGTGTGCCCTGACCTGGGCTTTCCCAGCCACTCTTTAAATCCCATGCGTCACCCTGTTGGCTGTCACCTGCCAAAGGGCTCGGGTTCCTGGTGCCTGGCGTGCCACAGCAGCAGGGGAGCACAGAAGGAGGACGGGTGGAAGGAGAACATGGGGATTGGGGTAAGACCACCACTCCTTCCAGCACAGACCAGGGTATACATAGAGAGGACAGTCTCAGGAACTGGGATTTTTAGTCTCGGTGCTGATGGGGAGAGCTCGGGTGGAGAAGAGAACAAGGGTGGAGATGCCTCCATTGCTGTCAGCGATTTGAGTGTGTGTTCTGCTCAGACTACCAAGGGGCACAAGGAATCCGTGAGCTGCTGCCATGTCCTACTCCACCCGGGGACTCGGTGTCCCATATCCAGCAGCTGGGAATCAGACCTTTACAAAGCTGACACAGTTTTTCAGCATACTGAGAGATGCTGCAGAGTGTCTTGGTGCTGGCCCAGCTCCCCAGCACAGCCCTGGATGGGACATGAGGTTGATCTGCCCCAAGAGGAACTTTGCAATGCTCTTTTAACTGGTCTGACCACACTTGATCCCCTCCCCATTGCCAGGACTTGGAGCAGCCACCGAACGAGGATGCCAACCTGCTGCCCCAGCTGCAGCAGCTGGAGAACACGCTGAGTGGCTGTGCCAAGGAGGCCAGCAAGGACCAGGTCTTCGTGCGCATGGGCTACATGGCCTCCGAGCTCAAGCGCTTGGCCTCCAAGGTGCACAAGAACGAGCAGAGAACATCCTTCCTGCAGGTGAGCGAGGGCTGACCTGGCACTTCATGGAGATTTTGGCCCTTTTGTTTTTTCCCACCAAACCCCTCCTGCCCACCCTGAGGGGAACACCCACCTCCTTAGTGTGGCTTGGTGGGAGGCAGGTGGCCCAGGGCTGGCCATGGTCCTCACGCTGCCAGTGTTCACCCTCCAGACGCTGTGTGAGACGCTGCACAGTGAGAACAAGGAGCTGCGCACCAAGCTGGAGCATGACCTGGAGCAGAGAAACCAGGCTCTGGAGAAGCTCAGGTGAGGCTGGGCTATGTGGATGGGGACAGGGCTGCCCTGGGAGCTTCTTCCTGCTGACCCATCCCTTCCTGCCCACAGGTGTGAGAACCAGGAGCTCCGGAGGATGGTGACGCTGAGCAGCCAGGACAGTGGGAAGAGGGAAGCTGCCGAGCAGCAGCAGGTGAGGAGGCAGCATCTCCTTGGAGAGGGCTGGGAAGGAGGCAGGGAGCCTGCTGACACATCAGCAAAGATGGCCTCGTTTTAATCAAGCCCCCAGCTTGTCCTAGTATGACCAGCAGGACTTCTCAGGGTCTCAAGGGGATGGGGGAGGCAATGGGAGGGGAATTGGCTCGAGTTTAGCCGGCCTTGGGCACAGCCTCCACAAAAGCCCTGAGGGTCCCCCCCGTGCGCGTCCAGCAGAGCGGGGCCATGGTGGAGAAGGCGCCGGGCAGAGAAGAGCTGGAGGCCAAGGAAAAGAAGGTGAAGATCCTGGAGCACCAGCGCAGGGAGGTGAGGACCAGGCTGGGAGGGAGGCACCACTAAGGAGGCGGGGAGTGGGCAGAAGGGGCACAGGGCTGGGATGGCACCGAGAGACCGGGGCAGGGCTTCAGAGCTGCAGGGAAGCCCTGCTGGAGCTGGGATCTCCATCCAGCTGGTCCCCAAAGTGCTTTCATGACAGGAGTCTGCTGGGGACCACCACAGCTGGTTCATAGCAGGATTTGGGCTCCTGTTCAGCCATCCCTCTCTCCCTGCAGCTGCTGGAGGTGAATAAACAATGGGATCAGCATTTCCGCTCCATGAAGCAGAAGTATGAGCAGAAGGTAGGGCTGGGTGCTCAGGGCTGGGTGCTTGGGGGGCACATTTCTGCTGGCTGCTGGCTATGGGGACTCAGAGGAGACGGTATAGGGAGGTTTGGGGGCTGCCTGCACTCCTTTCCCCCAGTGTGGGTCCTTCCAGGCCAACGTCCCCACTCCCTCCTGGCAGGTCACGGACCTACACCAGGAGCTGGCTGAGGCCCGCAGGGCAGTGACCGAGCTGGAGTCGGAGCGGGAGCAAAAGCAACGGGATTTTGACCGCAAGCTGCTCCTGGCCAAGTCCCGGATCGAAACAGAGGAGGCAAGTCCCTTGGGAAGGGTGACAGGGAGCTGCCAGCCCTGTTGCTCTGCCCTGGCTGATCTCCCCCCCACTCTGGGTCCTGCAGGCAGAGAAGGAGAGGCTGGCCATGGAGGTGAGGGACCTGCAGCAGAGGATGCGGTTCCTGCAGGAGCAGCTGGCTCCGGTCACCAGGCAGCGGGAATACCAGGAAAAGGAGATCCAGAGGCTGAACAAGGTGGGGGCCAGAGCACATCCCCTCACTACAAAATGTCTTTAATGTTCTCCAGTCTCTTCACCTCTCTCAAATCCAAAACTGACCCTGATAACCCATTCTTGCCCAGGCAGAGACTTGTATCAGCCCCACCACTTGTATGAGGCCCACCACATCCCTCTGCGCTCCCAGGAAGGGGGGTTCAAGGAGGATCTGTTGTCCCTCTTTCCCCTGCCCAGTTATACGCACTTCCTACTCTGGGCACATGCCCGTGGTCCTCCGGAGACATCTTGGGCGCTGAACTTGTTCTGACCCTGCTCCCACCTCTTCTTCTCTAGGCACTAGAAGAGGCCCTGAACGTCCAAGCCTCTCCACCACCCATCTTTGCCATGGAGCCAGCAGGGAAGCTGCCACAGCAGGAGCTGCTGACCCAGAATGAGCTACTCAAACAGCAGGTAGGGCAGGACACGGAGCCACTGGGGATGGAGAAGGAAGTATATGTCCTGGACCTCCATGGGAAAGAGCCTTGTGTGCCAGGAGCAGCCCAGCAGCTGGGCAGGTGTCAATGCTGGGGTGGTGGGGACTGGGAGCTGAGCTCAGCATCCTCCAGACATTCATCTGGAAGGACCACAGCCATGGGCTATCATGCCAGCCCACATGCCTGGGGCTTGGCATGGCTGGTGGAGTCAAGGGTGGCAGCACAGTGATGGGGTTGCTTAGGGGAAATGTCTGCCCTCAGCCAGGTGCACCCACATTCTTCCTTCCTGCCAGGTGAAAATTTTTGAGGAGGACTTCCAGCGGGAACGGAGTGACAGGGAGAGGATGAATGAGGAGAAGGAAGAGCTGAAGCAGCAGCTGGAAAAGCTGCAGAAGCAGTTGGTTCTCTCCAACAACCAGGTGAGCAGTGCTGGGTGCTGCTTGCAGTGCTCTGGGAGCCCCATGTCAACCCCATGTGTCTTGAAAATGCTTGTCCCCAGTGTCATGGCCCCCATACCCACCTCAGAGGAGGGGCTGGGTGTCACTGGCAGCACTCTGGGAGCCCTGTGTCTGTCCTGGGTGTGTTAGAGATGCTTGTCCCCAGTGTCACATGTACATGTCCCAGTCCCTGTACATACCTAAGAGTAGGGACTGAAGGAGGACAGGAAGGCCAGAGGGGTGTTTTTTCTGCTGCTTGTCACTGCCAGAGCATCTCCTTTCATTCATGTCCTCTTTCTGCACCTCTCCTGGGGGTCTGGCTGGGTAGACTGGTGCAGGCATTCCCTCAGCAACCCTAACCCATGAAGATGGGGGGTGGCACGGTGGGCTCTGCACTAACCCCCCCTTCCTCCCAGCTGCGAGCCTCCAAGGATGACTGCCAGAGGGAGAAGGAGGAGAAGGAGAAGCTGAAGAAGCTGCTGAAACAGCACAAACAGGTAGGGATGGGAGGAAACCCTCTTTGGGCAGAGGGGCT
>VZTH01011166.1:0-15401 GCA_013397815.1 Aleadryas rufinucha
TGCCCTTCACCCCTCCGTGCCCTCCACCCCTCCATTCCCCTCAGCTCCATCCCACACATCCCCAGCTCCTTGCTGTTAAACTGTTCCAACCTGTTCTAACCCTGACACCCTTAAATCCCCCTATCTCGTTTAACGAGAGAGATTTCGCCGCAAGGAGCTTGACAGCCCCTTCATCCCAGCCTGAAGGGGTGAGGAATTGCTGACCCCGAGAGTAAAATGTTTAAAATCATTAGTGACTGCTCTGGCGGCAGCCGATTGCACGCAAATTTCTGCTCGGTGATTAATTTAATCACAGTAAGTGGTTCCACTGTTCACTTTGGGGGAGCTGATGAAATAAGAAAATTTGGTTCTTTTCTGAGTTACATTCTTGAAAAGCAAATTTTTGGCTCAAAGTGAAAGTTTAATTTAATTACAAGATTAAACTCCCTTGTACTGGAAGAAGCAGGGCTTCCTTAAAAGTGTCAGGAGAGCAGCCATGGCAGAGAAACAGCCCCGTGGCTCCCAGGCTGCCAGTCCCAGAACCCAGCCCTGAGTGGCAAGAGCCGAATAAAATGAAAGCCCTGCAGTTTGCTCTGGCTCTTTACTCATCAGCTTAATGTGACTGAACAAAGGAGTAAATTACCCGTTCCTTCATAGAAATCTCTGTGGAGGAAAACTTTAATTTGCTGGATAAACTACACCTTACAAATTGCTGATCTTTTAAATACTGGTTTGGATGCTCCTTCAGCATTTCCGAGGATGGAGAGCACACCTCAACACAGAGCCCTGGTAGAAACTGGGTGAGGACAGCAGAATCAGCAGGTGATGGGGTCCAGCCTTTGCCTGTGGGTCCCATCACTCCTGTCCTCTGTGGATGGTTTGAGATTTGATTTTCTTTAAGGCACGCAGGCTCCTCCTTTTCACATTAACCAGCCAGATAATGTGATGGATTTCACTGCCCCACAGGCCAAGAAAGCTGCACTCCTTTCAAAAATGTCTCAGAGCTACATAAAACCATCATCAGAAAAGGTAAAAAAAGTCACAAACAATTATTTATTGACTTACAGTTTAAGAAAATGTTGTTTCCTCTCACTACCAGAATAAAATGAGATCCAGGCTCTAATGCTATTGCTCCCACTCTTCAATCAATAACTTCCACAATAACTCAGCCTCATTCACCCCAGCCCACATTTCCAGCCTCATTTCTCAGTGCTTTTGACGAGCCCTGGAGAATAAAAGGATGCAGAATTACACCGACCATATAATACACAAGTGATGTGAAAAATGCCTCAGCCCCTGGCACCCAGCTGCTCGCTCAGTCGATAAATTCAGCAGTGGTTTCTGCTTCTTGCGAGGGCCGTATCACACCTGGAAAGCACCATTTCCTTCCTCAGAGCAGGTGTCTGCTGGGAGGTGGTGGCTGGAGCACAGGGTGCTGGGCAGTGTCCCTGCCCCACAATGGCTTCAGCCACCCGAGTCCCAGCAGTGCCCAGAGCTGGTGCCACTCCTGGGCTTGGCCTGGGCACAGTTCTGCCACACAGAATCCTCAGCCAGGTGAAACAGCAATTTCTGGCTCACCTGGCTTCAAGCCAAGGGTGTCAGGAGAGCCTGGCCCCCACATGGCTGGGCTGGTGATGAGGGTTGTCATCGCTAAATGCCAACCATTCCCCTGATTTCCTTCTCAGTGTTGTTTTCAAGCTCTTCACATTACAGCAGGTCCTTGACTCACAGTGACATTTACAGTTCTGCAGTGTCCCATCCTATCACACCTTCATTTATTGTGGTAGTCTGAGGTGATCAGTGCTGGTATTCACCATTTTCTCTGAGAACCAAGAGGCTAGCAGGGAGAAATTCCCCTCCTGCTCCACTGCTCATCTTTGAAGTTGTGTCAGGGAGCTCACTGGGGGAAATGTGGAAGCCAGCAATTAATAAGTCATTCCAATAATTTAGATTTTCTAAACACTTAACTCTGATTCTGGAAGGTCTCAAACATCTCCCAGTCCATGTCAGATTCAAACCTCACTGTACCCTCTCATCAAAGTCCATCATCACCTGATCATCACTGCCCTGGATTTGGCTTACCAAAAGCTACCTCCTCTCCTCTATTAATGTCATTAATAATTAGGAGAAAAAATGCACCTCAGCTTGGGATAAAATAAATATATGAATAAAAGACAGATCTAATAAACCTGGACAGAATTTATTATTTTCTCAGCCATCGCTTTGCCAGAGATAATGTTGCACAGTAAAGCTGATTTGCTGGATGAGAACCATATAATTTATCCTGTCAGGGAACATAAGAAATCTTGTCTATGCAGAGGATGACTGATGGGCTCATGGAAACTGGCAGGGAAGCAAATAAAATAATTTTGTCTGTTAAAAATATCTAATTATCATGTCCTTGTTTATGACAATGCACGCGGGTGAGGACTGTGTCAATACCTACAACAGAGATTTCTGCTTTATGCTGAAACTTTCTTTTCATTTCAAAGTTTGAGAATTTTTAAAGCTAATAATTACAGCTGTTAGCTCTTTGCTCTGATGTAAGAGCTTATCCCCAAGAAAAAGCTCTGGTACCTGAGCTGACACTACTTCCCTCTGCCAGGTCTGCTGGGAATTTACTGTGTGAAAAGCACAAGTTCAGGTCAGCTCAAAACCATCAACCCCCCTTGAAACAGCCTGTGGCTATGCTGGGTGCCTGTACAAGTACTTGCACAGACAGACACGGGTGCTTGGCCATTCCCATCACAGATCTCAACAGCTCCCAAAAGGCTTTGCCATTTTGGCTGCCTGTTTTGGCACATCTGTCTGTCTGTTTGTCCTGCTCCCCTGGCAGGAGCCACGATACTGCCAAGAATCAAAGCTCCCCTGGGCAGGTGAGGATGTGACCTCTCCCAAGGACACACCGTCCCTGAACTTCAGGGTGTCCATTCTGCCTGTTCCTCCACCCACTGCTCTCTCTCCGACTCACACGGTCCCCAGGCTGGTGCCAGAAGAGCTGTGAACAAGAGGGAGAGAAGAAACAAACAGTAACAGAGAAGTGGAAAAATGATGACCTGATGAGAAAGCTGTAAAAATCGGTTTTCTGGAATTCTGGGAAGAGAAATAAAAAATATGCCTTAAAAGCCTCTGCAGCTGAGATCTGGAAAGGTCACAGGTTTGCATTTCCCTGCGCTGGAAGCTCTGCTAATCGCTGTTTAACAGGGTTCACTGGTGAGGAATGGTTTCAGTGTCAGGGCTCGTTCCTCACTGGGAAGTGCAGACCTGGGTTAATAACACCTTATTCTGCACAAAATTCCACTTCACTGGAGCATATGTGAAAGGGTCTTTGATTTGAATGAGGATTGATACCAGTCCTGCAAAGCAGGGCACCTAACCAGCCACAAACCGAGGCGTTTGTACCCAAACTGTCCCCAGCCGTGTGCTAAACAGCAGCGTCTCACCAGGCTGATTGCTCTGCAGTAATCTGAGGGAAACGGCTGGGCTCCTCTGCCCAGCAGAGATTCACTGCCAGGTCGTAAAGCCTGCCTGAAGCTGGAGCCTCATGTAGGGGCTAATTGGCATAATAATGTCTGATAAACTGCCGACAGCCACTGCTGCTGAGCGCGGCTCCGGGGGAGAACCCTGAACATTATCCTCCCGGGAGAAGGGGTGGCTGGATGAGTCCCCCCATCTCTCTGAGGCCAGAACTCCTGGCTGGCTCGGTCTGGGGCTGCGGTGGGACACCCTGCACAGGCTCTGGCAAGAGCCACACACCCCCCAGCCAAGCTCTTTACCCCCACCACTGCACTGTGCCGCTGGTGCTGGACCAGACTGGGACCAGCCTGGGGGAAGCGAGGTCTGTCCCAGGCAGGGCTGGGGGGGAGATGCTGCTGGCATAGCCCTGGCCTGGGACCACGGGCACACCCACGCTGGCACTGACCCAGTGTAGGTGCTCTGCTCTGTGTGGGGCAGAAACACTGGGCAGGGCAGGGCTGGTGGCTGCCCCCAGAATCCTCATTGCTGGCGCTGTGAGGAGCTGTGGCACTATTTTTAGAATGTACAGTTATTTTGGCATCTGTTTTCTCTGTATTCCCTCTCGTACTTTCACATCAAAGCAGAGAATGACACAGAGGTGCTGTGCTGTCCTCACCCAGAGGTCCTGATGCAGGATAAAACACTGCAGGTGCTGCGAGGTAAAATGCCAGAAGAGAACCTGAAAATAATAAACAGGTACAGCAGTGCAATAAATAAAGGGGATTAAATCCAAGCAAAATCAGGTGGCATTTATGTAGAGCATCTTCTTTGCTCATGTAGATTACTTGTGTAGAAAACGTGTCCACATCAGCACAGATCTCAGTTTAGCTCCAAGATTAGATAATACTCAGGCAAACGACTCTCATAATTCTGTGTTATGTGCTCCAGAGTGAATCCTGTTGGCTTCCAGAGACACTTCTGCCCACAACTGCATGCAAGGACACAGAAATAACTGTCTGCCCGCAGCTGGCCAGGGCCAGCGGGAGTCTGGGGTGGGCAGGAGCGGAGCAGGCACAGCACAGGCATGGGCATGGCCCAGAGTCACCTCCCCAGCCCCAGAAGTGCAGGTGATCCCACCCCAGGTTATTTTATTCTGGCCAACACTCATTAGGGTTCAGCTCGTGCTAATTACTGAAGCATCACTTTCTAGTTTGGTAATGTCACCTCCTATGGCATCAGCACCCATCCCATCAGTGCTGCCCACTCGCACCCTGGGCTTGGGGCCAACCTGCTCAGCTCAAGGTCAGGGTATGGACTGTCCCAGGAGACCAACCTTTAATTACATGGTTGCAGATTTTAACGAGGCCGGAGCCTCATTGATGTCTTCAAGCACCACCATGATGCTGAAAATCTGGACACTGTATGAGCAGTAACATCACCACATCATCGCTGTCTGGCTTGCAGCAAGACACTCCAGGCTATTCTTCTTGGGAATCCCTTTGGAAAGTGTACTTTGTGGTGATAAGGGCTATAACTGCTTTATTTTCCCCTTATCCCTGCTGGTTCTGGCTCATGCCCTGTGTGGTTCTTTGGGTCATTTTTATAGTGACTTCCAACAGCCTTAGTGGAGGGAGTGTGATTTACTGCGAGAGACAGGCTGCCTTTTGTCAGAGCTGAAGTGGAAATGTTCCCATTGTTGAGACTCGATGGCACTTAGCTAAATAAAATCATGTGGAAAATGAGGAAAACACAGATATTCACTTTGTATTAAATAATTATTTCTTCCTTAGAACACTGTTGCTACTCAGCATTTATATCCTCCTGCGGTGGCTGTTGGGTGAGGACTTCAAACGCTGCTGCATGTTCAGAGCCTCTGCTGAGGACACACCACCCTTGCTAAACAACAGACACACTCTGGCTGGACATCCCTGTGTGCTTCCACACAAATGCTGGTGACCAGCAGCCGCTCCAGCCCTCCCCTGCTGCAGGGGTCCCACCCTGCCCAGGGTCCCCCGGAGCTCAGCACTGCAGCAGGAGCGTGGCCAAGCTCCAGCCTGCCCTTTGCCTCTGCAGAGTCAGAGCAGGAGGAGCTGTGTGGGTGCTTGTGTCCCCCTTTTTGCACGGCCTGGGATGCTCCAGCTGGGCCAGGCACTCACCTGGAACCCGCCAACCCATCCACTTTGGAACACAGCACTGGCATGGCTGGAGCTGGGTACCCAGTGATGCCTCAGGATCTGGTTTTGTATTTTCAGACCCTGTACTGGTTTAGTGTGTAACTCTAAAACTTCACATAACCTGTTAGCTACTGTTAGATATAACAAACCCTCTCTAGGCCTGGACTCGAGGACACCTTGTTGTCCCAGGCCCCGAAATATGTAAACTAAGCCTCTGGGAAGGGGGAACAAACTTGGGGTAATTACATCGTTACTTGAAATTGTAATTGGAGAATTAACCCTGATGTGCAAATAGACCAAACTTATAAAAGTGTGAAATACCCGTGACCCAGTGTCCATCTTGGGTGTAGCCCCTTGGAAGCTTTTTAACTCCCATGGTGTTCCTATTGAAGGTCCTCAATAAATACCTGCTTTTATTCTCTTAATCTTGTCTAGCCCCTTTTTTTCAGGTAGCCACTTCAAGGCATCACCAGGACAAGAAGAAAGAAAATCAAATTAAAAGACCCACTTGCAGATGGACACTGAATCAGGGTCTCATAAATAAAAGCTCCATTTTTTCCTCCTGACCTGGCCACGGGCCCCAGCTTACCCATGACCCCCGAGGCAGAGGCAAAGGCGCATCTTCCTTTTACCTGCTCTGGGCTGTCAATCTCCTCCTCATTAAAGCTGGAGCTGTATGTCAAAGGTGGCAGCTGCCTGC
Organism: Aleadryas rufinucha; assembly: GCA_013397815.1. NCBI lineage: Eukaryota > Metazoa > Chordata > Aves > Passeriformes > Aleadryas > Aleadryas rufinucha. Next base: position 6,310 of record VZTH01011166.1, read on the forward strand.
TACTAAATTCCACCCCTCGGAGCACCCGTTCCCCACTCTGGCACTTCATGTTCGTTAAGGTTCATTTTCAAAGTCGCTGCAGCCCGTGCTCTCAGTGAGTGCAAATGCCAAGCTTTGCGAGAGACGAGGGGAAGGTAGGGAAGATACCACCATCGTGCCCTCTTTAAAAATTGATAAAAATAAGATTAACAGATGCCTCTGGCTGTGAGACTCCATCGCTGGAGCATCGTGCCCGCGCTCAGCACATCTCCATGGCAACTCGTGTATGTGGCCTGAATAGATGCGTCAGGAAATTCGGGGTTCTCCTGGACTTGTAGGGTGTTTTGGTTTGCTCAGACCTCGCCCCCACAGCTGTGGCAGTAGGGAGGTGGGCAGGGGAGCTGGCAACACGGCCTTGGGGAGCAGTGGTGGGGCCTGTGGATTTCAAACACCACTGTTTCTGCTGGAATTACCCAAGTAAATCAGATTCACAGGCTTGGAAGCAGGGAGGTGGGTCAGGAAGAAGACGGGCTTCATGGGTGGGATGGGGCAGGGACGAGTGTCATCGCGTCAAATCCCAGACAGAGACTCCAGTTCAGGGCTGGAAAAATGGGAAGATGGTCCAAAGCAGCCACGGAGTCCCATCCCTCCAGGCTCCACTGCAGTGCCAGGAGCTTGCAGGGGTGTGGGTGCACCAAGTGCCCTCCTCCCTCCCACCTTCATCCTCCAACACGCCCCACCAGAGCCTGGCTGACTGCTACTCTCCACTGGCACAAAACACAGCATGGATCCACCTGTGTGGAAATATTCCATTTGATGCTCCACATCCCCTTTTCGACATTTCATCTCCCTCCCTCCTGCTGCTCCCTGCAACTGGAGCAGTACCCCAGCCCCCCACCTTTACCACCCCTCAGCCAGTCCCTTCCCTTGGCCTCGGCCCTGCACAGCCCTTGCTCTGAGCTGCCTTCACCCCACAGCAGAAACCCATGGCAGCACCACACACACAGCGTGTTCCCTGCCGTGAGCCCTCTGTCCCTGGCTCTGTCCACAGCATGGATTTCTTTCCACCTCCTTTTTCTGACCATGTTGTAACTCTGCACCTATTGCACAAGTGCAGCAGCTCCTCTTTGGAGAAATATTTAGGATCCAGCTATTGAAGCAGGAGTACTGGAAATCAGAGGAGCCATTTAATCCTCGTGAAATTTCAAGTGCAAGACCAAAAAAACCCCAAGCGACAGAGCAAAGCCCGTGGAAAAGCTTCCAAAATTACCCTCCCAGTTCAAACCAAGATTATTTACTTGATCCCAGCCTCGGCCAGCACACTATTTCCTTTGTTTAACATTCATGTCCATCCAAACTGCCCTTGCCTCTGGAGGCTTTTCCTTCCTTCTGATGATGGCTCACGTTCAGTTCAGCACGTGCTAACGAGCTCAGATCCCTCCTTTCACCCGTGAGAGCTCAGACATTGACAGTGACCAAAGAGCGGAGCCAGAGCTGAGCAAGTCAAGTTAATTCTGTTACAGGGAACAACATTGATTTGTTGTCGCAAAACATTTGTTACCTGAACAGCGTTTCCAGCTGAAAGGGAAGGACGGAAACACCCCCGCTGAAGTTTAAAGTTCTTGCAAATTAGCCGAACTTTGGTTTACAACTGAGAATGCGACCTCCAGCAGGGAGAGACGGAATCTGCTGATGTCGGTGCATATTCCCCCTCTAATGATGTGTCTTTTGGTGAGGATGAGCACAGCAAACCCAGCGTTCTCACACCAGGTGCTGTTTTCTCTTCCCTCTTCGCAAAGCCCATCACCTGTGGCTGCCTGTCCATCCAGGCTCTGCCCTGATGCCACCGTGATGGCACTGGCCATCCCAGCAGCATTGACCATCCACTGGGAAGGATCCCCTGAATGCCTTCTCCCCTTCCCAACAGTGTACACAGGGACTGACTGCAGACCAAACTGCTTCTTTCCAGCTAAGGACTGAGGAGATTGCCCCAGGGGCTGGGGAGGGGTGCAGAGCCCACTGCAGGGCATGGGCTGTGAGGGCCTCCTCAGGAGAGGGGCAAGTGCTTCCCCCCTCCTGGCCCTGCGGTCTCTTGTGTTCTGCAGAGAAGTTACTTTTGCTTTTAAGTTACATTTATTTGAATGTAAAATCCTCAGCTTAAATTACAGCAGGTTTTGTGATATTTAATATCCAAAGCTAGGAAAGGTCATGTCTGTCTGAGAATAAAATGAGGTTTAATCTGGAGATTGTGTGTGGCAGGTTTTTTATGAAAATTTGGTTTAGAAATAGATCTTAAATCCATAAGGTCACTGAGAAGAAGGTTTTTCTTTCTCAAAGACTTATCACTCCCATATCTCAGAGGAGCAAAGGATAATTCAAAGAGGAAAACAAAATCCTGTGACTTCCCTTCTCTTTATTTCTGCACCTGCACCCAGAACGCTTCCTTCTACATTCATTCGTCATACTCCTCCTCTTTTGTTTATTTGAATATCTGTGTTTAGAGTGTATCAAATATGATACTTTGGTTGCATTCCTCCAGGATTTTAATACTATTTGTCAGTACCTTCACGTCGAGTTCACGACAGCACATGCCACAAAGCAACCTTAAGAGGACACAAAGAGATTTTTTCTAAAACCCCAAATGCTAAATTTCATTTTTTGTCCTCAGTAGTACCCTCAATCCTCCTACCTCCTGTCCCTCTCCAGAGGATCCATGTCCAGCAATCCCATACTCTGGAGATGGCTATGGCATGGACATACTTCCACAGCTCTGCTGCCAGGTCCAGGCTCCTCTGCCTGCACATGAGTTGAATTCTCCTCAAACTCTTCCTGCCTCGCAGACTAATAGAGGGGTCCCTGTATGTAAACACTGATGTTCTCCGCAGCAGAACCAGAGGATCACACAGAACACGAGGCTACATCACTGGGCAGCGTGAGGGCTCCCTGCACGCGGCCCTGGAGTCATTGTGCAGTGTGGGATCAGAAACCAGCCCTGGCCACGCTGGGTGAGTTGTGCTGTGCTCTAACACCATCACTCTGTTATCCCCGTGGTCCTGCTGAGCACACACGAAGCTGTCACGTCCTGACCCACACACAGACACGCTGAGCGAGGACATGACCGAGGAGAGGCACCGCGAGCAGCGTGCGGCTCTTGCTCCCTCAGACTCATCCCACCAGCCCGAGGGGCTGCCCTCTGCCTCCAGGCACCCAGAGCCCTGGACAGAGCACAGCTGGATGGTGGGACCACGACTGGTGCCAGCATCCATCATGGCTCGCCGGTCCCAGCCTGGGGGCCCCAGAAGACAGGCTGTCTCCAGGCCACCCCTGGAGATCATCTCCCTGGGATCTGCTGAGCCATCGGTTGTCCCAACTTTTCTGTGCATGTGCAGTCTCTGACCCATCAGAAGCACTTGGGAAAGAAACCCTGCTCTGACCAAATTTGTGTATGGGCAGCAGTTCCTGGGGCTGCAGCCTCTCCTTTCCAACAGAGCATCCCCCGAGGTCCCCAAGCCCTTCAGCTGCCAGAGGCAGGTACACATCTGCTCCCATGGCTGAGCAGTTTACCAAACCCTTTACTGCTGTTTCTGCCATTCTGTTTGATCTTGTTAAGAATCAAAGAAAGCAATTACATCCTTAATCTTGTTCTGTAAAACTGTAGCTACAGATAAAAACCACCACGGGTAACACATAGCAGAGCGCGAACACAAACGAGAGTAAAAATGACAACTGATCTTTGATGCTTGACTCAAGACACCTAGAAAGGAGCTTCAGAACCCCCAGGAACTTCAGATCCCTCTAAGACAGCTTGAGTGCAAGCTGCAAACTCACAGACTTTTTTCTGGCACTTGTGTACCAACAACAGAAAGTATCAGCAAGGCCTAAAGATAAGGTTTTCTTCTAATTCTGGATACACTTACTGATACAAGTAGAGATCTGTGAGATTTCAGGGTCCAAAGGGAAAGGAAAACAGAAGAAAAGCAAAAGCTAGGAAAGGAATTCCAACTTCATAAGTACAGGGAAGAGATGAAGCTCAAGGAGTTATGTGCACAGCATTTAGTTTGTTGAAAAAATATTGTTCTCACCTTGGGAGAAATCCAGCACACTGGAAGCACTGTCTGGGATTTAAAAATCTCACTTTAGCATTACAAGGCCTATTCCAATCCCATAGAGGAACTTGTTTGGCATCTATGTTGGTTTTTGGGGCTTGTGTGAAGTCGCTCCTGACACAGACCCAGTGGGAAGCCAGGTGAGCAGCACCAATGATATTTACTTTTCACTAAGCACCTGAATCCTTGCAAAAATATCTGCTCTAAAACAAGAATTACTGCAAAATAGGAATTCATTATTCTGGGTGATTTGAGACACCCAGTGTCCTGGAGCTCTGATGGGAAGGGCAGCACTGCATGGGGAGACACCAAGCCAACCCCATGCAGCCCTCTGGGTGGCCTCAGCTGCCATGTCCCTGTCCCTGCTGGGTTGACAGAGCAGGCAGAAAGCCACGGTTTGACCGTTACAGTGGAGGGAAGGTGAGGGCAGGTGTCCCATTAAAATTCCCAAAGAAATCATGCATAATTCAGTGATAACAGAGGCTACACCGAGACGTTAAAACCAAACGTGCTCAGCCCTCAAATTTCAGAAACCCCCAAGGGACTGCTCCCTTCCAAGAGCCAGCAGCTCGAAAGCCTTTGCCATGGGGAGCTGAGGCCATTGGCACGTGGACCAGGTCCAGGGAAAGCTTTGGGAACCTGAGTGACTTCAGAGCATCCCCCATCAGCTCCGTGTCCCTGGGACTGTGGGGCCTCGGGTCTGGCAGCATCATACCCAGCACAGCTACTGCGACTCCATCCCCATCTCTGGAGCACCTGTCCAAGCGCCCTCTTTCCCACTGTGACCCATGCAGCCCACTGCCACCCCCACATCCCCTCTCCTCCTGGCCACTGCTGGATCCTGCGGGGCAGAAGGAGGACAGCGGGAGGACCCTGTCACACGGCTGAGCCCAGCAGGCCAGGAGAGCATTAAAATCGGCATTTGGAGAGGAAATGTGACACCTGGTTATTACACGACGTAATGGAATCAGCCAAGTGGTAAATGTAGCTTTTAAATAGGTTTTGTGTTCCCCATTAGCTCATCTGATGCTGATTAGTTCTGACAGGGAAAGGGCTGGTCTGCAGCTTTCCCAGTGAGGCTGGTCCTGTGCCTGGTGCTGGGGAAGCCGTGGGACCACCGAGGAGGTGAGCAGGACTCACCTTCAGCATCCTGCACCCATCCGTGGAACCCTGGCAGCCCCAGCACCCACCTGCCCCAGCTGCTGACCATGGGGGGCTGGCTCCAGCACCCCACATTTAGCCAGAGGTTATGGTGCCCTCAGGACAGCAGGCACTAAAAGGGAGCAGCAGCAAACAGCAGACACAATTCAGGGAAAACTTCAGGGATTGTGTCATTTCAGTTCAGGGAAGGCACATGCCAATGCCAGGGAACAGCAAACACTCAGCTCCAGCTCTGGAGGCTCCAGCCACCCACTACAAGTGATTAGTCTCAAATCAGGAGTCTGTTTCATTTAAACAACTAAATATTATTTCTTAGTATTTACAAAACACGAACAGGTGGGAAGGAACACACAGCAGCAAGCGCTGGGCAGCCTCATAGAGCCTGTCCATTCCACAGCCCTCCTGAGCAGTCCTGCTCCTCACTCCCATCCTGAGGACTCAGCCGTGATGCCTGTCTGGAGCTGTGGCTCATGGCAGGAGCTGGTGGGCAAAGCAGCCAGTGCCAGGGCCTGGTGAGGGGCACCAACAGGGGTTCACCCCTCACCACGGCTCCTGGGCTTCAGCCCAGCCATCCCCACGGATGCACAGCCAGGTGGGAAGGGGACGGGTGGGCTCAGCCCCCCTGACAGCTGCCTCTGCTCTGCTCCCAGTGACTCCCTGCCACACTCCCAGAACACTGACTGGAGACAAACCCGTCTGCTGGGCGCCCCGGGCCCATCTGTTTTCCTTAAAGACAAACAGAAATGTAAATGATACATTCTGGAAGCATCGTCTGTATCACTGCTTTCTACTTAAAGATCTGGGAGGGATTTCTCCTCTGTGTGTTTCACACTGATCTGGGGCATTCTCCCATCCTCCTCAGGGAGGGATCAGCCAGTCCCAAACTCAGAGCTCTGAGATTTAGGGAGAGAAAAAGGACACCGAGGTCGTCTGCTGTTGATTCCACCATCGGCACACACGTGAGCCCTGTCACAGGTTTATCTACTGCTGTTACTCTGCTTTTTTTTTTTTTTTCCCAGCTAAACAGGGTTTGTGAAAGGTTTTATCTTCATTCACAGTTTCTAATAAAATCAGAGCTCAGATTTCCTCACTGCTTCACTTCACCCTCCAAGCTTGCCAGCACTACTCAGATTTTCAGAGTGACCCAGCAACTGCTTTTATTCTTTTCGCTTGCAGTCAGTGCTCTCATGTTTTCCCAGGATAAAGCTTATCAAAAATGCATAAAGAATAGAGGCTTATGGAGAAAAAATGCAAAGAAAAATACACTAGTTAACTGGAATTTGGAAAGTGTTGTACCATCACAGGTTTAAAATCCAAACCAGATTTCCAAACCCAAGCTGGCTCCATTTGCTTTGGCCCAAACCCTGTTTTTAAGAGAAGTGTTTAATGAAAGTGTTAAAGGAAACATCAAGTCTGAGTTTCTCAAAATTCTGCAGTAAAGATGTTCGAAATGAAAAAGCCATTTTGATTCAACTTGTCTGACTTCCAGGCTCAGTGGTCTCAGGATAAATCTTTACTTTCCATTTCCAGTGCAGGGGCAGGCTTGTTCCTTCCCTCAATGACAACAACAACAAGCTTGTTATTTCCCTTACTCCGTAAACTGTCCATTGTTTCCCAGTAAGACTGCACAAAAGCCAGTATTTTAATTGTGCTATAAGATAATTCAGAAGTAATCATAAAAATTCATGGATTTATTTCCTTTTAAAATGAGAACATTTATTCAGAGTAACTAAAAGCCCTGTTTGCCTAGCAGGGGGCTGAGCAGAGAAATTGCTTTTTTAGTAGAGTAACTCCTGCTCTTTATGCAAACGCTGATGTATGGCTGAGGCACTGGATATTTCCATTGTCTGTTTATGATCTTACAAGCCTAAAATCTTCCTGTTCAATCCAGTACAAGGCATTGCCCTACAGGTGGGAACTGGATTCTTAACTGGTCACTAAACCAGCAGCTCAGAGAAGCAATTCCAGCTGTCATTGGGCAGCCAGTGGTACTGCAGGACTCAACCAGCGTTGGGCTGTGTCCAGAGAGAGCCCAGCCCTCGGTGCCAGCTGTGCACACATCCCTCGGTGCCAGCTGTGCACACACCCCTCGGTGCCAGCTGTGCACACACTCCTCGGTGCCAGCTGTGCACACACCCCTCGGTGCCAGCTGTGCACACATCCCTCAGTGCCAGATGTGCACACACCCCTCAGTGCCAGCTGTGCACACACCCCTCAGTGCCAGATGTGCACACACCCCTCAGTGCCAGCTGTGCACACATCCCTCAGTTCCAGCTGTGCACACATCCCTCGGTGCCAGCTGTGCACACACCCCTCAATGCCAGATGTGCACACACCCCTCGGTGCCAGATGTGCACACATCCCTCGGTGCCAGCTGTGCACACACCCCTCGGTGCCAGCTGTGCACACACCCCTCCGTGCCAGCTGTGCACACACCTCTCGGTGCCAGCTGTGCACACACCCCCTCGGTGCCAGATGTGCACACCCCCCTCAGTGCCAGCTGTGCACACACCAGGCACCCCAACCAGCAGCCCCAAGATACCTGGGAAACCTCTGGCCAGAGTGATTTGTCAGTGCGTACACTTGAGAGACTTGAAAAGAATAGAAGAAAATAATCAAATTGTACATCGATTTTAGTTTCATTGTCTCTATGAACCATCTCTAGCAAAGCTCTGCAAGCAATAAACCCCAAATTTAATAGATGTGTTGCACTTTTTAACCCTTGCTTACACAGAACAGAAAATAACACATGGTATTTATTACTTCCAAATTTATTCCTGAGCATCAAGACTCACTCTGTGCTGACACAGGACCCTCTTCACTTCTGCTTTAAATGTCGCTTATATTCTGTGTTGGAGTTTCAAGTGTTCCCTCTAATTTATCGTATTTGTGCACAATAATTGCTATTCCTACTGCACTTAGCAACACCCTTTGAGAATGAAGGAGCACAAGCCACCGTGTACTTGCTAGAATAAGTTTTTACACAGGCATATTTGAGGTCTCCTGAAGTGCCAATTGCTAAAACCCAGCCTAAATGTGCCAACGCAGCAAACCCTGAGCAGTGCTTAGAGAAGCCGGAAATGCAACGTTGCTGCAAGGAACACTGGGTTTGGCTGAACGGCTCCATTCCTTCTAGCTGCTTCTAGAAACACGAATTTTAAAGTGATTTTTCCAGCAGCTTGTAGCACTGCACAAAAGAAATCAGACGGACTGCTCCAGGCAGCGTGGCAGTCAGGAAACAATGGCATCCCAGGGAACAAATCCAAATCCTCCTTCACAGGTACGAGCAGAATTGCCTGAAGGGTTTTACACAATCAATAAAATTTCACTGCAGATAGATCCAAGCTGGAGCCTCCTTTCCTTCGCTCTGGGTTCAGGTGATATTTCCTGTCGAGGCTCTCACCAGGGCCTCGTTGCTGGGGATTCCGGCTGCTGCCCAGCCTCCGCTGCTGCCCAGCCTCCCCTGGGCCGATCCTCCTGCCCTCCCTCTGCCTTGGTGCGGTTTTTAAACTGGCTCTTCAAAGTGCCCCTTAAAAATCAAACACTGCCAGGGCGGTGACGCTGGAGGCAGAGGCGTATTTGTGACGGTTCTGGGCCGTGTCCCGAGGGCATCAGGAAGGTCTGTGGAAATCTGTCAGGGCTGGTGGCACTGCCTGTTGGGTTACACGATGTGGTGATAGAGAGATAGGCCCTGATGGCCGGAGAGAGAAAGAGCCCCTTTCCTGGGCCCAGAGGTGACCCTGGGACTGGATCCAGGTCACTGGGGATGGGCGCAGAGAGGATTGTGGTTTGTGGGCAGGGCTGGAGCTGTGAGAGGTGATGGTTGTAGTTTGTGACCTTAGAGGG
>VZTH01011166.1:15891-40908 GCA_013397815.1 Aleadryas rufinucha
CACAGCAAAGGATATGTCTCTGTGCATCAAAATGAATTTATTTTTATTTTGCTGTGTTTGTAGCTCTGTTTACACCTTAGAAATCTTTTCTATATCAACATTTTTGGACAGTTTTTTATACCTGCCACAGAACACAGAACCTCCTAAAACACATCACGCTTAATTTATTTCCACTTAGCTCTAGTCATTGCAACAAATGCAATTCATTGCACTTTCTGCATCACGTTTTCCCTCTGTACATCACATATAATGAATATCACCACAATAAAATTCATAGTTTGTGACACTCCTGATTAATACCAGCTTTTCACGGAGAAGAAAGATTACTGCAGCCATTATGAATTTATACAGATCTTGCTTTTTCTATTAGAAGACATGCAGTGATGCAGGCTGCTTCCAGAAAGGGAAAACCCTTTCCTGCCTGCTGATGGAACAAAGACAGAAACCCAGAGCACAAGGCCACATTTGCCCCTTCCCACGCAGTTGGACAAGTGGCCATTGGTATTTTTAGCAGATTAACACACTTTAAATGCCATGATCTCAACAAAGAAGGAAAGGAAGAGCAGTGTAGTGTTTCTCTTGGGATTTTTAAGGACTTGCACAGCTCCCTGGATTCCCCCCAGAATATTACTATGATTAGCAGGCCACTGGCTTGCTAGGGGTTTAGTGGTTTATTTTTTCTTTAATTAGCCAACTCCTCCTAATTAGTCAGTCATTCTTTATCTCCAGCACCTGATCTCCTGAATGCAGAGCAGGAAGTGCTGAGCAGACACCATGCTGCTCCCTGGCTCCATTTGGGAGATGCTCTTGCACCGGGAGAAGTTCAGTGATGCTGAAACTGCCCAGAAAAATCCCTGTCGCCTCCACTTCTCACAGTTACACACTCGCTCTGGGCTGCAAATTGCTTTCGGTTCCTCCCTCCCTGGCCTGCAGCACTGTTCAAATTACAAAGAAAATGACAAAGATTGAAGCCTGATTTCTAATCTACTTTTGCTTTATGTTTGCTGCCAGGACTCTGTCACCAGCCCCTGCTACAGCTGCTGTTTCCATCGGGGTCTGGACACGGCGCCTGAGCCCTAAACAGCCCTGGTTCTGCCTTCCCAACCGGAGAGCTCGGCACAGCTGTTCCTCCCTGAAGCCTGGTGGGAGAGAAGGGATAATTTCTGCCTCCCACACAGCAGGCAGCCTACATCTAGTGAGTATCAGTGTTGCAAACTGTCCCGATCGCTTTAGTACGTTCATGATGTACTCGGCCCTCTCAGAGCCAAGATGCAGCACTTGATTTAAATTTTTGCTGTCAGATCTGATTAAAAATTAAGTTGAACACAGTTGTAGGAAAGCTAAATTAACATTCTTTTTGAGTAGCACCGTGTAATTTAATGCAACAACTCATACAATTGAGTCATGCAACTACTAATATATGTCTAGAGGATCCGAAGGCTGGGAGCAGGCAGGGACACAGTGCTGGTTTTGCTCTCTGAAGGAGCTCAGGCAGAGGTACAGGCACGACCAAAGGAGCATTTCATTACTCCAAACAGAGGAAAATAAACAGAATATTGAAGTTCCACAGGGTGGAGTTTCAAGAAGGCAGTTCTAACTGGGCACTCCCTCCTTGCAAGATGGATGGTAATTTCCATCCTTAATTTCAATTCAGGGTTTTTGGAGAACACTCCCAGAATCCGCACTGGAAAGGAGCACTGGACTTCACTGTTTGTGTTTAGCACAGCTCAGCCCTGTGGTGCCAGCCAGCCCCCAACCCCGTGACCCCTGCCAGAGTCAGGAGAACATGCTTCACACACCTCATTTAACAACTCATTCCCTAGGTGGTGCTTGAATCTCAGCTCCCATATCCAAGAAACAGCCAAGAGGATCCATGATTCAAGCGAAGGGAGGGGAGAAACAGCCCATTTTCTGCCCAGGGCCATCCAGCTGCAGGGGCTGCACTTACTGACCCACAGGCAGATCCCCACTCTGCACCCGGGACCTCCAGGGCAGCACCCAGGACCCTGCCAGGGGAGTGGACACCGATCCCACAGGTGTTACAGGTTACACAGACAGTGCCCAAAGCCACACAGGGCAGTGATGGAGCCAGAGGACAAGCTCAATACCCTTCGTCCCAACATCATAAACATAAAATCATGGCAGTTTCACAGAAAGACATAGTTACAGACATCCACTGAGAAACACACCCCCTCCCCAGAGGCTGAACAGTTTGGGACAGTTTCCATTTCTGTGCAGCTTTCACACTGAATGGAGACAGTTCTGACACTGGGATTTCAATTCAAGGGCCATTTAGGATTGAAAAATAGAGACAGGTTTATATACAGAATGGGAGCATTTCACAAAAACTCTGTCTCCCGCTCACTCTCTGAGAATTATTGTCCCTTATTATCCGGCAACAAAGGGAGGATTCGCTGCCTCGCCAAGGTGAGCACAATCAGTCCTCCTGTCATTCTGCAAAATGGAAAAGGAAAATAACATTGACCTGAAACCTGAACCACGGGGCTGAGGATGCCATGGAACTCTGGAACCCTTTTGTGTGCTGATCCCTGTCCCTTCTTTGGCAGAATTGTGCAGGGAGCAGGGAATGCACAGTGCAGTGCCAGGGCCCAGCACCGAACTCAGGGTGTGAGGCTCACACGGGCAGGACAGGATGAGTCACTCTGTGACAGGGACTCTGCTCAGTGTGGCAGCAATTTTTTGCCATTAGAGGTGTTCTGCAAATGTCATTCAAAGTGCCCATCATTTCTGCAGGTATTTTTGGCTCTGAGAGTGCTGAGGTTCATTGTATAACCCACTCATCCCCTCAGCTCCACGGCTATTTATACCCACGTCCTCGCAGGCAGAGAGGGGGCTGGCTCTGCAGCCAGCTGAGGGCTCAGCAGCTGCTGGTCAGCAGGATACCCCTTCTTGCTGCCTTCTACTTACTTTTACAGACTTGCTATAAAGCAGCTTAACATCAGAAATCCAGAGCCATGGTCTGGGCCAGGCAGCGTTGCTTTGATCCAGCTGGATGAGACAGAGATTCAGGAATGGATTTGGGAGTGATTGATCTTGCTGTCCTGGTCCCCCCCTGCACTGAAACTCCAGGGGCAGCCAGGCAGGAGCTGTCAGTCTGGCCAGCCCGTCTCCTTTCTCCTGCCAGACGGAGAAGGGAAGGAGATGCTTCCCATTAGGAAGTTTCAGGTCGTGCCCTGCTGCTCCGTCCATTTCTGTGCCCCCAGAAGGACCCAGGCCCTGCCCCAGCAGCCACAGCCTCATGGGGCTGGGGTAGTGTGTCCAAAATGCTCCTGGGCACGGACACACCTTATAGGAGGTGAATACAACAGTTACACCTGCACAGCTGGAGACTCTGCTGGGGAGTGTCACCAGTTTGTCCACAGCCGTGGAGCTGAACAAGGATCACTCTGATGGGACTGAGGGCTGTGCATGGCCCCTCTCCCTCCGTGTGTACCCTGAGCAGCCTGTGCACAGTGCACAGAGCCCCGGAGAGGAAACCACGCCACAGGCAGTGCCTGGGAGCAGCTGTTTGGCGCTCAAGCACCCGTCTCGCACGTTAGAGATGGTGATTTCTGTACAGGTGAGTTATTATGGGTGTCAGCAACTTCTTCCTGCCTCTGCTGAAGGGCACTGTGAGATCCTACGGCACTAACGCACCAGAGACAAAGCAGAAGTGAACTAGGTTTGGAATCAGGACCCAAAGCCTCAGCACAACATTCGGCACCATCTCAGGACCACTTGACAGGAGAACAGGCACAGAGATGGTAAAGCTGCAAATTTCTCCCCGTGCAGCAGCCACACAGGGCTTTTAGGTCTGGTGGCACCTATATTAACAAATACACCTGGAGCTCACTGGCAAACACTGCTGTGGGCCACCCCTGCACCACCTGCTCCCAGAGCAGCTCCAGCAGTGCCACGGCCAGAGGAACAGCTCGGACTCGGAACTGCCCCCAGCTGCTGGGAGCCCTTGGAGGAGCAGGCACTCGGTGTCCTGCTGTATCACCCCTCAGCGTGCAGGCAGCCAGCGGAGCTGCAAGACTCTCTAAGTGCCTTATTAGGTTTTATTAATTCTTCTCTAGAAAGTGCTGCCAAGATAGGTGTTGGGCAATTATCTGCAGACAGACCTGCCACCAAGAATCAACATCTGCAGAGAGCCCTATCGAAGGAGCCCTCTTCCCTCTGGAAACATTCAGTCAGGAGAATTTACAGTGAATGAAGGAAAACTGGTGAGGATTGCAGCACAAAGCAGCCAGGGCTCCGTGCTCACAGCAAACTGATGTGTTTGAAGCAGGGGGGGATTACATGACCCCCACTCCACCAACAGCCCCCAGCCCCAGTGACTGCACCCCTGTGCATTGGAGCAGAGCACAAGGTGGGAATTACAGTGCTTCACCCCTAAGCCTGTAAAAGCAAAGAAATTCTGTCTCTTCATACTCTCCAGCTGGGGTTTCAATGGGCAAAACGAGGCTGAGGTGGGACACAGACCTGCTGGCTGGCCACCTGCTAAAGAAAACACCTCACTCTGAATGCTTTCTACCTGTCAGCTCCAATTCTGACCCAGCTTCTCCCCTAATCCACAGGCTGCAAGGTTTTAGGATGAGGGGTGGCAGATTCTGTCTCCAGAAGCCTGGAGGATAATTTGGCTGGACTGGCCCCTCAAGACCTGTCTCTGTCTGGTCCCAAAAAGCAGCACCTAAACAGGACTCCAGCCCTTCGATGCTGCAGTCACAGCCAGCAGCTCCCGCCCAACCTTTCCAGTACTGGAAATTGCCTCTGATGGCTCTCATGCTGTGAGAAGCTGGGATGCTCAGGGGTCGTGAGCTGGAGGAACCTTGTGCCAGGGGCTGCAGCCCAGCCCATCCTCAGCAGCAGCCTCACCTTATCCAGAGAATTCCCTTTGTGCGAACCCGAGGAGCAGAACAGCTCATCCCACTGTAACAGGCATTATTCATTCATTGCTTAGCAGAGATACTCAAATTCTTCATCCCTAAAATTAAAGCCTGGCTCTTTGAATCCTGCTCAAGGTGTCTTACCCTGTCTCCCTTTGCTCCCTGTGGTTCTCAGCTCCAGAATTCACACAAGCTGCACAGTTTTGCCTTAGGTCTTTAATAAGAGGAGTTTTGCCACTGCTTATTATCGCTAAAATTAAATGTCACCTTGGGTTTTGCTCGCTCACTTTAGCGCATTCCACTGCTGTCTCCTCCATCTATAAAAGGAAACTTTATGGCTCTTTGCGCTCTGCTTCTTAAAAATTGCATGCAAAAAGAAAAATCTCTTTTTTTTTTTTTTTTTGTTAATATGCAGAAATAGTTTGTGTTGCACATTCACTGCACAGTGACCTTCTGGCAGAACTGCACAACTGTTCATGGCCGGTGTGAACAAGGTTTTACAGTGGCAAGATAAATATTGGGGAAAATTAAGATTCTGCATTGACTTCTCACACCTCTGGCCTTTTGCTCCACTGCCTTGTAAACAAAGGCTGTGTTAACCTATAACATTCTCCATCCTGATCTGCTTTTAATGCCTCAACCCCAAAATTAAAGACACGTTTGTCTGCAGTTGGTGTGGGAGAAGGATCCCAGAGGTACCTGCTGAGCTCTATAAGGATACAGGAATGTTGCCAGATGAGGAAATTTAAGCCCAAATTCCTTAACAGTTTTTCAGTGAAGAGTCTCATCCCACAAGAGTGTTGAATTAACCTGTCTGACATTCCTCTTCTCTACTGGGGCAAGAAAAGCTACTAAATAATAGCCCTACTCTTCCTTAAATCCAAAGGACACTCCAGGAAGAAAACCAAGCATAAATTGCAAAACAAGGAAGGAATGCAAAGAATCCCAGTCTCCATAAGTCAATACAAAATTAATTCTTTTATTCTACTTGTTGTCTGCTCTGTCAAACCCCGAGTGACACAGCTTTGAATGATGTAACATGGACTCTCCCTAGACTCCTGCAGAACTTCCTCGTCTCTCACCATTAGTGCCATTTTCACAACTTTACCCTAACAAAAAAATTTAAAAATTGAGGTAATCTGAGTCCTGGCACTCCTGCTTGCACCAACAGCAGAAGTGGATGTATGGAGGGAGACTGAAATGTCGTGTGCAGAGTTACATTTCCCACTCTCTATACTTCCATCTCTGGTAAAGTGTCAGGAATTTCCTGGTTGGCTGGGTTATCTACCACCCAAGGACACCCCCAATTCCTTCCCTTCCCATTCATGGTCCTCTACAGCCCCCAGCACCAAAGACCTCGATGTTCTGAAAACAAGCATTTCCCTCTGTTCTACACCAGCTGCCCAGAGATGTCCGTGGCTCCCTCCATGTGGGAGAACACCAAATCCAAATCCTCTGCACAGAATATTGCTGCTCCCAGTCTCCTTCCCAGAGGCAACATTCAGGTCTGCGTGATCTCAGGGGCTACCCCCAGCACTTAAAGCCTCTCCAAAATCTACCCTCAGATTCTCAGGCTGGTTCCAGGCAGGATCCCAAGGCAGCCTTCCCTGCACCTGGGACCAGGCCTGCCTTTAAACTATTCTCCAGTGGATCCTTTCATCCTGAGAGAACACAGTTCCCTTCCCCCGAAGTAACTGGAATACTTTTGAAGTTGTTTTGCCAGCATCCAGATCAAGCTGGGCTCGGTTTTAATGACATCGTCAAGCTCCTCTTACACAGCTACAAAGATTGTTTTGATACTTCAAGAATATTTGACTCGCTAGTCAAAATAAAGTACTAGGAATTGAATAAAAACTATCCTTGAATACAGAAATCGCTTATTAACATGAACTTGTTCTGTAGGAAACGATCTGGCCTGACTTCCCAATTAGCTCCGACACTGGAGTCTGCTGTTGGAGCCAACTGTGCGAGACACGGGGCTATTAATTAACTGCTGCACTTTTCTTCAGCTTTTGTCAGCTCCTAAATTGATTTTTCCCTAAGTGACAGGGTGCGTGTCTAGAACAAGGGCACAAGGAACACTTCCTCACTCCAGAGCCTAACGCATCCCCACGGACCAGTGTTATCACAGAACAGGGCTGGGAATCCCCTGCCCAAGGACCTCCCTGTGGCTCAGGGCTCTTGGGAGTTACCTGAATACAAAGCCCAAGGAGCTGGTGTCAGGTTGACAAACTTTCCAAACAAAAAGAGGCACAGGGGTGCAGCACCTTGATCCTACAGACTTGAGGCTGTTTCCAGCCTGGTGCAGCCATCAGCAGGCACCCAAGAGGTGGAGAACAGAGAACACCCCATCCCTACTGCAGCTCTGCACTGCCAAGCCAGCCTGTCTCATGCTATTTTTTATTATTACTGTTATTGCTGAGATGCAGATGAATTAGTTCTCTCGGGGCTTTGCACAATTTTTTTATTTTGCTAAGCTGCATTTTCTTTTCCAGAAACCTTATTTTGATGTAAATCTTGTAAACAGGGGACTGGTTCGTTCAAATGCTGAGCACAAAAGCTCTTCCAAAGAAGTAGATCAAAAGTCTGCAGTTGGCTTAATGAAAGACAGACTGACAATTAGGCTGGGCAGAACTGCGTGGATGGGGGGGGAAAGTCAGATTTAAGGGTTTAGTAATTGCCTGGGAACACATGGAAGGAGAGATGCAAAACAGTGAGAAAGGGTGTGAGGGAGGATGAACCTTTCTTGATTTTTGCTGCTCTAAATGCCCTCGATGTAAAATCTCCATTGTTAAGGCTCATACAAAATGTCTGTGCAGATGCTAAGTGCCGAGGCAGATAGAAAATTGAACAAAATTGAAAATATTGAACCATTTAGAAAAAAATGGTTCAATATTTAAAGTGTTTTCTTTCAATCAGGTGTACCCATTTTGCTTTCTTTTCAAGTTGTTGCCATTCCCGAAATGACTACCGGGGATAATTGCGGTACTTTTCACAAATGAAGTAGAGACGACACAAGAAAAGCAGCCAAGCTGTCAATATCACGGACAGAACGCACAGACATTGTCGTGGTCTGACACCAAAGGCATCGATCCTCCCTCTGCTGCCACTAACAACAGGAAAGAGAAGGAGTGGGAGGATGAAGAGCGGCTCACTCTGGGAGAGGCTGGGCTGCCTGCACAGCTGAGGTGCAAGAGAACGCTCTTGGCTGGGGTTTGATTGTTCCTTAAAGTTCTTTTTGCTTTGTTTCGAAGAATTCTACCATACAAATGGGATAAAACAAAATTGGTGGATAAAACCAGAGTGCAAGTAGAGCCCAGTCATCATCACTGGAGCCCACCCTGGAGAAACTTGGAAATGAATTAGTGCTGTCCCAATGTTCCATCAGGACCTGCACAGTTACTGTGGCCTGGAGGAGTTTCCTGGTGTGGGAACAGACTCACCAGCACCACGAGTGTGTTCCAGGAGCTCATGAAATAAGAAAGATTGCCATGATATTAGAACCAAAAGTAGATTAAGTGCAGGAAAAGAGACACCAGATCATGTCAGTTTTATGGAAGCATATCCTTCCTTTTGAGCCTGAGTAATTTGCAAAGAATTAAAAGCCTGATGAAACAAAATGGACTTTTAAAGATGCCTGGCATACTGCAAATGAGCTTTGCTGATGTTTGTATGGAAGGCTCATTTGCACCCAGTGTGAGCAAATAAAAAGTTTCAGATGGAAACAAGCAGGGAGGATGAAGCTGGATGGCCCTTGGCCAGCAGCCATGATCCCAGGAATGGGCTGACCCAGGCAGCAGGAATGTGACCACACACACCACTCGCTACAGACATGGCTGGGGCCTGGGACTGGATGACCCTTAAGGTCCCTTCCATCCCAAACCATTCTGTGACTCTGCCGAGGAACCTTCTCAGCCCCCAGCGCTCACACAGGGACAACTGTGAGCAGCACAGGCAGGAAAAAACACACAACAAAACCCCCCAAAAGTTTCACCTGGAAGCAGGGCCTGGAGCCCAGGGCATCCTGCATGTTAAGCTCTGCAACCTCAGCTCTGGATAAAGATAAGTCAAATAGTTAATGTTGGAAGGGAAAAAAGATCCTGCATTGGCTTTTATCTAATCTTAGCTGGACACAGCAGATTATGCAGAACACTACGGAAAGCAGCATAAGCATTTCCTTTGGTACTTGAAATTATCCACATTATCTTAAAAATAAATCATGCCTATTGCCCCTTTGAAGTTCTGTCACTATTTTTAATCATGGAGCTGGGGCTTGGCTTTTGAGGTGAATTTGTCAGTAATTTATGCTGATAGATTTCTGCGCTGATGCCGTGTGCATCTCCAGATCTGTGGAGATGCCAGAGCCACGATAACCACGGGAACATCAGCACATCTGCACCAGCCTGAGATGGTGAGCAGAGGACTGCTGCTGCCATGGCCCGAGTCCTGCCCCCACACAAGCTGCTCCAGCCCACACACGCCCTTCCTAGAGCCAAAAACATTGCACAAATGCATAAGAACCGGAGATTCGTAGTTTCTTCCTGACATGTCTTTTCTTCCTGGGCTCCTCATAAGAGTCTTACAGCTTTAATTTTCTATTTTTTAACATCTGGAAATGCAGCAGCTCCAGGTATTTTTCAGCTTTCATTGTCACTTGAACGTCACTGGCAGCAAACACAGATTTTCCCCCTCTCATAATGCCCTGGCACAAGGCCGTGGCACATTCAGGGATCGTTTCATCAGAGGCATAACACACTAATCTGCTCAGCTCCAATTATTTAGCCATATGATCTATGTAAATCTGACCAGCTTGCTGCAGCTTCAGGCCTTGACGTGCTTGTGACTAATTCTGATCCTGCGATTATTTTGGCAGTTTTAAATCTTTACCATTAACAGGAGGATGTGAATAACCAGCCCCTAGAAACCAGTGCTCTTGGGGAAGCTGATGCTCCAAGGGCTGAGCTGAAGCACATCTGGTATTCCAGGAAATCAGAAACATGCAGATGTTATTCTAGATCCGGAATCTGATACCCACAGTCAGAACCCCCCAGGGACTGGCCCTGGACATGGCACCAGGTAATGACCATCCTGGCCCAAACAAAGTCTCTCATAACCAGCACAATGGCAGATGCAAGTGGCTCCCCTCAAGCAGGGCCACATCACCCTCCAGGTGATGCCAGGAGAAGAAAACAAATAATGTCTGGTTTCACATCACATTGCCATTGGCAGCAGGGAAGTATTTTACAAGGAAAAACAGAAACACTTTCAAAGTGACTCTAAAATAATCAGCTGCTTTGGTTTAGTTTACCTTAAACACCAGTGCAGTGCATGGCTCTCCAGCCTCACTGAGCCTTTGCAGGAAGCCAAAAAAGGAGCAATGCTCACCCACAGGTACCTGATCCAGCCCACCTGGCCAGACCCCACCTGGCCAGACCCCACCTGGCCTCCCCTTCCTCACAGCCAGCACAAAAAATCTACACCAAACCCGCTTAATGTAGAATAATGTGAAATGAATCCCCTCAGAATACCTCACCTGTGAAGGGTGATTACATCTCATTTTCATGTAAGAAGGACCTTAAATAACATTAGGCGTTACAGGCTTTGCCTGTGGCTCAGAGGAGGAAGGATGGATGTGCAACCTTCATGGATGAGGGGCTACGTATTTATTATCTCGCAGTGGGGGAATGGAAGAGCAAATAGATCTGTTTAGAAGAAAGCAGGGGAGCTGAATCCCCCATGTGGATGCAGTGACATCATTTTTTGGCACTGCAGAGGGAATGCCTCTGCCTCAGGAAGGAGCCCTGGTCTGCTGAGGACTCGCAAACCCCCATGAAACCAACACCTAAGAGACAAAGGTCCTGTCACAGAAAGGGCATTTTCACCTTAAAGCCTAATGATCATTTAGGAACTAGACATCTGAACTCTCTACTTGCAAACACAGGCCTAATATTTCATAAATAAATGGTTTAATGACAGTGTCTTCACAGCAGAGGAAGGACAGTGAGGAGGAACTGGTGATAATACCAATATTTGGCAGAGAAACAGAAATTAATTTCAGAGCTGGCAGCAGCACACCCTGCCTACAGGCCAGAAATCAGTAGTCTCTGGCCTCTAAGCTTTATGTTGGACTCCAGATTTAATTTTTTACCCTTCTCTACAGGATTAGTGAAATATCCAGTTTCAATGGACTTTGTGTCCTATGGCACCAATTTTCCCCAAGTTCTAGTTCATGTCCCATTCCTCAAAGTCTCTCCTACAGCAACAGAGAAGCGAAAGAGAAAGGAAAAGCATTAATAAATCCTACATTAATGACCAATACCAAATACTACTAGAATTTGCTCAAAAGGAAAGAGAATCAATTGCAGCCTGTTCTCGGTTCTTTAAGACAGCCTTATATTGTTTCTAACAAAACAAAAATCAATATGAAATTCTTCTTATGGTTCATTTTTTAAAGCTCAATACCAGCTGGGCAATTTGGCTGACAATTATGAATGATCTGTTGTGTCACCAGTCCGGGCTCTGCGGCCCAGCCTGCAATCACGTGTTATTGCTTGCAGGTACATCTCTCACTATCGGTTTGCTTTCCACTTTTCTACAATGATCATTCAGAAATAAAGGGAATTTGCTAATCAATCCCATTGACTTGAAAGCAACAGTTATTAGTGCCTTCAGTTTGTTGCTGGCTTCTAAACTTTTTGAATCCATTAGTTACGAGCCCCCATTGATTACAAACACACCCCCACACAGCATTGGCTTTCCAAGAAAAAAGCAGAGCTTTTTGAGTCCCTTTCCACAGGAGGCACAGCATGGTGGGAAACCAGCACGAGATGATCAGGTAATTTCACCACAATAACTTCCTTTGTGAGTAAAAGTGACAAAGCTATTTTTGAAGTGCCTCGTTAAAGATGACTTCATTTCGTTTCCAGATAGTGCATTGTTCTCTTTCGCCTCCTGCCTGCGCTTCCCCAGATCCACGCGCTCGGATCCTTACACGGCTCCACGGCTCCTTTCTCCGCGAGGTTTCCAGAACTGCCAGAGGTTCTCCTGCCCCTGTGTCCTGGCAGACCCAGAGAGGTTCCAGTGCTGGCCAAGCCCTGAGCAAGCCAGGCTTGATCAGGCTGTGCCTTGGGCCCCATCCCAGCAGCCTTTGGCTGCACTCCAGCTGCCCCTGACACTGCGAATTCGGGGCTGCACGAGGCAGCACCCACAGGGCTCAGAGCACCCACCACCCTGATGGCAGCCCAGGGAGACTGGGCTAGGAAATCCCTTCATCCCTTACTGGGGAGCCCAGTGTCCCCAGAGCCATCCCAGCCACAGTGGGAGCTGTGCCAGAGCGGCCTCTCCCATGCTGGCATCGCTGCATCTTCTACTGAGACTTGCTCTGAAAATGCAGTGTGACCATTTTCACTTTCAGATGTAGACACAGCTTTGCTTAAAAAAAAAAAAAAATTAGAGTTGTTTCCCCCAAAATGAACATCCTCCAACCCCAAATCACCTCAGACAGCCCTTCCAGATCAATAGGAAATTTGGAATACATTAATTTTGGAACAACATGCAATCAAATGCTACGTGTCACCACTGAGATTCTTGGTAAGCGCAGTCCTGATTCTGTCCCTGGTCAGGCAGATTTGTCCATAAAAGATGAGGAGAGAGGGAGAGGAGACGTCCTCCTTCTTCAGGGTGGAGCAGGAGTTTGATGCCTGCCGCTGTCAAAGATGCTTTTCCTGTGAATTTGCCCCATTTACACAACCCTGACTATTTTTTTTCCCCCAACAGGAAAATTACATTCAAGTGGCTGGGACTGCATTTAGAGAGACACTGTCAGTCAGCACAGAGCTATTGGATAGACTCGCCAGTCTCTGCTCTGAAGTAGGTCACAGCAACTGTCACAGAATCCCTTCAAACCCGTTTAAAATCCAATAAGTCCAAGGAAAAAGACCCGTGGAAATGTATCTAATTTGAAAATCACATTGGCTGGGTTCAATTCTGCAAATCATTTAAACATGTTCTTAACTTGACACTAATGAATCAGCTTACAGAAGTCGAAGATTCTTGAAGATCAGATCTGAAGTGCTCAGCATCTTGCACCACAAGAGGCCACGTTTGTGGCAGCAGCTCCAACAGACACTGATGGCAGTTCCACCAGTTACACCAGCACAGTTACACTGTGCAGGGGGACCCCACACACCCCCAGATGTTTCAACCTCAAGCCATCTCAAGGTTTACCAGGGGCTAATTCAAAAATAAAAACATAAGTCTCCAAATGGGAATTTTTGCCATTTTTCAAGTGCAATTTACAAGATGCTCAAAGGGATCATGTTTCATTTTGTGAGGAAGAAAAAAAAAAAAATCACTTTATACTTCTCTGGCATTCAGATGCCCTAAATATATCCAACCCTGCCAGGGAAATCTCATGCTTAGAGCAAGTCTAACATTAGCTGCTTCTCCTTCCAAGTGAAAATATTCCTAAAAACATCTGATTGATCCCAAGAGAAGAGGATCATTCATTCTGCCCCAAAGGCTGTGCTGAAGCGACCTTGAGAGGGGATGGAATGGGATCAGCACCAAGGGAAGGTGAACTGCATCCAGATCCCAGAGCCCAGTCCCCACAGCACCATATCCAAAGCCAAGAGAATGCATCCCTTCTACTCCCTCTGCAGCACAGCACCCTGAGGGATGTGCCTCCCATGGGTTGGGTTTCCTCGGGGTGTAAAAAAGAGATGAGGATTTGGAGAACAAGAGGTGGTGGCTTGGACTGCTGCTAGAGAGAGGGGAAACGCTGGTGGGACTTTGCTTAAGTGCTTTTTAATTTCCAATAATTGCCAAAAAGTGTGAGGTGGGGCCTTGGCCTCTGTACTCTGCCAGGTGGAAAAAATAAATTCTTGATCTGAATAAGGGAGGACAAGCAGAGCCCTCGAGGCTGCCTGGAGGCACCTGTGCACTGAGAGGAACCTCAGCGAGGAACAGCACAAACAAGGAGATTACTGCAAGTTACAGGAAGCATGAAAGATTCCTCACCAAGGCAGGACATGGAAAACCATGGCCCTGAGGAGAGAAAGAGCAGGGATGCTGTGGGACAAAGCTCCTGCACCAGAACCCAACCAATCCACTTTTTGGGTGTGAGCCACCCTGGCACACACCGAAGACCCCGGCTGTCCACTGCCCGTGGGTCTGCAACCAGTCCTGCCCTGTGCCTCTTTGAACAGCAGAGATGATGAAATGTTTAGGAAAGTAAGCCAGACCTTCCTGGGAGAGGGGAAACGAGAGCATCAGTGCTTTTCCTTATTAATGGCTTGTGATCTGGAGCATGTGATGTGTGCATGCAGTGGTGGACTGGAGAAGGAATGAGAGAGAGAAATTCCCTGAAGCCATTTCTACTTATCCTCCTTCCTGCTTTTGGAGCATCCTCAGGGATTGCCCTTCTCACAGAGGAGTAGCTTTGGAGGAGAAAGAGGGTGACACATTCTCAAGGAGCTTATTTACAAGTGCTCTTTTCTAAAGATCAATGTGTTGAGCCTGGTGAAGAATGATTTCAATTTTGCCTTGAAAACTTGGATCAAACACTGCTGACGATGCAAACTTCCCTGCCATCCAGAGATTAAACTTGTTCTGCTGTTTTTAATGGGGGCCTGAGTGCTTTGCTTGCCAGCGGCTCTCAGCACCGCGCTCCCTCTCGGAGCAGATTCCGAGAGCACCCTGCAGAAACAATCCAGTTGCGGCTGCACGTTGCTCAGGAGGCGCCTGATGCGTCAGCACCGAGCTGCACCCGGGAGCTCCCCACAGGACACGACTGAAAAGCATCCAGAAAACTGTGTGCAAAGACAAGACAAAAATACAGCAGTCGAACAAATTTGATTTAATTCTAGATCACTACAGGCTCTTCTCATGACCTTGAACAGCAGACAGTGATTGAGGGTGCGATGGCAGAGCGAGGACACAAGTGTCCTGTGCGGTGTCTGAGTTTACAAGAGGTCTATATTCAAACATCCAAAGCAATTTATAGACAGAGGTACCCTTGGCACACAGCATCTCCTGGGAACTGACTGTCTGGCTGAGGCTGATCACCCTTGACTTCACCTAGAGCTGCTCACTCTCTGAGCCAGCAATCAATCCCACAGGCTCCCGGCCCCTTAGGCTCGGCTCTCAGAAGTGTACACCCAGTGAAAGCAATAGGTTGCTGCTGGAGTAAATGACCTGTCTTACCTCGTGGCACTGCACCTGCTCTGCAAGGTCCATTTCCCACCAGGGTGACGTGTGCTTCCCAAGCCTGTCCCCAGTGCAGACCAGCCTGCTTGGCATTGCACCGGGCTTTTACCCGGGGAGAGGAATGTCCCTTCACCCCTGCTTGAAAGCCCAGCACTAAAAGGCTGTCTATGCCTTAGACAAGTCCCCAGCCTGCAATAACAAACCTAAGTACTGCAAGTAAAACACATCTCACTGCCTCGCTCCCTCGCGGTGGCTCCGAGCTCTCGGCAGCGCAGGGGCTGCAGGAGCACTGGCCTGTGACAGTGCCAGGGAGTTATTGCTCGTTACTGCAACACAAATAACGAGTGACCACGAGCCAGCGAAGCTCCAAGCTTTTCCCCTTAATCCCAGATGCCTACTGCATTCCTCCCCCTCACGCAGGAGGCCCAGCCCAAGCTCGGTGCCTACATGACGGGGTGCTCCTCTCGCTGCCCTCCTTCAAGCTGGAAGGACCGATGTGGATGGGGAGCAGGCCCTGGGGGTCACAGTGTCCACCCCCAGCCAAGGCTCCTGCCCCTTCCCGAGTCCCTCTCCGCTGCCTTCAGCCAGTGGGCATGCTGCTCCCTCTTCATTTAGCCTCTGAAGTGTAAAGCATTATTAAACTTGTCCTCAGTCACTTCAGAGTGGCAGACGAGGCTGCCACGCTCCGCCAGCTGCTGATTTATTAGTCAGTTCTGCAAGACTTTAATCTACTTGGAGGGTTTTTTTCTTCTCTTTTCCCAATTCATAAATGGGTATCTTTATATTTAATCTCTAGTTAAACTACTCCGTACTTGATCTTTAAACTGCTCCACGAGGGTGTGTAATTGCCTCTCTCCAGGCCACATCTGCCTGCAGGGAGCGGCTGAGCCCCAGGAGGGCAGAGCTGGGATGTTTTGCTCACCCCCAGGAGGGGAGGACCTTTCAGGCTGTATCTCAATGAAATACTATACGGGAATCGTGATGGCTTTCCTGGAAAGAGATATATTCACTTCCAGTCAATGCAGAAAGGCACCTGACTCCCCTGGTGTCTTAGCTGGGATGTAGAAATAAGTGCTAACGGATAAATCACGTGTGATTTTGCCCTTCTTTTATTAAAATCAGCCACCCAGCCCAGCCCAGCATCAGCCTCCCCTGGTCCTGGACAGAGCAGGCATCACATCCCCAGCTGAGTCTCGGATATAATGAAATGCCTTGGGGATAAAAAAATAAAATTAAAATTGCGCAGAACACATATAATTTTGGCAAGACCTTACTCTCCCTTCCCCCAGGGAATGCTTATAAAACAAAAATAGTTATGCAAAATTATGCATTTTTTTGCTTTTATACTGTAAAAAGCCAACACAAAGTGCTTCTCTGTGTACAAACACTTTAAATATCGGATGCTTACTGGACACAGTTCTGGCATTTCCTTTACATTTGAAAAAGGCAAACGCCTCCCATGGAAAAATTATGGAAATAAACTAGGAAGAGAGGCTCGTTATTTTTCCAAGGGATTTTCACACCAAGTTTCAATATGCAAGTCATGCTCCCACCATGGAGGGCTGTGCACAGATACAATCTAGTGAAGATTTTGTGTACACTGTGTAAAATAAAGCCACATCAGCTTCGTTTTGTTTGTGCTAAGAGCTGCTTAAATGTATTGTTCTTCTGCCTCCTCACCAAACAGAAACAATACATAGAAACAGCAGCAAAATTAAATTAAGGTGTTTAGCTTCCAATTTAGAGCCATGAGAAGAAAATGTACTGTATGAAGCACCTCCAGAGCCTCTGCTGGGGGATCTCTGAGCCCTGCATCTGCTGCACAGCCATAAGGAACTGTCTGGAAATGGTTTCCAAAAAAAGCCACCCTCAGCTTGGCCTGAGGCACATCATCTTCCAGCCTCTCCTCCACGGGGATGTCAGCAGCTGCCCAAGGTGCTCAGTGGCACCAGCCAGTGCTGGAGGGAAAGATGTCTCCCATCAGCAGCAGCCATCCCTGGCAGCATATCAATCCCCACCATCACTGGTGTGGCTTGGGAGAACCAGGAAAACCAGAGTGCAGCGCATTTTTAAAACCCAGTTTGTTTTCCATCTCTTGAAATTAATTTTCTCTGTTTTCTTACCACTGTTAAAATGCCAAATAAATATTGGATTTAAAAAAAAAAAAAAGCAGCATTTCTTTCTTCCTGTGAATAGTACTACACACAGGAAGCCTCCCACACTCCCCTCTCAATCCACAAATCCCCACATGCTGCACAATCTCCTTCCCATGGGAAAGAACATGAACCTGTTCCTTGCTTGCTAAGCTGGAAAGTGCCAAAATTAACCTGGTGCCCAGACACTGGAATAACAGGGATTTAACTGATACAGTGGTCTGGCTTAAGAGGATCCTCACAGCAACTTAAAACAAGGCCACTGGAAATCCGTGTTCCAGAGGCTCCTCACATCCCATGATCTGAGCTGGGAGGGAAGAGCTGGTGGCAGTGGCTGATGGAGAGGTTCTCCCTCCATGCAGGCACACTGCCAGACCAGCCCCATGGTTTCACAGGACACAGTTTGGTCACAAACAAGCCTTGAAAAACCAAACAGGGATGTATTTGAGGGTGGTTTTCTGCACTACCCCCAGCCCTGCTGCCCATCAGACCTGCGGGCACTGGGCTTGTCACAGCCCATGGCAGCAGGAAGCAGGGACACAGCCAGGACCAGGCATGGTTTTGTGAATTTCTATTTCATTATCCAGGCAGGACAGCGGGAGAAGTGGGCTTTGCAAATCTTACAGAGATTGTACGATACAGAGTCACTGGGGTTTTAAGCTGAAATTGTAGGAGATGCTTGGGGGTGGTTCCAGGTAACAACAAGGAGTTTGGCTGTGCAGGTGCCAGATAAATACAAGGATCATCCCAGCCCCTGAGTCACCTCAGGGCAGGACATGATATCCCCCCTTCTGCCCCCTCCTGCTGTCTCACACCCCTGCCCAAAGGTGGGATCCCTCCATAGCTCAGGGTCAGGTCATTTTCCTCTGGCAGGCACAGAATTTTTGCCTCCACACATTTAACACTCCTCAGGCTTCCACAGCATCTGCCTGGGCCAACACCCACTGCCATGGGAGAGCTGTTCTCTCGAGACCCCCACTCCCTTCCCAAGGCAGGGATCTCCTTGTCCCCGTACATCAGCTGCCCCTTTGTCCCTGCACATCAGGCCAGATTTTGTTCCCAGTAGGTACAGCCAGATCCACCCACAGCTACTCACACAACATTTAAACTTCCTCTGAACGTGCTGGAACAACCAAGAAATTTGCTGTGAATTGGAAACAGGCCGGAATTTGCAGGGATTGGGCAAAACAACTGGCTGCAGCTGGCCAAATTAATTCCCAGCATAATTCCTCTGAAGTGGAATTTAACAGGCATTTGAAATAACGTGATCTTTTCTTGCCCTTTGCATGTGTAGAAGGGAAAAAAAAAAGGTATTAACAACTCATTCCCAATCTTGCATGGGTAATTAGTCATGTGGGGAGCAAAGAGCCCTGTGCACTCCTGGGCTGGCAGGTGCCCAACCTTCTGCTCTGCCAGTTGGTACCTTTGTGCAGGAGAAAAAGGAGCTGCCCTGGCCGGGTCTGTACAATGGACCACGCGCTGAGGCTGACAGGTCACAAACAAGTCACGTGAGAGTCGAGCAGAGCACCACGGAGCATACCAAGTTTCTTTGTAAACTGGTTCCATGCAAAGATAATAGCGAGCAGAGGCTAATTCTGCAGTCTCTAATTTTCTTGTCTGACTAAGCAGGCATAATTTACACCCATCAGTTGCAAATGGCTTCTCCCACCAATCCTAAAGATAGAGGACTTTTTTTTTTTAAAGAGAAAAAAAAAGAAAAAAAGATGATTTCCTACCTCTGCAGAAAGAGGATGAAAAATACATGCAAAGGCTGTCTGACACAAATATGTATTTTCACTCAGCTAGTTCAAAGAGATCGTCTTGCAGCCCAGAAACAGGAGACCTTGATGGAACCAACTGGCCAAAACAGTTTCTCCTGTCAGAGATGAACACAGGGGGTGATAAAGATAATAATTTTAACTGGTCTTACTTAGTCATTTGCTCCCTGTTGCCCTTTTCAGCCCATATGACACGCTGCAATTGTACAAATTCGGCTGCTGCTGCACGAGGCTGACAATCCGCCAGGACGCACGTGGCTCCATTCCACAAGCCCTGGGGGATCTGCCACCTCTCAGGTGCCAGGACAGCTCCATCCCTGCTCACAGCCACATCCAAAAAGGCTGGGCAGGTCTCTGCATCCCCCTGTGTTCCTGCTGCCTGGGGTGACTCTCTCCGTGGGGATGTTGGGAAGCACCTGGTCCAGATTCCCAGAGCACCAGGTTCAAACCAAGATCCCTTCAAAGGAAGGGGCTGATCAAAGGGGCCCTGCTGAGGGTGGCAGTGAGGATCTGGCTGCACAGTGTCCATGCAAGAGCTGGCACGAATGGAGCTGCCCCTGCGCCAGAGCCAGGGTGGCTGAACCACCTCCACAAACTCCCACCTTCCAATGCCACCCAAGAGTCCCACGTTCCCACTGTGCCCTGACAGGTGGGAGCAGCCAGACCTCCAAGGTCTGACATCCCTGGTGGCAGGGCTTGGGTGCTGCTGCTGGTGCAGAGACCCAGCTGGGTCTGTGCCAGGTGTGTGACAGTCTGTGAGCCTGCAGGGCACCCTCAGACAGGGTAAACTGCAGCATAACTGATTAAAAATAATAACAAGATTCCACTCTTTGTTATTGTCTCCTTCAAAGGGTCCCCATTAGCCTCAGTTAGACCAGCTCCAGGCAGAAAAGTCTGGTAAACGTCTCAGGCCATTGTTTGAAGGGTTGTGCACTGGCTCTCTCAGCACCAGCACAGCCTTTGTCTCGCACCCACATCTGCCTCGGCTGGAAAGGGGACAGTGGAAGTGATGCCATGATGATTTTTTGCCTTTTTTATATACCCCTTTTTATATACTCTTTTATATAGCTTTTGTGTATTCTTAATGCTTTTAGCCCACATACTTCTAATTCCTTAGGTTTGATAACCAGCACAGACCCAATATTTCGTTAAGCCAGGAGACCAAACATCCTGGAAGCCTCGCAGTTGGGGGACAGAGAGCCCCAGATACCAAAGCCCTCTCCAGAACACATGCTGTGAACTAAGATAGGCCCATCCAGGGGGAAGGTTCCTTGGGATGAGGGGTTCACTCCAGCCTCTCATTGGGGAATGTTTGATAGATTTGCTAATTCACAAGGCCTTAACTGTATATGGGATGTATGGTGTGTGTGCATTTCGGTGTGTGCTGCTCAGCGCATTCCATCCGGAGAGTGCACCTTTAAGGATCCTTAAATAAATACTGAGGTAAACCCCTTGTCCCTTCTAACTGCGTTTGGCTCTGATTTTAAGACCAGGGAAAGGCAGCAGAAGAAACTGGTGCTGCAAATACCACTGGGGGAAGGAAGAGCCAATTCCCACCTCCTGCCAGCCTGGGGACGTCCGGGACAAAACCTCGTCCCTCCTTCCACCAGCTCTGTTGGCAGCGACCAGCTGAGGGTGGGACCCGCCAGGTCCCAGCTCCCGCTGCTGCGGGGTGGGGTTTGCACGGTGGGGGTGATGCCAGCTGCTTCAGAGAGCAGCGCCAGCGCCTTTTGATCTGCTCAGACACACGGGCACCACGCAGGGCTCTGATCTGAGCTCCTCGTAGCCCCGGGCTGCTGCAGCCAGCCCAGCCAAGGAGGGGAGTGCAGCACTTGCTCCCGGCCCCCTTCCCACTCTCCCAGTTTCTGCGGGTCGTCGCTGCTCTCGGTTTGACAGGAGCTCGCGTTCTCCCAGTGCGTTCTCCTGACTTTCACAATAATATATTCAGCAGAACTGGGTACATTTCAAACCAGCTATTACACCACAGTGTGTTCCAACACAAATATATGCAGTGTAGTGCAGCAACAATTCTTCTGTGAGTATCACACAGATTGCAGAAATCCCACATTTCCCTGCCCGCCCCAGCTGCCCCGGACAGAGCAGCCACACCAAGACAGCGGGAATTACTTAGAGAATAAACCTCATAACAACCTAAGTGGGAAACCTCCCCATTTTCAAATCACCTGCCCAGCACCACAACAAGTTCCCAGCAGTTCCCTCTGCCCTGGCCCCACGGCAGGGACGGCAGAGCTGCCGGTGCCTCCATCCCAACCACAGAAACCCTGCCCGTGCTGCAGGCAAGGCATGGGGAAACACAATGCCTCTCCCTTCCAGATGGAATGCCGAGTAGGAAGTGGAAATTTTTCCTCTTGCCTCCACCCCACAACAAGCAAAATGTAACACAAATTGCAGTGAGCTTGCGGGGGCAAATGCGGATACTTGGTGTTTGCTTTTGCGGGAGCTGCTGGAGCGTGGGTGGCAGCGTCACCTCATCCCGGCTGCTGGCACGGAGTTGATGCCTCTCCCAGGAAGAGGCACCGAGCAGACCCAAACTCCTCGGGCAAAGCCGGCTTCTCCCTGCAGCACTGCCGTACCCAGCCCAGAGCAGCCCTCAGCGCTCTTCTACGCCATCACAGCTCCCAGATGATTACAGCGAAATGAATCCTCCTCACAGTATCTAAACTTGCCATTTAAACCAGGAAATCTGCTGTGGCAGAGCTGCAGGAGTCAGAATTAACCAGTGCTGGAGAAGAAGCGAGAGCAGGATGAGACCGGGAAGGAAGGAAAGGAGGGATCCTTCATAATGGATCTGTGAATCGCAGGCTTCAATTCAATTTAGCGACCCATCAATCAAGCTGTGGGTGTCACAGCGAAGGGCCGGAGCCGGGACGGTTTCAGTAGAGGGCACTCAAGTCCCAGAAATCTGCATTTACCAGGTATATTCACTGTGATGTTTTAGGAGCCGACTTCAGCACATGAATCTCGGTAATGCGAGCACTGAGCCTCATAACTCAGATTGATTGTGGTTCTATTAGACCTGATGCATATAAATCTAAACAAAACACATGTGGATGGAGCTAATTCAAACGCACCAGTTTAGATACCATTACAAAAATAAAGAGAAGCCTCTTTTTCTTCATTAGTATTGAAAAATGCCATAGCTACAGAAATGTTTATGTCTCTTTCTGCCAGGTTCATACTTCTGCTGCTGCTCTAAAGCATTGTTCTGATTTGAAAATGTCCTTCGTCAATCAGCATTTTCCTATAGATATTAATAATCTCAACATTATTTTCCATTTTTGCGAGTGGTTCTCTTTCATATTCAAAAATAAGAAGTCTTACATCAGTGACTTGAGAACACCCATAAACCTACAGCTTTATTTGTAGGTGAGAGGAATGAAATTTTTATGTATATAAAAACCCCATAAGATGTACACAGTTACAAATCTGACCTGTGTAATACCCAGAGCTCTAAATACCACACGTATTCACTGTAAAAACAGCAGCACCAAAAAAACCTATCCAAATATCTTCACAACAAACTCAAAATAACAAATCAGCTTCTCCTCACTGGTACACCACGTTCACAAGTTATAAATACAGCAGACTTTGCATTAATTGATACACTCTTAAATGGTGAATTACCACATTAAAGCTATTTTCACAGCACTTATGAACAGGGCAAATATCTTGTATTTTTAGCATCGCTGTAACAAGTTGTCCAATGCCAAAGCCCTTCTGCTACCTTTGATTATCCTTCAAAGCACAGACAAAGATTCCTGAAGAAAGTCCTGACTCAGCTTGGTATAAATCCTGCTCCCAAGGCCCATGCAGCTCAGCCCAGCATCCCACTGGGCAGCACTCACCTGTGCAGCAGCACTGAGCCAGAGCTCTGGTCCCACAAGGAGCTCTGTCAGCCTTCCAGGTACTTCTTTCTTTTGTCCAGCCATCCTTTCTGTGCTGTAATTATCCATAACGACCCGGCTTCAGCTCCAGCTGGGAGTCTGGCCTGGAGGCTGAAGGTCATTGCTCACAGGTCTGGGCCCATGCAGCACCTCCATGGGCATCAGGTGAAATCAAGCAGTCTTTGTATGGGGGCAAAAACCCCTAAGCAGCTATGGTGCAACATCTTAGAGAAGTTTCAAAAATGCCCTCTTTGTAATTCTGCCCCAGAGCAGCCCTGGGATCCTCAGGGTGCTGCCCAGGATGAGGAGCATTGCCAAGTTACACGTGAGGGACAGGCTGGAGGACAGTGTGGGAATCTGGGAATACAAAGGAAGGGAGACACAGCCATGGTGGGCTGTTCTGCTGGATGCCGTCGGGTTGTTTGGGAAGAAGAAGCCATGCAAAGCCCAGTAAGGAGATTAACAGCCGTGGAGCATTCCTCTCTCTGCCTGTGCCCAGGCTCGACTGCTGTGGCAATTTTTGGTACAGGACTGCTCCTGTCCTACCCTCTCTGATCTATGTGCACGAGACGAGGACTATCCACGACCTCCATACACCCATCTGTCACTAATCAAATAATTTAATACAAAATAAACTATTTGTGCTGGCCCTGCAGTAGGATCCAGTGGCTGAAGCTGAGGTTGGAGCCTTATCAGTGCCTGGTACCAACAGAAAGGCAAGAAGCAGCACCCTGAACTAACAGAATATTTAATCCCAGTTACAGTTGAATTTAAACACTCCACAAAATCCAACCTCTTCTCCATGTGCTGGAGTCTGCAAAGAGCAAAGAACAGCCACAGCTGAAACAGCCCTTTTT
The DNA here is from genome assembly GCA_013397815.1 of Aleadryas rufinucha. Lineage (NCBI taxonomy): Eukaryota > Metazoa > Chordata > Aves > Passeriformes > Aleadryas > Aleadryas rufinucha. Next base: position 39,680 of record VZTH01011166.1, read on the forward strand.
ACCTGCTCCCTCCCAATAGCTTTGTGGGGCTTTTTTATCTCCAGGTGTAAAGAGTCACCAGGTTGTGACATTCAATTTTATAACAAGTTCACAGAAACAGCTGTCCTTCGCTTAAGCAGTATGTAAAGAAATTTTCTTCCATGCCCTTTCACTAAATCTTATCCGTTTTGGTGTCAGGAGGGATAAAAATATCCTTAACATGAGCCACTCTTTTCTGTAACCATCTTTGGTGCAGGCAGAAAGGTTCGAGCTGGGAGCTGGAGCCTTGGCCCTGCCCACAACCAACACCAACAACCACCTCCTCCGAGACCGAGCTTGTGCCCAGTGCTTGGAGGAGGCTGAGCAGCACCTCTGCCTCCTGACTCGATGCTTAGGTAGGATTAAGACGTCCCCTCCACCATGACACAGTGCTGAGACCCCAGGCCACGCTCAGGGGCACCTTCCCATCGCCCCAGCGAGGCACCAGTTACATCACAGCCCAGGGAGGCACCGCAACATCTCTGGGAGGGGCTGGTCCTGCCCCGGGCGTGCAGATCTGCCAGAGACTCTTCCAGCTTTTCCTTACGATTCCGTGTTGATGACGGCTGTCACATTCCCTGGCCAATCCCCCACTGCTCCTGCTGTACAAACAGCCAGAGCCCAGACACCACTGCAGTGGGCACGCAGGGAATCCCCCGCGTGTCCACCTCCCCGCAGCAGTCCCCGTACTCGCTGCCTGCTGGCAGAGGCAACACCCAGGAACTTCTCTTTGAGCTGTAGACCAATAATGACTTGCAGTGTTCCTCCCCCAGTCCGCACGCCCGGGCTCCCGGAGGCTGCTCCGGGATGGGTCTCTGGAGCAGAGTGCAGGACGGCGATCAGCATTCCTCCCAGCACGGAGCACGCCGAGCTTGCTGCTGGGGAAAGCGGCGGGCAAGGAAAATTAAAAAGACGANAAATAAAAAGGGGGAGCCGATACAGAGTAATAGTATGTTTGTAAGAAAATTAAAGATTTGCTCTTCAGCTGTTCCACGCTGGAGTTAGGAGACAGCTGGCAAATGGGAACGATTGGAAATGATGGAATAGATCAAATTATTTAAATGAGAAAAAAAGAAATTCGCCCTAGCCTGGCCCAGCACGTTGACAAAGCAGCTCCCGGTCCGCGGCATGGGCAGCCCTTTGTCTCTGTCACCGAGGTCATTAAACTCCCGGCTGCGGAGCGCGGGCCGGGCGCCCGCCGCGGTACCGCC